>VXBW01005792.1:266578-535431 GCA_013400375.1 Thinocorus orbignyianus | reverse complement strand
TGGGGAGAGGGGGCTGCTGAGGGGGGTGAAGCTGAGGTGGGGGCAGTGGCCATTGGGGGAGCAGGGGCTGCTGAGGGGGGGGAAATGGCCGTTGCTGCTAGTCCACCAGTTCTGGGGGCTCTGAACCCCCGTTTCCCGGCGGCCCAGCCTGAGGAGCTGGTGGAAGGGCTCCACTTGCATGTCCCCTTGGGGCACTCGGCAAGGCAAAGCCCCTCTGACCACACCCCTCCCCCGCCATGGGCGATGGGCCTGAACTGAAGGGGGCCGAAAAAAACAAAAAAAGCTTGTTTTTACAGAGTTTTTTTTTTTTAAGGTGCCAGCAAAGGCTTGTTTTGTTAGTGCTGAAGCACCACGCTGGGTAGCAGTGCTGTGTATGGCCCTGCCACATTCTCGGGCAGGGCTGTGCCCAGGCCCAGGGCACCCGCCATGGTGCCTGCAGGGCACAGGCTGGAGGCAGATTGTTAAAATTTACCGAACTGTCTATCCTGGAACAAAATCACTTCAAATAGAAGCGTATCAAAGCCCTTCAGAAAGGGAGACTGACTGGTGTTGCACAAGAAGCTTAAACACAGAACTCTTCGTCCTTTCGCCATCAATCGTCTGTATTTAGTCCTCGGGATAACGTTTGCATAAAATGCTGAGGCAAATGGGACCGACTGACACACTGACAAGACTCGTACAGCCTGGACGCTTGTGGAACATGACATGCACTTAAGGCCTCTAACACTATTTAAGCAGCATCGTTTGTCTTCACAGCAGAAATAACACCAGTTCTGTTACAGAGATACTGGAGGAAAGCACAAAACCAGCTAAAGTACGTTGTATGCACCTCATTAGTACAGTATGAAGTGCAACTGATAGGAAGGTAAAACACAGGGAAAGAAGAGACAGACTGGTCTGCCTGTCTGTTCCCTCTCTCAACAATCATCCCACAAAATCAGGCCATCTGCCCAGCCGCCTGAATAAAACTAACTTACGGATTATATCATTTATAAGCTGCATTGATTTCTAGCAGGGTAGACATTAAAAAGAGGCATTTTAGTTCTTGCTATGGCTTACTACTGTGGATTCACCAGTGACAGTGGGAAACCTGAATGAAAACATTTATTACATACACTGAATTAAATGAAGTAAATCACAGTTATTTGTGTCAGCGTTTGAGTGGAGTACCATGGTGAGGCATCTACTTCTCATTAAGGAAGATGCTCCTTTCTCATTTGCAGCAGAAGAGGTCACTCTATAAAATGCACCATGGATTCTGTGTGTGTTGTGTCCCAGGAAACTTTCTGCCCCCCCTGGACTGCCAGTAACCCAGCCTACCTTGGGATTTGAAAGCGAAGCTGTGGTTTTTCTCATTTGTGCGTCACTGTTAATAATAAAACTTAGCATCTGGAATTTAGCAACTCTTTGAGTGACCTCCAAGCTAGGAGCTAATCCAAAGCAGTCTCCTGTAAGTAGCTGGTGCTGGCTCCCCTGCGCTGAGGAGATAAGAATTGGTACAGCATGTTTTGGTCGGCAGAGTAAGCAGCCTGGCATTGGGGACACACGTTGAGGAGCACTGCCATCTTCACCCAACTCTCTCTCTTACATGTACTCTTTAAAGTTGCATTGGTGCACCACCTATATCACCATACATATATATACATATATATATATATGTGGTGTACTGTAAAATTATGTGCCTTTTCAGCCCTGCTTTTTCCAAGAGGTGCCGAGAGTCTCCATCTCTCACCAATGCAGTGGCAGCAGAGCGTGCTCAACACTCGTCAGCCTGGGAGAAGGATGGCTTTTTGGTGTCTTCAGAGGTTCAGCATGTGTGAGTTCCCTCCTCAGGCTGGTGTGCTCAGCTCCTGTCGTGTCTGAGCATTTGGCAAGTGCCAGGTGGCACAGCCTGAAGGCTCTGCAGGTGTCAGCAGGATGAAGCCTGCTCTCAGGTATATGGTTAATTTTCCACGCAACAGGACAAGCTGCATGCTGCACTACAGCAGTGAGGCAGTCATTTTTATGGCAGTATTTTAAACAGCTGTTCCAGAGCTGTTTCAGAGGGATGCAAGGCTTTTCTTTCGAAATGGATAGGAGGATATCATTCCGTCTCCTCAGTAAGGCTGTTTTATCATGCCTGTGTCCAGATTACAAGCCCTCAGGAACCGAACTGGTAATTGGCACACTGACAGACTCTCAGGATCACCTAAAACCTTTTCCTCTGCGCAATAACGCTATGATTATAAACTCTTAGTTCTTCTAACTTAAGCTGAAAAGGGCAGCATATGACTCCCAAAGCACAGGGTAACTTTGGGCGTTGCTTATGATTTCATGGTTTGTTTCACAGCTGTTTTGCAGTTTGCCCCTCAGCAGCTAAGGGCTACAGCCGCATTTGGCTGTAATTCCATGATGCTGCAGCATGGCCTGGAACTCAGCTGTGACTTCAGCTGGTCCCCCACGGGAATCTCCACCTACATAGAAATATTATATATATATCTTTCTAATATTCGCAGCCATGAGCATGACGTACATAAAATGGAACCTTCTTAAATACAATCTCAACATGCCAAAAATAGATTCTTTCATCAAGTTTTCGCCCTGCAATATCCATCTTTTGTTTACATTGTACATTATATATATATATATATATATTTTATGTAGGAACATGAAAATACCATCTATAAATATTTACTTTCAATCCCTATATCTAAGTACATACGACAGCATCGGTGGAACAGTTGCTAGATACCAGAAGGTCCACGTGTTCCAGATGCGGTTTCTTGGGGTGTTTTTTTATGAAGCTGTGGAGATGAATTCCTTGGTGCATTTAGGGAGGACAGCGTGGGCTATTTATACACCATCTGCAGACCACTCACCCCCGCCCCCCCCGGCTATATCTGTGCCCTGCACGTGCATTCCTTCTTACGGTATGTTCTGTATTTAGTTTTACAGAGCAAATATTTTTGTAGCACAGGGGCAATATCTTACAGAGCGGAATGAAACTAACAGACAAAAAGTAAACTTAACTAAAGTCTGCAGTGCCAAAGAAAAAAAAAGAAAAAAAGAAGAAAAAAAAAGAAAATCTAATTGCTCCGTGGTCCTTATTGTTGCTCTGCAAGTTAGAAATGACGGTCTCAGGCTTGTGAAAATCAAGCTTTGGATTGGTACTTTTTGTCAGTGTTTTCACTGTCAGTACCAGCGTGTAAGAGCCAACGTTCAGCTACTATACAGCCCTCCTCCCAGAAAACACTACAAAAATAAATTTGGGGCACAATCTCAAAAGAAGCTTCTCTTCTCCATTTGATAGAGTCTCAGAGCCCGCTCCCCGGCGAGGCTGCTGATCACAGTACATGGCTGCTAGATGAAGGTTTTATGGACCACCTGTTTGCCCACACACCTCTGCCCTGAGAATTTGGTAAAAATTCTCTGTTCCTGCAGTCTTGCCCTGAACTGAAATGGATTGCACAAACAGAAATTTGCCAGTCTATAGCAACTGCCCGTTAGCTATTTTCTGCTTTTGGATAATAAAGTGCTCTTGTTTAAATTAGTTACTTGTTACCAGGGAACTCAAATGAGAAGGTACACTTCCGCTTCCTCCTCCCGCTACTGCGCTTCCCCGAGAGTTAAACGTGAGATTCATCTAGATCCACGTCAGTCTCCCCAAGCTCCACGTGCATGAAGCTGAAGTGAGTGGCCAGCAAAGGGTTCTCCATCCCGTTGTCCTCGCTGATGTGAAGGACAGTGTCCCCGTGCTGCAGCAAGCTGGTGGTCTCCAGGCCCGCGTAGTCCTCGGTGTCAGAGAGCTGTGCGGGTGGGGTGCTTTGTGCTGTTGTTGGCCGGGACTCCAAGCCCTCTTCTTTTTCCTTCTCCTTCTCAGTAGAAAGTGCCTCACCCTGCAGTTGAGGAGAGACAGTGGTCAGGCGCAGAGAAAACGGGAAGGAGAAGGGGGGAAAAAACCCAAGGCAACATCTATAAAATAATTTCACATCTGGAAATCCTTTTTACTGCAAATGGCCAGGCAGATTGCACTTGCAGATTATAAATCCCTAATATTCTGCCCTAACAATGATATATTTTTGCCAGTGAAACAAATTTAGAATCATAGAGTTGTCTAGGTTGGAAGGGACCTTCAAGATCATCTAGTCCAGCCACCAACCTAATTCTGATGAAAAAAGACATCACTGAACTGTGTCACTAAGCACGATGTCAACCTGTCTTGAGTCCCTCCAGGGATGGTGCCTCAGCCACCTCCCTGGGCAGCCCATCCCAATGCTTGTCCTTTCAGTGTACAGGTTTTTCCTGATATCCAACGTGAACGTCTCCTGACACAACTTGAGGCCATTTCCTTTTGTCCTATTGCCTGTGACTTGGGAGAAAATTTGTAGCAATGATCAGAAAGGTCTGATTTCAGTTAGGTTCATTTTTTTAAAGTATATTTTCAAGAGGTGTTTTTTCATATGACATAACCCCCAAAAGACACTCTGTATCGGGGTGTATAAGAGTGATCTCAGTATCGCTGACATGTTGAAGGGATAACTGTGCCTGTCCGTGCACTGTCCTCAGTGGTGTCTGGCACAAGAGTGTTGGAGAGGCAATTTCTTTTGAAACACGATGCGTTTGCTAAAACAGTCCTGAGGTTTTGAAGGTGCCTGTCCTTCAGGGCACGTTTCTCAGAGAGGAAACTGTAAAAACCTGTTGATGAAAACTTGCACTGGCGAGCAGGTCCAGAAGTACTGCCGTGTGTGCCGGGAAAGCGGAAGGTGCAGGACATCTATTTGCAGTTTAAAAATCATTAAAAATCTAGAAGGTTTACCCAAGGAGGGGGCTGGACTTTCCTCACAGTGCTGCAACGCACCAGGCATTCTCCTGTAAATTTCCCCTGATGAAGCGGGGCACAAACAGGCGTGATCAGTCCCGTTACCTGGCCGGTGGCCTGGCTGTGGAGATCAGCCACCACGACGGCAGGTGAGGAAGTCAGCACAGGTTTGCTCAGCGGCTCCTGCTTGCCGGTGGCCTGGGGGCTGCAGCCCTGCTGCGGGGCGGCTGGAGGCGATGGGTCCCCCGGGGACCCTGAGGCTGTTGCCTCGGGCTGGGCTTCAGTGAAAGTCACCGACCGCTTCTGTTCTGCTGGAGGGTACAAAGTCCAGATAATTGAGTATTAAAATGCAACAATTTGGGAAGGAAAACACAACACAAAAAAACCACACACACAAAAAAAAAAAAGAGTGAGAGAGAGCAAGCAAATCCCTGGGGGTTTTACAAGTAAGACAGGATTCATGACACCTTCCTTCTCTAGAAGTCATCTAACTGGAGTTTAATCTAAAAACCTTTTACCATGGGCTTCCTCTAAAGCCAAGCAAGAGTCAGCTGTCTCCTGAAGACCTATCGTTGTCACGGCTTGGTGAGATAAATGCCACCTGTAACATCTTTCCATCCCAGAAGATACTGCTGAATTTAATTCCCATGCCAGTTAGACATTTCTGTCCTCAACTGAAAAAGGAAAATTGAGATGCAAATATATGAGAGAATTGCCCAAGGTTTTGCAGGACATCCAAGAAAAGACAGAGGACAGCTGATTGCCCCCCGTTCCTGCAGATTTAGTCCACTCTCTGGGAATAACACAATAGCACAGAGTGAAGACAACTAAACTAAAACACAAAACTGATATCCCCATTCCTGCTTTTGATTCTTTTGGGGCAACTTTTATGTTTCAAACATCTCCAGAAGTGCTGTTGCCCCAGCACAGTCCTGGCTGAGTGGTTAGAAACCCAGAAAGTTTGCAAGCAACCTTTGCTCTACCAGGTGTTTGCTCCAAAGTTAACTGCTCACTTCAGATGGCACAGAATGCAGCCAACTGCTCTGCTTGGCACTGCCAACTCCTGGAAACACACAGCATGGACTAGAACAGTCCTATATTCATTTCCAGCTACAACCCTTAAAGCTCTGCACTGCTAAGTATTCAAAATGATGGGAAATTTCCTTCTTTCTGCTGCTCTCAATAGAAGTGTCAAGATTTGCACACTTGGAGGTTTTGGACAAGGTATCATGAATAGAGAACAGCAGGCCCCCTAAATTCTCCACACCTCTGGGAAACACGATCATTCACTCTCCATGTCCAGTTTCACCTGAAAGCCTTTGGAGAAAGCATCAAAGTGTTTTGCGGGAGTGATTTTCTGATGGGACACCCAAATGCTAGGAAAAAAGGATAAACCTGCTGGCACTTCACTTTAATACAGGCCACTAACAACATACTGACTTTTCCTTTAGGCTAAAACAAAAACATAGCGTGTTCTGCTTTCAAATACAAAGTGCTGGTCCTGGAAATGCAGCACCGCCGTACCGCTAGGTTTTGGTTTGGGCTGGATGCTGCGCCGTGTGGTTGAAAGTCGAGCTCCGTGACGGCTACGAGGTTCAGTTTGAGTTTTCTGACGGGACAGCAGTGGTCGTCGAAGCTAAAAGTTGGAAGAAAGAGTTATGCTGATGTATATTCGCATATTACATCCCTGGAATTACATCTCCCCTGCAAGGAGAACTGATCGTGACTGTCTGTTCCTCTAGATATTGTCCATGGTCTAGATATAGTCCATTGACCCTGCTTTCAGCAGGGATACGTTCTAATGTTTCCATGGCTCAGACATGTCCCATGTATGAACTTGTGGGGTTTGTGCCTTCCCAGTTTCAACATGGAGTGTAATGCAATGCAGATTGTGTGACCATTGCTTAATTAAAAAAAACAAAACCCCAAACCACCACCAAAAACAAAGAAACCCAACCCCCAGACCCAGGCAGAGGGAACGACTGGGAAACTCAAAACAAACTGCATCTCCTTTAGGGACTTGTCAGGCCTCACAGATGCAGCCTGTGATGGCTCCTGTACTCCATTGTAATAATACCTCACAAATGAGGTAAAAGGGACAGGTCACATCCACAAATCATTTCAAAACAGACATAGATGAGAAAACCCAAGCCATCTGGAGCAGAAGGAGCAAAGGTTTGTTCTCACCTGCCGGAGGCCTCTCTTCCGCCCCAGGGGCTGCTGCAGAAGAAGGTTCTGCTGTCCTGGCTCGCTCTGAATGCTTGCCACCCTGTTAGATGTTGACAGCATTAGGTCAAGCACAGAAGCACTACTCTATAACTAGTAGGTGTCCTGGCAATTTTTACTAAAATTAAATAAATAAATAAATAAATAAATAAATAAACCAACCACTAATGGCACAGTCACTTCAAAGAGCAATACTGCCTTTGAAGGATGGGGGGGGACGGGGACGTGTCTGTTGGGTTGTGGCTTCTGGGGCTTAGGAAAGGGGTGGGAGGTGGAGTCATGGCATTCAGGACTTGGCCACGCACAGGTAGCATCCAAAGATAAATAACTGCAGATTTCAGTTTTCAGTCATTGATTGATGCATCCCACTGAGCAACACTCCCTTCTCTGCATCCTTTGCCACATGGGCTTTGTCAATAAAGGCAGGAATATCAGCTTCCTAGCTCAAAAGGCTTCTTGTTTGCTTTTCTCTTTTCAAGGACAATGTTGTATAAGCTATTTTTTTTTCCTCCCAAATAGACTCCACAGCCTCATCACAATTTTGCCAGCTGTTTTGAATTTCAATTTAAGTCAACAAACAAAAAACAAACACAAAGTGACAAAGGATCCGTTCACATCATGGATGCATGAGTTATGTGAACAAGGCCCCACACTCAACACTTGCAGCCTTAAGTCTTTTTGTGGCTAATAAACAAAAAAGACAAGTAAACATAAATTATATATATTATATATATAAACACAGCTTTTTAGTTTTTAGTATCTTGGCACAAAATATCTGAAATTCTGCAGTAAAAGAATCTTTAGCAATAAATCATACTCAGCTGCAAACCATCTCATTCTACCATTCAACTGACGTCGTATGAAAATACCACCCTCCCTTCATTCTTATCGAAGGACTGTATTCCTCCAAAAAGCTAAAATTTGGTCATTTAGCAGACAGCGGTCACAAAACATTTTAGCTGAATGAACTGTGTCTGGGAGACACACGGTTACAACAGCAGCTAACACTTCAGATGGGCTTCTTTTACATCAGGCAGCTGCTCATTTGAGACAGACTGGAATCCACTGAGCCACACGTTCTATTTAAGCAACGTCCAGCTCTATCTAGTATGCATTGCTGAAGATTCAGCATTACAATCCATTTTGCCTCTGGCCTGCATTAAGCTAAAGGAAAACAACATTCTTTTCTCTACAAGTTTCCCTTGAATCTCCCCGGAGGAGCTCAGTACCACCCACAGAGGGAAGGTTTATGACCTGACCTTACAGGAGCAGAGGACAAAGTGAAACCTACGGACACAGTCTGACAAGACATGAGAGATGTCAGTGGAGAGGTTTAAAAAGGTCTGTCTCCTGAACAGCTCCTTCTTCGCTTCGGCAGAAGTTATTGCCCTTGGAAGGTTTGGTGGAACAGAGCATGAGAGCTTCCTGGTCTGCTTCAGGACAAAGTCTGGTTACCTGACCTGAAAGTCCTATTCCTTCCTCCCTTGTCAGTTTAAACTAAAGCCAGACTTCACACTAACCCATATGCATGTGTTTCTCCCAGCTCTGCTGAGGGGACAACAGGCAGCTTCAAGGAGAGAAACACCTCAAGACCCTGAAGCTGTTTTTCCTCTGATTGTCTGACCACAGCCTAACAGTCGCAGGCATGCCCTTGGCAATCTCACCACAGCTGCAGCAGCTTGGAAAAAAAGGAAAAGCTTCTGCAAGCTCAAAGCCAGCACTAACAAGCTACATTTGAGTCCTTTTCTCCCTGAGACAGCTCTTCCAAATGAGATCACCAGTCTCTGGAACATATTTTTCAGCTTTTAGGTAGGGTACTGACGTGGTTTACACACAGAGCATCCTGAACACCACGCGAACACCCGCCTGTGAGTAAGCAGAGTCCCCAGAGGGGCTGCCTGTGGTGTGGGCTTGACCCAGACAGTGCAGCACACACGGCTGGTAGGGTCAGCAGCAACACCTCATTCTTTTATTAAAGCAAAGAGACTGCACTTAAGTTAGTCTTTGGATTTGTGATCCACACTACCTGAAATTACAGCTTTTCTTAATCTTCTGTTTCTAGGATTACATAAAAACCATACTCCTCTGAATGTTAAGGAGTTTATAGAGTAGTCACCAGTATGTGAATTAAGTAGGAACTAGCTGGAGAAGGTCTCAAAAAAATAATTTTCTCTTGGACTAGCTTTTGTGAGGACACTGTTACAATTTCTGATGAAGGAACGACAGCTCTTAGTTCTATGAGTGAGGAGACATAAATGTCAGAGGCAAAAAGACTACAATTATGTACAGCACAACACACTATGTATCATGGTGAAACAAGCTCATTTCATGTGCACCATGAAAACACTCCGAAAAAGGCATTAGATAAAGGGAGTCCTTGGGGCACAGGAGGGCACAGAGGTTATACACAGGGAAAAAAGGATTCCTCTGAAGTCATCTGCACTGAAGACAAACAATAGGTGAGCAAAAGAAGGCTGGATTTTGTGTCTTCCGTCTGGAGCCTGGGATTTTCAGCCTGGCTTCTATCATAAGTGAAATGAGTTTAGTGAGCTGGTGGATGTTTATTTCCAGTACTGAATCATTACACAAATTGGTATAATTTGGGATGATCTTATGAGCTGAAATTGCAGATATCTTTTGCAGGCAAATGGTGGACCCAAGCGCAGCCAAGTTTTGCAGAGCTGCCTGTGCACAGCAGAGTCCTGTCTTTTTGCCTGCTATCACCAAATTTTGAATAAAGGAAGGAAAGAGAGACAGCATCATAAAGACCACAAATTTCAGGCGAGTGTCTGAATTTTCAGATATAGCATTTCACTTCATAAGGTTTTGTGAGGGTTTTTGTTCACCTCAAAGAACAGCAGTGCTGATCTTGTTTCTGTGAAAATGAGCGTGGCAGACAGCCGTTTGAAGGGTGGGGGTTTTTGCAGTACGTAAACTAGATTTATTTGGAAATAACAAAACAGAAGTTTTTCCTGCCCAGCACAAAGATGCTCTGTCTGTCACTCTCTGAGAACCTCTGTCAGAGGTTTTATCTTCACAATGATGTTAATCCCATTACATACTTAGGACAGAGAGAGGTGAGCAAAAGATCAAACCAACCCAACTTCATGGAAGCACAGGAAATGACAGTCACACAGTGGGGGCTAGGAGAAACTTTGTCAGGTTGGCAGTTATAATTAGTGATGCTCACAAACTACAAGAATCCATGCAGTCAAAGGAAGAAAAAAGGAAAAAGAAGAAAACCAAATGGAGACAAAGGAAGTGAAGAGGTTAAATGCCTATTAAAAAAGACGTACATGCTTGCCACACCATTACGGTAGAACATGCACACGCTGTGTCTGAAGACATCTGACTGGGAAGGTTAGTGGACAAAGGCCGGCGGAGCGTGGGTGAAAATGAGATGAACTCCAGCTCTTGTATTCCCAGACACATCCCAGTCCAGGCAGTGTTAGATCTGCTACCCGCGCCCTGGCAATGTGAACTCGCTCTGGTTTTCCCTGTTCGACACCACCAGGCTCAGACAGGCATAAGGACAAACATTAAAGGGAAATGTGTTTGTGCAACAGATTTCCATTACAGTGACTTTTTCCTTTCTGCCTTGGGAAAATATCCTCTCCTTTCGGATTATAACCACAACAAATGACAATGCTGGACACGCGTGCTCCTCAGCCCTGTACCCCGTGCTATCTGCTTACTTCTGAGCACTTAAATGTTATCCCCTTCCTGTCTTCCCTGTTCTTCTACACGTCTGGCACTAATTGCCATAGAGTAAAGGAAAAGCAGACTTTATTCTTTTTTGCGTCTGTCACTGTTTATTTAATTTATTTAAAACTCCTATCTTCCACAAGGGTCTAGTCTCCATATGATTTATTTCTTTATGTCAGTTATGACTAAACATCAGCTTTTGAATTCAGAAGGCAATCCTAAACAGTTGTTAGCATTGTACTGCAGCTGAAATCAAAGTTACATAACAAAAACTCAAGGCTGCTTTATTCAAACTTAATGTTCCTGGATATAAAAACACATTAATTCTGTGCTACGATCCCCACAGCACAATAAACTCCTACAACGTCTGCTTTATTAATTCTGCCCGTTAGAGGAGAAATCCAGTTTGCACATTTAACAGTGCAGTTGGAACATCTTCTCTTCCTCGTAGATCCCTAACCTAGTCTTTTTGTGAAAATTTGCAGTACTTCCTTGTCTTCATTCTTTCTAAGGCTTTGCAGCCCTGATAGCCCTCCTTCGTAATATTAGTGCCCACTCCTTGAAAAGAGCAACGCACCTCAACAGAGCTGCCTCCCAAGTATATCCGTTAAACTTTTTGCCTACGGAAATCCCTCTACCATAGAGCTGGAAGACAGCGTCCTGGTCCCTAGCAAAAACTAGTGTAACAGGAATTAGCAGCAACCCACTGTACGGCTGATGATATTTCAAGGTTCAGAGTTATTGCATTTGAACTCATCTGTTGACTTAGCTGTCTCATGTTCCTCAGCCTCATCACCGTGAGTAGGAGTGACTGCCCCCCACTCAACAAGATCAAAACATTTCAAACTCAACACTGATGCAACCTGGTTCATTGTGGCTTTAACTCACATACGGACCGTCTGTTTCCTGCAGTGACAGGACAAAGGGCAATGGATTTAAGTTGGAGAAGAGTAGATTTAGATTGGATATTAGGAAAAAATTCTTTACTCTGAGGGTGGTGGAACACTGGAATAGGTTGCCCAGGGAGGTGGCTGAGGCCCCCTCCCTTGGAGATATTCCAGGTGAGGCTGGATGAGGCCCTGGGCAACCTGGGCTGGTTGGGGGTGTCCCTGCCACTGCGGGGAGGCTGGGCTAGATGATCTTTGGAGGTCCCTTCCAGCCTGGATGATTCTATGATTCCCCTTCGTCAACCTCCTCAAATGAAGTGAGTTTTTAGCTCTACTTCAAGGATGGCACTTAACTTTTTTGGTTGAGTGACTTCTCTTTAGGCCCCAAAACATGCTCAGATGACCGTGCAATCCTTTTTGCTTTATCACAAAACCAGATAAGAATATTCCTGCTGATGTTTTCTCCTAATGCCACTCCTACAGTAGCACCAATTAGAGACCAGTCTGCCAAAGCAGGATTCGCACACATGAGGACACCATGAAACACGGGATGATCTCAGTGACACCAATGATAAATTCCCCATTTGTCAGCTGAGAGGAAAAAACAAACAAACAAACAAAGCAGCCTGTCCCCACCCCAAAAAGCTACTACTGACATCTAAAACCAAGGAAGCAAACCAGAAACCATTCACACAAGTGCCTCTCAACATATCCACATCTTCAGCTGGTGTGGTAGAGTAATGAAATAGGGTGTCACCCTCTGTGTTGCCAAGGTAAGGGGCTGTGTTCTTCTGGAAGGAAACAGAGATGCTGGTGGGACTCATGACAGCTCTCTGACCTCACAAGGATGGGTTGAGAGGTGCGAGCACAGCAGCAGGACAGTAAGGATGATCAACATAAGCAAGGTGGCTGTTAAAGGTGAAGACCTCCCTTCTAAGCTCACTCCTGACCTATTTGACAGGCACGCAAGCTGCTCTGTCCACGGGTGATGGGGAACAGCGAGACTTGCACTCCAGCACCAACAGGGCAATTTAAAATACATATTAATGGTATTCACCTGCAAGCTTCCTATGGTGTCAGTTGAGAGTTGGAAACGCTTTATAAAAATATCAAGAATTACTGTAAAGCATCCGCAGAGAACTATTATTCCTCAGGACTTATCATAATTAGTTTTATCAGTGAATGTTAAAGGACACAGCCTGATATTATTATTAAGTCTTTTGTGATGACAGCACTGTGGGATGAATGGAAAAACAGATGTCTCTGTTTTATATAAGCCTCCAGACTAATGCTTATAACAGGCTACAGCTAATGCCTGGTGGATAATCTTTCTCATGCCTTTCAGGCAACGGGTAAACAAGGGGAGAACCTCGAGGCTCGCCAGCCAGCTGGCTGTTTCACTTGCTGCGGCTTTTTCTTTCCCCTTCCCCTCAGCCTCCTCAAAAGTTATGGGCAATCAAAGCTGAAAACTGAAGGTGGGTTGCTACGCCTTTGACTCGCAGGCCTGAATATCAATGAGCCACAAGAGACAGAGATGGAAAAGAGCAACAAAAGGTGAGGGGAAGAGACAGCAGAGATCGGAAACGGCTCATTTCCCAGCACACACACTGACAGACAGGTAGTGTTCACACTGTACCTAGAGAGGCTGCCCTCAGTGGCCAGGCTCGGGGAGTCATCGAGGACATTAGGTTCACTGCAGGAGGGGCAGGGAGATTAAGAATTTAGGGAAAGAAAATGCAAAAAAAAAAAAGAAAAGAAAAAAAAAGGAAAAAAAGGACCGTAACATTAATTGGACTCGCACGCTCAACAGCACATATATGACTCAGAGGAGCTGAAAGAACATCTGATAACAGGAGCAGTCTTTAGAGGGAGTTTACATGGAGACTTCTACATCTCTGCTGAGCATCAGGGAGCTGAGAAATTCGGTAGGATGTGTTTCCACACAAAATAAGGACAGAGAACTGTTTTCAAAGCATTTTCCTGCGGTATTTGCATTTATTTTGGTTCTATTTACTTCCAGCTTCATAGAAAACTTTTTCCTTCCCCCTTCCCCATGAGCTAGCTCTTCCCAAGGGAGGGCTAATCTATCTCCCATGGACTATAGACCACTCTCCTTCTGGTACGAGTCTAAGGACTAACATCTGGAAAACAAGGTCTTGTAGCGCAATGAAACTGTAAGTAAACAGCTGGTGTGGATCCTGGCAAACGAGTACACAATCCCATTGCTTTTCTACACTTCAGCCATTCAGGCAGGAGCAGCCTTCTCAGCCCATAGGAAAAACATGAAAGAAAGAAAGAGAGAAAGCAGTCTGCTGGGTTACCAGCAGGAAAGCAATAATAATATTACTTAACATTAACGAGTTTACATTTGTGAGGCAGTCTGAAAGCCCAGAGACCATCCATAACTAAAAAGGGCGTGATGTTGTGGACTATGATTATGCTTGCTGAGCTTGTACTTTCCCTGCGCAGATGAAAAGTAATTCTTCGTGTATACCATGTATGTAAAAAAAAGGAAAGAGCAAAGCTCCATTGTAATTAAATAACACCACCATGACTTGGGATTGCACAAAGCAAACACGACTATCAGTCGGCTGTGACTCTTACAAAGTTTATGCATTAAAGATGGTAGTGAAAGATTGGGGAAAATGCCCTCTCTTGCATATTAATTTTTCAAGAAACAAAGGGACTGAATCAATTGAGTTCAAAAGTCAAATGAGTTCCTGTAAGCCCTTTTGTGAAAATTCCCAGATAAAATCTGTGTGATTTCTCTCTTTTAAATCACTTCGCCTATCTCTGCTGGCATGTACCACAGCTGTAACTTTTCCTTCAAGTATCAAGGTTATTTCTTTAATTCCAAGCAAGACTGGGGAGGGAACAATTTTGACTTTTCAAGGCTGGTCAAGAGATACTGTAGAATTTATCCTTAAAGGTTCAGAGGAAATAACATAAATTAATCTGTCCTTTGTCAGATATCCTTGGAAAACTATGTTGCAGACAAATAAAACCATAAACGCTGTTTACTTAGAAAGAAAAATAATCAGATTTAAATGCAAAACTTCTTTCCACATCTTCTAAATTCCCAACTTCCAATCTCTTTCTCCCTACTCCATGCTAACCAGGAATAAGGCATTCAAAGTTATTTCTATCAACAAATATATTTCTGGTTTTAAAAAGTATTAAATCCCATCTTTGAACCTGACATTCGGTTTCTGTGATAAGCTAGTTACTGCTGTAGGAAGGACAAAGACTGCGTGGAAGAAAATGAAGTAAATCAAACAGAATGCCTCTGTTTCCCTCCCCGCGTTCTCAGGATTCCTCCCCGCTCCCTACATGGATTGTGTATGGTCCTCTGGTTCAATGCATAACCCTCAAATCATGTGTTTTCCTTTGTATCCATGGTAGTAACAGAGGAAAAAAATACTGCTAAAGGGTTTCTGAAACTGTTTAAGAGGAAGGTTTCTCTGGATGACAGCTTGTTCTTATAACCCTTATGCAACACAGATCATCCTGGAGAGTTATTATTTCCAACTCTGCACTCTTGGTCCAACGCTGTTTCAGGATTAAGAAGTTTGGCACCACTATGCTGGCACTGATTTGGCTATCCCACATCTCTGAGGTACACACAGTATACCTGTGCCATTTCTGCTCTCATGAATGTAATGGGAAGGCGAAAAGCCCATGTTGTTACCTTTGGCTGGGTAACATGCCCACCTCAGCCTGAGGTGCAGACACGCTGGAGAGATGGCTGGAGAACCGCCTCCTCCCAATGGCACCCATAAGGTATGCTTCTTGTTCACTTACCACACTGGGCATGCTCAAGGAGTCATCTAGAAAGAAAGAAAAACAGGAAAGGAGAGGAAACAACCACCCCAACCCCCACCTACGTATTTACCATCATCTTAACAGGATGCCAAAGGAGTACCCAGCATTTACTTACCAAGACCCCAGTCCTGAAAATTTGAATACTTCCATTAAATTTTACAGTCACAAGTGCAGAGAGACGTATGCATGAAACCCTGCAGGATGAGGAACACAGCACAAAAACAGCAGGGCTTTATGTGCACTTTCAGCTTATATGGCTCTCCGGAAAATGTGTTTGGGGAAATCAGCCTCCTCTGGGGCTTAATCCCTGTGATTAATAAATTGTTTGCTACTATATAGTGTTTTCTGGCATAAAAGGTGTAACTGGACATTTTGCTGGTGCAATACAGCAAAGCATTGTTACAAAGGTTGAAATACACAACAGCAAAATGCAGAACTGACACCTTTTGGGACATGAAAAATGTCAGAAAAAAAATTGGATAAGTTGATTCAAATACATCATACCACAGCTGAATTGTGCGGACAGCTGCATTGTGATCAAGACTGCCTGAACTTTTCAGTGCTGTTTAGAATTATGTAAAGTACCTTGACATGAATTACTCTGTTGTGGTTTTTACCACAACAGCTTCTAATTACAAATAAACAAATAAAAGAAAGGGGAGGTTTTGTGTAATTTTCTCTTTCCTTTTTGACCTCTTCCAGTTTTGATATACTGAAATATTTTATGGCAGCATTAAGCCAACGCAGAGTTGAAGAAATACCTCTGCAAACAAACGGGAAGATAGCACTCATCATTCCACACAGTGGCTCATAATTAATCTGAGGCTGAAATCAGAATTTGCCGCAGTGAGTATCTGATTGTGCAATGTTTAGTGGTGAATGCAGCTAAAATACAATCGGGCTGAGTCTGGAAAGTTTCAGGCTAACCGTTCTTTCCCAAAAGGCAATTCTGCCCTTACAGCACAGGCCCTTCTTTTAAGCCAAGTTTTCACCCCTTTTGTTTAATGTCTTTGGGGAATAGTCAGCAGTCCTCAAATAGGGAAGTGAAGCGCCTGAGTTTCAGGCATTGAAGCACCGAGGCAACCAACCATTGCTGCACCAGAAGACAGTGTCCCTGCTAAAGTAGGGGGAAGCCCAAGCCTGATGACATATGAGCAGAGTTTTCTACCCTGGCTTTCAGTGATGGACAAGTCAGAAGCAGATGGACAGCTCAGAAGCAGAGAAGGCAAAATTCCAAGAATAACATGAAACTCAGCTGAAATGACAAAGCAACATTCAGGTCATTGCAAATTACTCCCCAAAAGATTCACCATCCCATTCCTTCAAAACTGGCACCAGAAAGCCTGGCAACCCCAGAACCTGCCAGCTGCCCAAAAGGGAGATCAAGCTTTTAGTCTCAGTAGGTTTAAGGCTTAATTTCCTCTTTGTTAATCAAGTGACACAAGGACACAGACATTCCAGCCACAGCTGGATCCCGTGCAGCACAAAGACAACATATTCCACATCGGAGCATCTGGACAGAAGTAATGAGCAGTAAGTACTAAGATCCTGCAGAAACAGGATGCTAACTACAGAGCCAGCCACAGCCCCTGCCTACTGTCGTGAGGAAGGTCAAAGAGAGGACTCATTGCCAAACGCCTTGCCAGCACTGTGAGGATTGCATGTCAGCCCAGGTCTCGTGCACTAAAGATCTGACTCTTCCCTCAGGAGGGAATGAGATGGGAATGTAACAACCCAAGCTTTGACACCGTGAACTGTGCAGCAAACACTGCAGTTTCTTAGCCTCATGCCCCTGTGGGGGCCATTCTGTTCACATGCGGACGGGGACAACTCTCCTTCCCTTCTAGCCATCCTCTGGGGTATCAGGAAAACGACTTAATTGTTGGGGGCTTAGCTCAAACCAGTTGCCACCTACTTTCTTCATCCTCCTCATCTGTGCGGCTCAGCGTGTCCTGCGAGGCCTGCTGGGAAGGCTCGCTGTCCTGCTCCCAGACCGTGCCGGTGCCCGTGTTGGAGCGGGACATGGTGGCCAGGCTCAGGCGGTAAGCAGAGGTGGAGGTGCCCACGGTGCTGACAGATGTCTTCCCTTGGTAAGCTGCGCAAGAGTGGGAAAAACAAACCCAAGTCAGCGATGGCACTGGAAATCGACAACCAGCCAAGCATTCCTGCCACGCTGGGCACCTGGTGCTGCCTTGAGTAGTGGTGCCTGGTTTGGCAGAGGTGATAAAACAGACACATCTGCCCCAGCTCACCTCATCTCTCCAAAATCTCTGTCAGTTTTTCTTATGCAGTCTGATTTTCTCCCTCAACCTTAGTGCCGTATTTTCAGGATCAGCTTCAACATTTAGGAACAAAGCAAATTACTACCAAGCCAAAAAAAAAAAAAAAAAAAAAAAAAAAAAGGCCGAGGTATCTTCTTTTGAACTTGTTTTCCTTTCTTAAGAACAAAGCACATAAAATCTCCTGCTGTGTTGAAGCGGTGGCTGCCATCTTGCGGCAGCGAGGGCGGCTGCTCCAGGAGAGAAGAGTCCCCTCATGCAGGAGAGAACTAGGTGCACCCCGAGCTCAGGGATGCAGACCTGGACCTTGCTGGCAACAGCGGGGAAAATCAGAAAGAGATCAAGAGGAGAAAGGAGGAGACAGCTCTGCTGCTGACAAACAGGCCAACGTTTCTACACGAGCAGCTTGCCTGTTGCTGTGGGTTGGGGCTGCACAAACCAGCTGTGAGAGCCAGAGGCAGCTGCTGGGGAAAGGGATGCAGGCGCAGTGGGGAAAAAATGGGCAAAACAAGGTGAGTTTTGCAACTAACCTGGACTTCTATTGGCTGTCCAACGGCAAGGATGGGCTAGGCAGAGGGCCTGATCCAGGGGCAGACTGCTGGGGCGTGGGTGGACTACCCCATCAGTGGCCAGCTCTGCCTCACAAGGTAATTTCTGGGTGAGCCAACTGGCCAGACTGGGCTGAGGGCCCTTTGCTCTCCGCACTCCTCCTTACCTGACCCACTGTGCACTGCCTCCTTCAGGATCTTCAGCTCGTTATTGAATTCAGCAATGAGGGAGCTCTTGCAGAGCGGGCGCGGTATGAACCGTCTCTCCAGCTGGTCAGCAATGTGCTGGCGGGCAGTCAGCTCCTCATGGTTCTCAGCCGGCTGGGCCAGCAGCTGCAAAATTGGGAAACGTTAGCATTGCCCAGGGAGCTGGGACTGGTCTCCAGACCAGCATAAGCCTGAAGCCAACAGACTGTCCTCTTTGTGTTTTGACTCTAGCTACAAGGATCCCACCTTTTGTCTTTCAAGGACAACCTTATATATGACTGAACAGATATCAAAACCTTACTTACATTGGTGCATGGGGATGAGGGCTTCCTTACGCTAAGCTCTACCTTCAGGCATTGATACAGCTCCTTCCTCCAAGATGATCTGTCCAAGTGGTGAGGCATAGTGGGGTAAATAAGGTGGAGTTCCATGTACTAGTCTACTTGGTAAGCAGGGAAGAACTGTGATTAGCTTAAGCCCTTGTCACATCAGCCCAGCAGCTCCTTGTCCATCTGCAAGAGCTCTGTCAGAACCTTCACCCAGAAAAAGTACAGTGGAGTGATCCTTCCTGACAGTTAGCTGTATTGCCCAGCTGTGTACAGAAGAGAGACTTCTTGAAGATTTCTGCCAACCTCCTCCTTGGTTCAGAGCATCCACACTACTTCCAAGTGTTTTGAGGGCCTTTCTTGCAAAACCAAGTTCACATGCAAACCCTCTTGGTCGAGCCTGATGGTACTTTCCCAGCCAGTGGAACTAAGCCTAGTTATGCTCCCTAGCTTCGTGGATGAGGGCTCCTGTGCGATATACTGTTTAGTGTAGTCTAGGAAAAAGCTTTAGTTTCAGAGGGTTCGTAGGCCTACTAACTTCTGGAAAGTCATTTCCTACATAAACACTCAGTTCTCCCAGCAGTGCCATTTCTCTGTTCTCAGCAGGTCAATAAAGGACATCTTGCCCTCAGTGAGTGATCTGGCAGGAGCCAAAGCAACTGTTACCTTGCACTGGATGAAGGGTCGAAGGAGCACAAAGATAGGGATCCGTGTTCGTACGATAAAGTCGAGGAAATCCCACAGGGCCAGCCCTCCCACCTTCCGCAGTGCCATCTCTTTGACTTGCAGGCTCAGCCAGTACCACTGGCTGTCCAGTTGGCGTTCAAAGCAAACAAGGATCACCTTCAGGGCTACAGGGGAACACACACCAGCAAACGGCAGTCAAGAGATGTTACCAGTGTCCCTTGCAAGTGTTGAGGGAGGAGTAGGGGGGCCACAGTGGGCACAAACCTACACGGGCATGCATGCATCCACATGCACATGCATATCCACACACCTAAGAGTCACAACTGCTGTGCCTATCGGTCTCCAAATGCTGCAGGGAAGGAGGGCAACCTTCTTATAATAAAGGCCTTGGGATCAGGACTGAGAGTTCCATTTCCAAGGAATCTTTCTACTTCCTTCACACCTAAGTCCCTCTGTATTTTCCTGCTCATGCTTCCCCTCTCCCTCCCTGCAGAGTTCTTTTGTATTCCTGGAATTCAGATATTTTGAAAGAAGCTCGGGGCGGGGGTGAATTAGCCCTGGCTAATCAGACAACCTTAAAAACCTTGATCAAACATATCCACGCAAAGAGTCCCCCTGTGAGCCCAATAACCTCCAGGTTATTTATGGTGTCATAAAAAGAATCTTTCTACCAGCGCAGCTGCATGAGTCACGGCCAAACTGTAATCTAAGTAAAAATACAGTCCAGTAAACCAAAGGCCGTAATTCATAAGAGCATTGCTTTACAAATGGGGATGAACAGCTATGAAGTTCAAAACAATGCTCTATATTAAAGTGGGGTGTGATCAACAGTTAGCTCACAGGAGAGACAAGGAATCTCCCCCTTTCCATGCTCCCCTGGTGTGGAGCAAACGGGGAGGCCTGGGAATTGTTGGGGGAAGGTTAACTACTCCATTGCTCTCTGTGGGATGGCCAAGACATCTAAGCCATCACACATTCATATCCAGGTTTGTTGGCATGGGAGGTGTGCAGCTAAATCAGTGGTGAGCTGCCATTTTATCCCTAAGTATTACCCCATGTCTCAGATACAGGTTAGCAAAGATCTGAGTATAAGCCTTTGGGTAAATGCCATTACAAAATCAGAAACAAAGAAGCTGTTTGAAGGAGTGAGAGCCTTGAGACAAAACTCTCCCCATATAGCCCTGACAGTCTGGGCTGCTGCCGCATCTGCGGTTTGGTAATTTTTTCTTTTCTATCACCTATGTGAGAAAATATAGTACTACCTTGCAGCAGTGAGCAGAGGGTATAGCAGTCAGTCTGTGCAGAGGGCTAGCAGCCAGCCAGACATCTGTCTGTCACATCTCACCCTAGCTTGCCAAGGGCCAGTGAAACTGAGATATTAGGAGCTGCTGGGCAGTCTGACTTGCCTTTTGTGGCCTCCCACCTCTATCCTGACAGTATGAAAACTGAGCGACTCACACCTGTGCTGCAGCCTCTTCCACCTGCAGGGCAGACACCGCTCATCACAATACATTCCAGAGATAGTCCTGGCTTCATGCTCTGGTTTTGGGCCCCTTGTTCAGGACAAGCCCTGAAGAGCTCAGTTAGCTCCTGCCTGACACAGTTTTCTTTGGTGCTATCTACAGCCTTGAATGCTCCGTTTTATCCCTGTCTCTCCTCAGCGGTCGGCAGAAGCCACCACTCACCCAGGTAGGCAGCCTGGCTGGTGGACTCGGCCAGCCCTTCCCGCCGCAGGTCCTTCCCTGCATCCCCTGGGGTGGAGCAATGGGCAGGGGAACTCTCCAGCATAAAATTCTTGCTGCGGGAAGTGCTGATGATGCGAGGTGGCAGGAGGATATTGATAACAGTCTGGAGCAGCAGCAGGACCTCAGGCTGCTCCAGCCAGGGGCTGTCTGAGATTCAATGGGAGGGGAGAGAGAGAGACAGATCAGTCTACATTCCATCAAAGACATCCAAAAGACCCTGTACAGTTCCAAAATGGGGTGCAATCTCAAATGTCCCCTAAGCCAAAACTCCGTTCCCCACACCTTGTCATGCTGCTTCTCCTCCTGCAAGCAAAGGCAAAGTTTATTTTAGCACCAACACAAACACACACGACCACAGAGCTACACAGCACAAAGAAATGTCCCGTTCGGTGTCTCATAAGCTCATTTTCTTTTGACATTCCCCTCTCCCTGTACATTTTCCTTTCATTTAGGGATTTACCAGTGATCACCCTCTATAGAGGAAAGCTAGGAGCAGGACTTGTGCCAGATAAGTGACATGGATTGGGCAGACTGTGATCCACAGGGGCCCACAATTTCTGTGTCCTCTGCTCCCCTCTGTGGCTTCTGCTACAGCAGATTTGTCTTGCCCTGTACTCCAGTTTCAAGAGAAGGAGCACATCTGTGTAAGACCTGACCCAAGAGCCATGGCACAGCTGAAACAAAGAGAAGAAACAACAACAACAACAACGTCTCCCTGTGGGGCTCTTTTCAGTCTCGGACCCAAAGGGCACTTAGCTGACACACTGCCAGTGACAGGAAATCAAATTAAAAGATAAAAATGAAAAATCAACAGAGAGCAGGGAAAGTGCAAACATCAGTTGTCAGAAAAGGAGAAAAATTCTTTTTGTTAAATTAGTCAGACCTTTGCTTCCAGATCCTACTGTGAGCACAAATGGAATCAGTAGGTTTAAAAGCATTCCTTCCCTTCTTTCCTGATTGGTGAATGGGGAGACGACATGGCTTAGGGGGAAATCTTCTTTCAAAGCCTGTGCAGTAATAATAAGAAAGGATTAAACGATTTCATCAGCAGGTCACGCACACAAGTTACTGCAGGGAATGACCATCCCCTGGGCATCCTGTTTACACAGTCCAACACCAGCACTGGTGTCCTGATTGAATTCGAAGCCCTGAGACCACTTAGTCAGGAGTACAAGGAATTCGCAGAATAATATAGGTGTCACCTGCTCTTGTCACAGCCAAGAGATAAGACGCCCAGATTCCTAATTCATAGATATCATTAACAAAATCAGATGTATCCCCCAGGAGTCAGCTGAGCGTTGGTCCTAAATTCTGCACTTCTGTGGATGGCATCAGGATCTGACCCACACTATGGGGAATAAAAGAAATGAACAGAGGAAATTGCGCAAATGACATGATCTAAATGTTCTGCTGTCTGAACATGGAGGTTATTCCCGAACACATTTTTTGTTCTGCCTCACTTTGTGCTGTCCTATCATCCTTCCTAACACAAAGAATGATCTCCTGGAACTTAAACAAAATGCACATTTACTTACTGATACATAGTCAAGCCTAAACTGACAAACCTTTAATCTATAGAGGCAATAACACAAATAACTGTCAGTACAAGTCTGCTCATTTGCAACTTCCCAGTGGCTACAGACTTAGCTGTGAAATGCAACTGAACCTTGCAACCCCCCAGGCTTGCAGATCTGGGCTGAGAAATTCCAGAAGATGTTTTCTGATGGGGTATGAAGTACTTCTCTTTCATATCCTGCTGGAAGTATTAGGAATATTACCACTCCTGTTTTTCTGTCGTATTTGGTTCTCATTACATTTAAAGCGCATGAAAAGAATGAGGGGACAGGGAGCAGAGAATAATAAAAGTAAAAACTCCCAGTACTTAAAAAAAAAATTATTAATTTGGTATCTGGTTTTAAAAAAGAGAAAATATTTCAGAAAAGGTGAAGGTGGTCTCTTTTTTTGCTTGTGATGAAAGAACCATTACCTCAGAGCTGGAAGAAATCTGTCCTCCTTCTGTGTCAGCTGGTACCAAAAAGCCCTTTAGGGCCTCATGCTCTAAGGTACAGCACTGTGTTTTGGTCCCTGCAAGCCCTACTTCCCAAGCTGCCCCACTGCTCAGAAATACCTGCTGAAGTCATCAACTGGATGTGCTAATGCATATTTAAAAATGCAAGTTGGAGCTAGACTAGGAAATTTGTCCCTTCATTGGTCACCATTCTGTCTGATTTCATGCCAATGGGGAGGGAAAGCGATACAGAGGCAGAAAGACTCCATAATAGTCATGGCACTGCTATGAGAAAGGAATAGTGATGAATTCTCCCAAAAGTCCAGGATGTTTTGGGTTGTTTTTTTTCATTCTGGACAACAAGGATGCTATTGAGTCAGCAGCTGAAAAGCCAAGTTGACTTGCTTTTTTGAGCTGGCAGACTGTGTGACCAGCTCAGGTAAGAGCAGAAGAGCGTACCAACTCCACTCTCGGCTACTCACATGGTCCCACAGGAAAAGAAGTAGGATTGCATGGATGTGACCCAGGCTAGAGCCCATCTCCCCATGGCAGGAGACTTACGATAACTCCTTAGATCCTGCAGAGAATCCTAATGTGTTTGTCAGAACCTTAAACAGCATCTATCAGCCAAACTCCCTGGACTTCAATGACAGTGTTAAGCTGATGGATGCTTGCTGTGGACTTGGCCCCAACAGGTGGACTCTGAGCTCAGTTTAAGCCTTCAAAAAGAAGGAAAAATGTATATGTTGCTTCTCTTTCATCTTTGGTGTATGTTCCACAGTTTTTGCCCAGCTTTTGCAGAAAGAAAACAGAGCACCGATGAGTTGGTGTCTCAACCAGAAGCTACAACAGACCTGGCCACAGGCCAGGGCAGACACACCTGTATCTGCAATGCTACAAGCCGGACAACAGCTGTGCTGAAGGGCAGAGGTGGCGAGAGATAAGGGCTGAGATGAAGAAGGGGTAATCCGTCAGCCACACTGGAGGGTCCTACCACTCCCATCACCTGCAATACAAACAGAGCACATCACCACAGCTGACTACTTGCAGTTTCATCCATGCCATATCCTCCAACATCAGTGAAATGGAGGGGCCTTCCATCGAGCACTGAGTTGGGGTGGCTCCAAGAGAACCAGCCCCCACAGTGGACCTCGCGGGAATTGGGGCCAGTGAGGCGAAGGAGTTCTAGCAGGGAAAGGGAGGGGAGAAGAGGGAACCAGCAAGGATGGGAGGAGTGCAGAGGTAACCCGGTACATTTATAAATGTACCCAGTACCAGCCCTGAATGACCAGCACTGGACTGGTGGAACAGTTAGAGTTGGAGGATATGTCATGTAGCGAACGTAACAAATAAAAAATATGTCATCAAAGCAAAATGTCTGCATTGAAACTGGACATCCCTTCTCTTGCTGATCTACTTGAAAAATAATGTCCTAAGTCTGACCCAAGACGGGTTTTGTACAATGTTCAGATTCCTCTCAAACACTGTCTGTTCTTAGGAACTCAAGTGTGATTCATCTCAGCTGACCCCAGATGACTGAAGCACAGTCACCTGCATGTGACCTGGTTGCCTGGAGCTCCTTAAAATATCGACACAAGAAAATAGCACTTCTAGAGGAAAGTTAGTTGAACCACTTTGGATGTATCCCTCAGGAGGAGTTAAACCACAGGCCTGCATATGCCTGTTTCTTTTCATGGCTAGACTCATCTAGATGACAGGAACAGGGAGAAGCTACCTGGCAGATGCCTAAACTTAGAGGACGTGAATGCATGCTATATTTCAAAATTCAGCCTGAGGAGAAAGGCAGTAACCACTTTTCTGCCAGAAAACCAAATAACAATTTAGAAGGAGAAAAGGTAGAGCCCTGTAACACCATGGATTATCATTTAGACAGTTCCCTGTCTTCCTGGATGATCTGGTTTTGGGCTTCGTGATGCAACTGGTCTACCTGTGACACAGCATGCAGTCAGGAGTGCTCCCACCGCTCAGTGGCCACAGTTCTCACAGCTAAAGGTAAAACACTCATGACGGTAAGCGTACATCTTTTCCTGGTAGCTCGCCATGACGTTCCCAGCCAGCTGAATGTAAGCATGATGACTGCACTGCAGAGCTTTCTGCTATTTTTAGAGCACTGGCTAATTGTTAATGCAGGCCCTTTGGAGAGCTTGCTGGTGTGACTCACTTGGCCATGACTGCTTGCCAAACTGCCAGTACATTCTAAACTTGTGTTTGAACTAACTCTGTAGCAACCCTAAGTAGCCTGAGGGCCCAGATTTGCAATGCCTCCGAGTTGCCACCTCTGCTTGAAAAAGGGAGAAGTCTTACAGACTCTGCCAGGTTGGAGCATCCCTGCCCTTGCAGTGATGAGTGTTATATGGACTTGAAGGACAGGGGACTATTACTATTGCATTTTAAAGGATGGTCATTTTTTTTAAAGCTCCTCGGAGCACTGGTGAGCCCTGGCAGGTTTTCTGTTACCACTAGAAAAAGTTACAATATTCACCTTCTAAGAAAAAAGTGTTATAAAGCCCCAAACCAATAAAAATGTTAGTGCAGCCTTTCCCCCTTTATTTGTACTTTTTCCATATGGAATGTAAGTATGCATGCTCATCCAAGCAGCCAGAGTTACACTGGTATCAAATTGAAGGTTTTCTTCCAGTGTAACAGCTGCAGAAACAATACAGGATGTATTGTCTACCAGACAGGATGGCCAAACAGGCCCAGTCTGTACCATGTCTCTGTTGGAACACACCTAAGAGTACAAATTCTACCTAGAGCGGGATCTGAACATTGTACAGTGCAAACCTGTGCTCGATCAAGCCAGGGACATTGCAAACAGTGGAGTGAATCCACCCGTGTAAACCCTTCTAACTAGCCAGCACCTGATGGCTTCTGACAGAGCCATCAAGGTCCTTCCGCACTGGAGATGGTAGGTATCCCCAGTGTCACCCTTTCCCCGCCTCTACCAGGTGTGTGCAGTCTCCACCACCCCACTCTCCAACTTGCAGCCCTCAACTCTCAGCTCAGTCTGGCAAAGGTGGATCTTCAAAGTGGTGCGTGGGAAGCAACGGAAAGGAATCGCTTGACCGCTGCTGCTGGTCACTGTATCTCCCCATGCACCACTTCAAAAATGACCCTTGCTATCTCTAGTGTCACTTGTGAAGTCCCCCCTTGCGAGGGGTAAAGGGGACAGGTAAAATGACAGGAATGGGAATGAACTGTCATCTCCAGTCCAGAGAAGTCAACAGTGTTGGGGGCGGGGAGGGAGGTTTACCAGAGGTTCACGGGGTTGCCGCTCAGCTACTCACCAGATTGACACACACATTGATCAGAGACCTAAGGTGAGGCAGGAAGGAAATGATAGGCTGCCTCTGAAGTGTCAAACAAACCCCTTCAATCAAATTGCTGGCAGGCTCCCACTCAACCTGGCGCCTGCAATACAACAGTAGGTGCCGTTAGCCGCGGGCCTCCTGCCCCCCACCAGACGCTTGCAAACACGGCGACCAACACACACTGACGCCCACAGAGGAAACGTTTCAGACAACGACGATGTCCAAAGATGAGCACAGAGTGCAGCTCAGGGAAGCACAGAGCCACAGAGCATACCAGGCGTTCAAGAGAGACGAGGAACGTTAGCAGAGGGGTCTGCACCAGCGACACAAACCCCCTCGCACCAGCAGTGGCGGATGAGCTGTGTTTTACTCCCTGAGGCTTCCCTCCGACAGCCGGTGAATGAAAGGGAGCCACCAGACAGCTGTCTCAGTGTGCCCTTGTTGGGGAAAGGGTTTGCTGTGCCATGCTCCCAGTCGAGAGCAACTTCTCCATCTCTTGAGGCTTGTGGATGTTCTCACTGAAGGGAACAAACCCCAGCTGTGAGCGCCCTCTGTAAGACACTTTTTCAGTCTAGTCTGCTCTGTCAGATTAAATCCCAGATTCTGCCCAAATTTAACTGGCCCAGCAGTACAGTCTTTACCTTCCTCACCCTGTGCAGGAGGGCCGATTCATTCCCCACCAGCATCAAAGTCCTTCATTCCAGGAACCTTTCTTCCCTNTTTTTTTTTTTTTTCACCAAAACAGCTTTTAAACCTCTTGATAGGTGCTGAATGGAGTCCTTCCTAATCATAATCAGACACAGCACAGGTAACACAAAAGTGGTTCACCACCTTCAGCTCAGGGCCTAACTCTTTGGAGCAAGTGTAGTTCTTAAGCCAACAGCTGACTGTGCACCTATTGTGACAAGAAAAGACTTGCATAACTTGTTAGGTCAAGACTGAACAACACCCTAGTCAAGTTCCTCAGTGGACTTCTTAGAGATGCACAGAGGATCAAGTGTTCACTATGTAAATTCCTGTGCAGCCCAACATACATCTCATTTTTCAGCATCCACTGATCCTAAATCCCCAGAATAGTAGTTTGTTCTTGTTCTGATGTATATACCACTACCATCAGACACCGGGTTTGGAGCAGGGTGCACACAGGAGGCAACATGTGAGATGCTGATGTGAGTACTGCAACGGATGGCTCCTGGGGTCTGGCAACCAGCCCTGTCCCTAAGAGGCTACTTGGCCCTATGATGTATAAATGCAGTTGCTGCATTTGGTCCAGTGGCTTTGCTGTCTCTGTCCCTCTGTGCACAGAAGAGCAGTTTCAGCCAGGCATAGGTACAGGCACAGACAGAGAGAATATGAGGGGAATTTTAATTTATGAGCATTCATTCAATTTTCACAAAAGGAAAGAACTTCAGGAACAGGAAGACCCCCTAAGCTGCCTCTGAGGCAGAAGAAAGTATGAGCAAGAAAAGAAAGAATGAGCGAGAAGCAGGCAAGACATGGCAAAGAATCAAACCAACAGGAAGGAGAAGCATCAAAAATTCTGCCTCTAAATTCCCTACAAGGGCAGGAGTTTCTTAAGTAGATTGTTAGTCAAAGGAAAGTAATAGGTAGTGATGCCAGAAAGAAAAGATCACCTCCCTATTATTTGTTCCATCTTGGGTACATGTGATTCCCACTGGGACCTGAAGTTCTGTGTCTGAGTCCTAAATTCTGATGTTCTCTAATATCATTTGGCTTCTCAGCTAAGCCTGCCAATAAAGTTGAGTTCAGGTAGTTGAGGACATATGCCCATGTGGTTGACCAAGACCAATGACTGTTTTTACTGGAAAATCTGCAGGGTTGGGAGAATTTAAGCTAACAACAATGAACTTGTATCACTGTCCCTGAGGTAGGATTGCTCCATATTGAATACTTCTTGAAGTTGCAGAAGCCTGTACCATAACGCTACGACAGGATGCAGCAGGTTTTCACTAGCCACTGACTAGATGCAATTGATGCAGTTCTGCTCCCTTTACTAAGGAGTGCTCAGAAGCTACTGCACAGCTCCATACTGTTTTTGCCTTTGCAGAGAACATAACAGTATTTTCATAAGAAAGCATGCTAGAAATACTCTTACTACAGTTTAACTTTCCTTTGAAAAATAAAATTAATCTCCTGAACTCACAACTGAAATAAATAAAGAGAATATTGAGATGGTACAAATCTGAAGACTTATTTTGGAGAAAGAAAAATGAGATTTCTGGAAGTTCTCTCTGTAGTTCTTAATAACCATGCATTTCTTCTCTTTCTATCAGAAGACACAACAAAAATGTCAACACAAATGCACATTTACAGAGATAAAAACATCTGCTCATTTTCTGATACGTTGTAAGGACTGACTGCAACATGACAGTTTTAGTTAGATGACATACCCAGACTTCAAGGCTTGCAACATCAGAAATGGACCCCAGAGGGTTTCTGTTGTACCTGCTCACCTCAAAGTAGGCATCTTGTGAATTTTATTGAACATACGATCCAATCTCTTTAAGATGAGGATAAGGGCAGGTCTCACCGCCTCAGCTGTCCAGTCAGTGATGGGCAGCATCTCCATGATGTAGCGCCGGAGACCTCGGCTTTCCATCGTCTGCGTGTCATAAGGTGCCAGTTTCAGCAGAGAATGTGCAATTTCTGCCAGCCTAAAACCAGAATTTGTTAAGAGGAAAATCAAATACTACTCGCATTTCTCCACACATGCCAATGAGCTAATAGATAAATCTTCAGTAGCCTAGTAAAAAGATGCAAAAGTCAAATGTGCTGCTATTTAAACCCTTAGACCCGATACCATAGTTCCTGGTCTGTTAAGATTCTTTTTCTCAAATCGCTGTTTATATTTATGTGCACATGAATGGACTAAAGAATATTTTTACATCGATATCAAATGCACCAAAGGAACACTGTGAATTTTTGTAGCTAAAAACGAAGTGCCTGAGCTGTTATTAAGACTACAACACTGCAAATGCCTGTGAAACACAGACCTGACATCACCTGCATGTCAATCAATGAGTGATTTGGTTTGATTTTATGCTTGCTTTTCAGTATCACCACTTCACAAGGTCTCACTGTGCAATTTTTCAGGTGTTAAATGTTAAGTTTGCACAACATGTACTTTGCATGATTACTCCCTGCAGCTTTGATTTGTTTCTCCTAACACCTCTACAGATTGTGTTGCTGTTGCTTCTTCTAACCTCCCAGATGGCCTCGTTGATGGTATTTTCTGTATTGACTGTGAAATGCCATGGCAACATTTAACGTACACTTGCAGTTTGACAAAGACCTACTGAAATACTTCAATATTTGTGGTAGAGAAAGACAAGTAATAAAGCTACATCTGTTAATAAGAGGGGTAGAAACCTGAATACTCCCTGAAACATCAATAGGCTTTGCTGTGGCCAATTACAATACAATCCTATTTGTATTGTTGGAACTTTTCCTGAAATGCCTTCAACTAACGAAACATCCTTCCATTCTCTTTAAAATCTGCCTAGCAGTATCAACAAGTTCCTCAGATTAACCAGAAGTGCTATAAAATTATTTTTTTTAATCCAGGATTTCTTTATTATTACTTTTTACAACTACTTTGTCCTACTATGGAGCAGGCCTCTTTTCTTAAACACTGTGAAATTTAACTTAGTGTATAATTATGCTTCTTTCTGGCAATACAATATCAGTGGGACAAAATGGTATATGAAAACTTTCTTATGCATTATAAAGTGTGATATTGATTTAATCCAATTTGATTCGTCGATCTCAGTTCTAGCTCCATTCATGCAGAAATAAGCAACCTGAGAAATTCTAATCTTCTGAAAAACTGGGACAAACAGTTCATTGGATGTGCATCCCCCTTTTCATTGAGCCCAGAAAGATCTTTATGACTTCTGCAGACTAAACATTTACATGGCTAAAACTGAGGGAGATGAATCCTGTCTGTTTCTTGTTTCCTGAATTCTTTGAAATGTCAGCCTCTCAAGACCAAGGCTCTGGTATCACATTCTGATAAAGGTGCTCTCTACTTAGAAAAGTGTTTTTTTACTGCAGTGGTTAAATCCTGTCAGTCATTTCACTGTTACTTACAAAATGAATTTATGTAAGCATCAAGAAGATTTTTGCTTTTATTTAGGGCTAACTATGATAAAGCAATTCAGGTTCCAACCACAATAAAGCAGTCATTTCCAGCACTTCCCAGGAGACATAAGAGAATCAGAGCACAATTCATTATCATCTGCAAACCAAACCCTTACTTTTACTGCTGTAACCTTTGACCATGAAAGACCTCTCCTAAAAGGAATGCAGTATTTGCCAGTTACTACTGTGTACTGTGGCTCTGTTTCATGCAAATCTTCTCAAGAGAAAGTATCATTCCAGAAAACATACCAATACCATCTTCTGTATATATGGATTTAAATTTTATAAGCTTATCTTTTCAGACAGGGACATAAAATAGTTTAATAACAATTAAACTCAATTACTCTAGAATATAAAAACATGTCAAAATTAAGTTCCCACATTACTGTTGAACTGCAAATATTTCTGGGTAGTACACTCAGAGCATTCTTATGCTACATACAAATGTAAAACCAGGATAGTAAAAAGAAGCAAGCCCCTTACTTCATTCATGAGACACATGAATGTGTCTCACTGCCATTGAAATAATTTTAAAAAACCCCAACATGTCTAAACCAAGGATGTAATCTGTCTTGAGAATCTCACCTTGGTTTCTAACATAAGATTCTATCTCAGATTTCTATTGCTAAAAGTCATGGAGTGTGTAATGCTGCTAAACAGATGTATTGATTTCTGTGGCTTGTGTCCTTTGGGAAAAGCATAAAGGGGGCACTGAGAAAGCAGCCATGTCCATCAGGTTCCCAGTTTTTTGCAGCCAAGCTCTACATTTAGAATGACATGCACCTGTGGAAACAGGCATCTCTTGTTTAAAATTACCCTCTACTCTAAATTATTAAACATTTGCCAGAGGAGTGTAACACCAACATTCAATTCATATGCAAACACACAAACCAAACAAAATGCCACCTCCCAATTTCCAAAGGAATTTATAACATTTGTTAAACAGCCTAAATTAATGTCAAACAAAACTTTGTGTTCTACAGAGACTGTCTGATTCCAAAGATTTCTAACTGTAACAGAATCTGGCAGCTAAGCTATATTTTTTTTTCAGAGCATGCATGTAAAAGGAAGAAGAGCTTTTTGAGGATTTTCCTTGGTCCAAGGGCAGGAACAGAGCTGGTTCAGTGCATTTCTAGGTTGTGGTGGTGGTCATGTAAATTTGTCCTGCCCTGTCCTCCCCTGTATTTCAGGTATTTATGCAGTGCAGTTGTTGCTCTGCCCTTCTTCTTTGTTAGCAGCTGGTTCTGGTGCAAAGTGTCACAGGAAAGGATAAAGGTCATATTCAGCCTTATCTGCTCTGCTCCTCACTGCGACTTACTCTCATGTATCAGAGAGGCTCCCATGGACCTATTTCATCCACTGGAGATGGGGGTCTGAATGAGACCAGGGGAGAGCATGTGAAACCTTCCATACTCCCAAGCAGCATCAGGTACAATCTAAGGAACATCTGAAACAAGGATCTGCATGTTTCTGACAACAACATGCGACTTCACTGCCAAACAGTGATTCTGTCTGCTGCTATGAAAAATTAAGAGCTAAAAGAAAAGAATCCCCTCAAATGAACAAGTAAAAGCAGAATGCTTGGGGAATACCTCATGTGGGACTTGACATCCAGCAGCTCTAGAGAAGTCACTCGGGGCTCACCAGCCAGGTTCTGCAAAATCTTCAGCCTCGGACCACAATGCTTGTAGAACTCTGTGCAGATATTCAGCAATGACTCCCGTGGTCTCCTGAACTCCTCTCTGGCAATTCGTTCATCCAGCTCCTCACGGGGAAGACCCTGGCCCTCCTCCAGTAAGTGAAGGTTCTCCCTGGAGGATATAAAATGAGAAAAGAAGGAAGCCTCTTTATGAAGTGGAACAGCATGTTTTTGCAAGAGATGCTTTCCCCTGCAACTGAAAGAAACAGTAGTTGCAATAAATAAATAAAAAAAGAAATTATCAGCTGCAAAGTCTTGTGGAAAATGTGAATAATTTCTTTTTCCAGTGAACCTGGAAACTGCTGGAGAACAGTTCATCACACATTAAGGAAGACTGAGTGAAGATTTTACTATACCTGATAAAGTGTAGTTTGGCTCCCTGTTCTGGGTACCTGGGAAGATAGAAACAGTGCAGTTGTAAGCAGCAACTTTGTAATGCCCAAACTGTGCCTTTTTGAAAAATGCCACACTTTCTAGCCCAAGATATACTTGCCATGGGCAGGATGATATCTTGTATCACTGCAACAATGGCTACACATAGTTCCTGACCACACTGAACAATCTGTACCTCCCAACTGGCAGCAAAGAGCAGATTCTTATAGTTATTGCCCTTCTTATGAATGGGAAAATTCAGGCTTAAAAATCACAGGCATCCTTCAAGCAATTTCTCTTACTCATTTTCACCCCAGTGCTCAGTCCTTTCCTAGAGGAAATAACACCTCAGAGTGTGTTTTTTGCTTTGTTGTCATTTTATCTTGCCACTTCTTGTTGAGGAAGCATTAACAAACCCTGCACCACTTGGCTAACACCTCCAAGGCTGGAACAGCGATTGCTCTACCATCAAGAGACTCCTGCTGTTGCTAGCAGATGTCTGTTGCAATGATAACAGAACAGAAGAAGCAAGGGCAGGAAACCCGGAACAGTGCAAAAATATTTTGTTTCAGAGACCGAATGTTTGATAATCAGAAAGATCTGGAAATGTAAACCCAGATCTGAAAATGTAAACCAAGATGTTTGAATCACACAGCATAAGGAGTCTCTGCATTGCCTGTCAGCCGATACATATTAACTGCTCTCCAAAATCAGCAGGCAAACAATAAAGCGCTACTTTGCATTACACCTGATTTTCCCTAGACGGGGCCATCTTGCAATAGAAGTGCATGGTATATATCTGCTTCAATCTTGAGCATGAAGGGACTTATCTGCTTCTCTGATCCAGGATTGAAAGTTAAAACTGGGTTTCATTCATGCCTGAATCAATCTTAAAGAAAAATTCCAGGTGTTATCAACCACGATGCGCACACTACACAACTATAAATTGACATAATAGCCCTTTGATGATCCACACAGAGAGTGATTGCTATCTCACTTCAGTACAAAGAAGACAGGGAAAGCATGTCCTGCCAGAAGGGTAGTCCTTGATTTACAGCCCTACACAGCCCATGAAATTGTATTAGGCTGTTGGTTGTATACAGACAAAGGAGAAATCCAGAGGAAATACTGAGAGAACAGCTTTTGCTAAGGGAGAATTCCCTTTCCAGGTCAGCACAAGCATTCAGATTTTAAGCACAGTAAGGCATAGCCAGCAGAAGGCAGGGCTGCCCAGAAGAGTAATTGGTACTGCAGAGAAAATCCTCGTAATTCCAAATGCTTGTAGGTAGATTTTGTAATAAGATTTCTTAAATCCTTGCTCTATGAATAAAAAATTGTTCAGTGGACTTCTCTAATTTGCAGCAGCCTAATTTGAATGGTCAACGTGGCCAAGGAGCAGTATTAGTCTGCTGGTGCCATCTTCTTCCTTATTTTCTTCTTTTGTTTGAAGTTTTTGTTTGTGGGGCATTTGTGGTTTGGGTTTGTTTTTTTTTTTTAAGGAGGACAAAAATATTCCCAGTCATTCTTCCCTTTCTCTCAAATTCTCTACGACCCACTCCTTTACTATCTGCAACTGCAAAAAAACCAACCAACCAAACAAAAAAACCCCCACAGACCAATGTGGAAGTGGAAGAGAGAGAAAAAGAGAAAGAACAAAAGAAAGAGAGAGAAAGAAAGAAAGAAAAAGAGAAAGAAAAACTAATTGACTTACCTGGTGTTCACACCTGCAGACATGGTGTGGTTTGCTGTTGTGGTCCCTTTATGGCCTTGGTCACATCGACTCATCTGTGGGGCTGTCATAGGCCTGGTAAAGGGAAGGTGAATAGCACACTAAAAACTTCAAGGGCACTGAAATTCTGCATGTGATGTGGTGAAGTTTGGCACTAATTTTTCATGTCTGGAACTCAACCATTATACAAGCTAAGGTGCATATCATGACCTCCTGTGCATTCTCTCTTCCCAAACTAATAACCAAATGCAGGCTCAGACCTTTGAACCATGTGAGTTACCTGGTGAGAACTTCTACACTGTACAGGAGGGCCTGCAAAGAGGTGGCAAGGGCAGCCATAGCAGCAATCTCCTCACGAGCTGCTGTCACAGTCTCCACTTGAGAGGTCTGACGCTTCAGTTTCTGCAAGTAACAGGGAACTAGTGCTTCCAAGACCATCAGCATCTGGAGGCTGGAAAAATAACCAATACTTGATCCATTTTGTTTTGTCAATCCTGAAACATCAGTCGAGGCTTAAGTTTCTATCTGAAGACCCACGGATAGCTCACTGGCCTTATGATTTCATTGCTTCTCACCAGACAAGCAGTCCTGGGCCAAAAAAGCTCTTGGATCAGAGATGTCAGGGGGGCAAATTAGCTGATGCATGAAACAATAATAACAAAAGCAACCCAGACTTCTGAGTATCTTCTAAATGCCACCCATTTGCAGACATTCATTTTCCCTTCCAAAGCCTCCTTTCTTGTCTAGCTCCCTCTTGAAAACAATCTTATTTGTTTTACCAGTTTACCTCCCCTCTCTCTGTATCTTCCTGGTCTTTCCAGCTGCCTGTTTCTCGCTCTCCAGTTCCCTCTCCATTGTCTCCAACAACAGTGTGAACCCCTCCTGGAAATACAGCTTACATCTTGCTGCTCTGACTGCCACCCAGCTCAGTGCTACAGGATTTGGAGCTGGAGCCCTAGGAAACGTATCAACAGGCAGAGGCTTTGCCTCATGCAGAATCCCCATGCTTGGAATTTTTGCATTGTTTGCCTCCGTTTGACTGCCTTGCTTTCGTATGCCATATGCTGCTTTTATGCCTTTTCTGAATCTGCACAAACCAAGGAAACAGATTAGCACCTTCTGAATGATTCAGGAGCATAGGCCACCACTGTCACACAGAGTTTGATGGCTTCACTGATTGAAAAGGTCAAGTCTTCATTCCCATAGCAGAAGTCTGAGGGAGTAAAGCAATATGAAAGGACTGTCACAAAAACATTCTGAATAGGAAAGGAGCTAGAACGCTTCTTCCTTCTTCCCCATTTCAATTGCTTGCTTCTCATGTTAACAATCCCCAATAGGCTCTCGACTTTTTACAAAAATCTGTCTATAAAAAAGAAACATACGCTGCATTCACATTTGCAACCTGCCGCCCAAGAACTCAGGAGGTTCTCAGTAGGTCAAATCACTGCTGAGAATGAGGCCTACAGCTGCTACCAGTGTCCCATTTCAAACATCCCCCATGTTAAGCAATCTTAACCCTATACATGACAAGGACACGTATCAACTTAATGACAATTTTTATGCTCCATCCGCATTTTCCTAGATGTTCGCACTACGCTAAAACCGATACTGATACACCATTGATGGCAGAAGATAGTTTTACTTCCAAAAAATTATGTCCCTTTTGTACTGGTAGCCACATGGGCACGAGCACAAAAGTCAGGCTGGTTTGCTAGTGATTTGAGAAAAAGTTTTCAAAAGCTTTGAAGTCTCATGCTACAAATATTACTTTGGGGATAATTCATGCCAGGAACCAAGAAATTGGAATTATCCAAAGAAAAATATTTCTAATATAACTACAGTTACTTTTTCAAAAGTGATTTTGGTATATGGGAGCCCAAGTCAGAGTCAAGGTCTGTAAGTGTGCAAATCACTCTGAACAATGGAAGTTGGAAGTCAGATGTTTTAAATAATTCTGATCTCATATGGAGAATACCAGGCACACAGCATACTAATTTACTGTCTCACCATCAACATTTCTCTGGAAATTTTCAGAGATGCCCTCCAGAGAAACCCCAAAGTTTTTACACAAACATTTACTACAATCCACAGTTCCATTTCTATACCATTTTATATTATAACTTGTAATGTAATTGTGCAGCATCATAAAATCCCAGTATATAACAACGCTTTACTCTAAGGTTAGACAGGTGGACTGTGAAGTCCATCAAAATCCTTATTATTTAAGGGAAATGCAAATTTGGAAAATATGTTGACGATCCTTATAAAAATCAGCAAAACTGACTTCCGTGCAAATCACAACATTTCTCAATTCTTTAATGCTGCATTGCATGGCTAACTATCAAGAGATACAGTGTCCTGGATACATCATACAGCTGTATATATATAAAGTGATAAATCCATCATCTACCAGTCTTAGTCTGCCCATGGGAGAAGATGCTTTTGTTTCCTGCCCACATGAAGCAGAGGAGAGGATGACACTGATCTTGTCAGCATGGCACAGTTTATTAGGCATCTTTATTCTTCACCCACACATGATAAAATTCAAAATGCCAGGGGCTAGTCTCAGACTAGCAGGCTCAATGCAGAAAAAGTAGCTTTGGAATAAAATAAATTAATAATACCCCTCCTGCAGAAAATGTGGAAAGGATGGTGTTGATAAAGCCAACCTTAAAAGCCTCATGAAGGCATAAGGAACAGATATGTCTGCCTTCTGAGAGAAGAAAAGGGCCCCAAACAAAGCATGCTGCACAGAATGCATGTTGAATCAAGAAACAACAAACCAGAATTATTGAATAAAGAGTGCTTTGCTGTTACCTAATGACTTGAGAGGCTTTTCTGCTTTCACGAGCTCTAAGATGTCCAAAATGTCTGGAGTATCTCCCTCTAAAGACTGCAGCAGGTCAAACAGGCACTGAGCTGACACTCCTTTGCTGGTTCCGTTGTTTGTAGCATCCTGTTTGAACAACAGACATTTGTGGTTGATTTTCTGAGAGCCTGTGTAAGTGTGGGCAACCTTGTTGGGTTTTGGTGGTTTTTTTGGTTTTTTTTTTAATAAAGGGACCACAAGGAGTTTGAAAGCTTACTGCTATCCAACAATAGGCCTTGCTTGACTCAACAGAGTCACGCTACAGTGGAAGCCTGATCTGAAAACTGCACATAGCTTTACTTCCCAGAAAGAGCAGATCTTTGCTGCTCTGCAAAGGAGAAAGATATGTGTGCTCACAGCATATGTGCAGTTAGATTTGACAGTCCCATTTGAAATTAAAATTCCATTAACTAGTTCTAACTCAGTAAAATGTTAAAAAGTAATTAGTGAATATTTCATAAGATGGCCAATGCAGTCTTATGGTTCACAGGTACTAACACTTGGCACTTAGTTTCTGGTTCCTATTGCTGGCTTCTAAGAAAGGATTTGCATTTAAGAGTTGCAAATCATTATTTTCCTTTTATACCCTGTTTATACACAGAAATTTTGAGTGAGACCACATTCACTAGCCTGGATACCGGTGGCCCGTTATCTCAGCATCCTGCTCAATCAGCTGGTAAACAGAAGCATGCAGAAGTATGTTCAGGAAATAGTTCTGTACAGCATCAGGTGCAGTAAACACTTGTTCAGAAAGCACTGTGCTGCTGCTCCAGCTGTGTTCTCTTTGTGATCCCTGATGAGGGGCTGGCTGCATGTACAAGCTTCCCCAGACTGAGACTAGGGAATGGCTTTTACTCACAGGGAACTCCAGGAGAGGGGCCACACTTGCAAACAGCTGCAGAATAAAGGGCTTGCGATGCAGAATGTAGAACTGGCGGCACGCAAACTCAATCGCTTGGCGTAGCTGAGGGTTGCTTTCATAGTCAGCATATACCTAAGGAAATAAAAAAGAACATGGAAGCCCTGCTCCAGTGGAAGGGCTCTTTACCTCCTGACTCCAGAATACATCAGCTGCAGCCTTGTCATTCCTGACACGTTTGCCTAACATTTTTAAAGGTGAAGGCTGCTCTCCCTGGCAATGCACATCAGGGACAAATTACCCTCAGGAAAAAAAGGTTTATTTGTCACTCTTGAACAGTCTTTGTCATTATTTCTTGTCCTATGTATTAGAGAGAGATTCCTTCGCTCTCCTTACTAGAAGCACTTCACTTGTTTGAAGCCAGTTTCTGCTTTCTTCCTCAGTCTTGATCTTTTTCAGTTAATCAAATCCCTGCTCTTCTAAGGTCTTTCTTGTATGGCACGCTTTCTTGGTGTTCATCTCTGTTCCAGTCTGCCATTTCTTCAATTAATGGATGATTTTTGTGCAGTGCCCACAGCTGGACAGAAGTCAGAAGTGCCGCTGCTTGAAGCAGCACAATTATTCCGTGCTTCTTTCACAAGATACAGATCTGTATAATCATCCCCAAATGCCATTTGAGATCTTTTTCTATCCTTCAGCAGAGGGAGACTGTTGATTCATGTTTAGCTTCAGATCTGTAACAACTCCAATATTCTGTCCTGCAGAAGTGCTACTGAATCAGCTACTTTCCCTTCTATATTTATGCAGCTGATTCTTCATAAGTAAGGACCTACAGTTGTCCAACCTGATCAGCATAATCTGGCTTTTTTTTTTTCTTTCTTTTTTCAGACTGCATCTCCAGTTTGTCAAGATAATTTGAACTCCTAGCCTGTCGCCCAACACAGTGACAGTTCCACCCACTTTTAAGATATTTTAAGGTTCTTAGAGTGGCATTTCCCTCAGGGCTGGCCACTGAACCATGCAGCCAATGTGTTGCCAAAGATGTGGGATTTGTTTCTCAGTTATGTAAACCGTATAAATTGCTAGGAACAATTTCACTGTGCTTCCTTCTTCTGTCCATTCTAATTGCCTGTCCGCCCTTCTCTGCTGGTACAAGTCTGGGAGGTTTGGGGTGGGCAGGATTTTCTTGCTATTTGCTGGCAACAGGTAACACTGAGATTTTATGGTAGTGCAAAATTCACATTACAGCACAGGGCTCTAGAAGGTTTATAAAAAAGGTTTTCTTTTGGAATTGCTTTTTTGCCTCCTAAGTAGTGGTGTTATATTAATTCAGTAGCTGGCAATAACGAGGGTGAGGGGGAAAGAGAAAAATCAAAAAACTGATTTTTCTCAGTATGAAAAGTGAAAATGAAGGGACAGTCATTCACGGAACTGAATGCTTACTGCCAAGTACTTCAAATTAAGTTATTAAATTATTTCATTTCAAAATATCTTCTTTCTAATGACTAGACACATGCACTGCACACCTGGATTCAATACATACTTACCTAACCATGTAAGGCATGACATTAGAGTTCCCAGTTACTAGAGAGTTTGGTTAGATACCTAAATTAATCACTGGTCCTACTTACTGTGCTCTGTTAACTATATTAAAAGGAACATACATAGGCACATCGTGGGCGTTGCTTCTTCTACAGAAAGAAGATTTTTTTTTTGTACTTGCGTTATAATACTAAATCTCTGTTTACATAGTGTCTTTGAGCCCTGCAGAAATAATATTTTGTCTGTAAAACAACTATACCAGTGGTTTTCTATTTTCAGTACCTGATTTTTCTCAAATGTCAACAGGCAAAAAGGCATACTTGTACACCTGAAAGTGAAGAGAAACTCTACCCTAACACTTGCAATGATTGTCATCACTCACATGAAAAGTCAACATATAGTTTTTCATAAGCACTTAGTGTTATTTTCTGTTGATATTTAAATTGCAGATAATACAGTCACCATACTGAAGATGTTAATATAATTCAGTTTGAATCAGCAAGTAACAAATCCAGATATTTCAACTATTCCCCAAATTTCAGCCATCCCTGGAGGAAAAAACACAGAGGGAGATCCAAGGTCCAAAAATTTTCCAGAAATTTCACATTTCCGTGTGGAAGTGCATAATGAGGAAAAAATACATTCATGTATTTAACATGAAGAAGAAAATAAAATGTAGCCATTTACTCAAGAAGAAAAGGGAATGGAGTCCCAGGAATGCTGACTTTGGCCATCCCACCCTGATCTGTTGTTTGCCTTCTTGGGACCCCCTAAATCTGTGACTTCACCAGGACTCAGCAGTTTGAAATTTCTCCATTAACGGTCAGTTCTATAATGAAGTGGTCACTTGGAACTCTTCCCTTGTATCGTTCATGGAAATGGCTCACCTGCAACATGCTGGGGAGGACCCACTGGTACCCACTGAGGGAGAAGAGGTGGTTAAAGTGCACGGCTGTGTTGATGACTGTGGCAGCGTACTGCCTCAACAAGGCACTGTCCTCAGGGTGCAGGATCAGGGCACCATTGAAGACATTCAAGAACAGCATGATCTCATCCCCCCAGGGGAATTCGCTGGGCATGCCAAGGAACATCTCTTCCAGCAGCTTAATCCACAAGCTTTTCTGAAGAGTGTCCAGACCAAAGAGCTCTTTCCCAGCTGCAGGGAAGAAGAGACAACAGCAACAACTCACTCTGTCCATCACAGCCAGTCTCACAACATTCCCAGAGGTCAAAGGCCTCTCCAAAGAACCATCCCACGACACTGACCATCATTCTGCCTTTTTAAAAATTATTTCACCCACTCTGTACTTCTGGAAGTGACCACAGGACTTGAGCAAATCTTGACTGAAAGCAATGCACATGAAGGGGAAGAATGGTGAATATCACACAGCTCATTAAATCTGCTCCTCACTGGTTAAGAATTCTCCTCTTGAAGATCCAAAGCAGATCTGAGCTTGTACGGGCATCATCTGCTGCACACAGCCAGAAAGACTGTGTGGATATATGCTGAATTTTTATCCTTGAGGTGTCCCACACATTATGGGACATCGATGCAGAATTACAATCATGTTTCTGAAAGCGAATGCCTTTAAGGCCTGTTACAGAACTTGCCAATGCTTACTATCCTACAACAGTGATCTGTTTAATCCCCACATCAAGCTGGAAACCTTATTTGACTTTCAGAGCAATGTTTCTAAAAAGAGGGCTGTTTCTAGATCTCTGCTGCAGAATTTACCCAATCTTCACTGAAAGTCCATTGCTTCCTCAAAGTGGATGACAAAGAACTCTAAACAACCCCCTTGAGGTGCAGTTACACTACCAGACACAGTATTCCACCTATTGTTTCATGCATAATTTTAACATATATTTATAGCTTATTCTCATTTGCCTCCAAAGAATGTAGCTAAATTTGGAGACCTCTAACAGTAAAGGCATTTCTGCTGTTGTGTTTACAAATCAACAGCTATGTATCATTTTCTCTAGGAAGAGATTTATCAGCTTGCAATTATGCTACAAGTCTGCATGTTTCTAAGGCAAACAAAGTGTATCACAGCAACCTCATGGACCCTGTACAACCACCAGAGAAAGCTTTCAAAAGGCCACACCTTGGGGATCATTGAAGAGTGAGAACTCAGCATCAATGGCACTTCGGGGAAATGAAGGCAAGCGGAGGAGGTCTTCCTGGAGCATAGATACATGGGACTGCTTATGCGCAGTAGGGATTTTCTGTGTCAGCGATATGAGGAACAACACCCGCCCCACCTCTTCTAGCTTACGAGTGAACACCTGAGGGAAAAAGATACAAGGGTCAGAATCAGTCCGATCAATAAGTTCTTTACAACATATCTGCATTTTTCTCAGTTAGCTTCCATGGCTTTCTCTGATGGGAGGGATGCTGCACTCATGGACTAGAGGAACCCACTGAAATGCAAAGGGTTAGCAATGAACCCTTTTGTTAGAATGTGCATGACCACTGTTCTTCAGCCCAGCTCAGCAAAGTTGGATCATGTTTGTACAAGAGGTTATAACAGCACTTTGTTGCTCTTTGCAAGGTCTTAGACTATAGTGAACATGAGGTTGGAATGGTTATCTACCTTCTGGGTTGAGGCTGGCTCGGGTCTGGCCATGTATAGTTGCAAAAGAAAAGTAGTCAACAAAACAAAGCAGGGCAGATTCTGAGTTACTGTAAACAAGCAAAGTCTCTTGACTTCAGATTACTGCTTCTGGTTTACACCATCTAGGAAGCTGAATTTCATTGTAGCAGCCTCCTTTGAACTTCTGACTGGTAGGCCTACTCAGGCTAGCCATTTTATTTTGATGCTAAAAGTAACCGTAAGGCAGAGCGATGCTCAGTAGTAGAAGTAACTGTCTTTGGAAGCAGTTTTGAGACAGCTCTTAGCTACTGGGATGAAGTCAAAACTGTAAGCACGTGGCTAAACATGTGACAAAGCCCAGCTTCCCATGTTCTGCAGTTGCTATGACCTTGCTCTGAAATGCACTCAGTTTAGAATCGGGTGCTCGATCAACCATACTTTTCCACGGCTTGCTGCTCTGTGGATAGACTCTACAGTGCTTTTTTCTTTGCTGAAGCTGGATGTTGTCCAGCAACTTCTAGCATGACTACAGAGAGGCTGCTAGATGCTTGATTAAGTTTTACAATACAAATATTTTGTCCTCTTAATACTCTGAATAGAAAAATGTGGAGTGTAAAATAATGCCCTGACAAAACTGGATGCATCATTTTAATCTTTTGTGGTCATGTGGGACATACCAAACTAATTTATTTGATATGTGGGATATATCTCCTGAAACTCCAGGGAGAATAATTTCTGCCAGAGAAGCAATCAAAACGATCCCAAGTAATTTCAAATTTTTATAGACTTTCTATTGACAGATGCAGCACATGAAGTAGTCCCCTATTCTGTACTGTACACATATGAGAGAGCATTAACTATATTCTCTATTATTTTAGCTGGTAGACCCTCTTAAGCAGCTTTATAGCTGCTTTTTATAACCCTTCCTGAGGGTATTTTCCTGTCCCTGCACTAAAATTACCCGGGACACAACTACAGTAGCTGCTTTTTGGCTAGAATAATACAACTGTTAATACCAAACTCATACGGTTTAACCACATTCCCCCTCCTTTTTGTTTCCTGTGTATTCTTATCCTTTGCAGGTACAGCTAGAACAACTTTTCCCTAAATACTCAATGCTGTGCTACCAAGACAAATTTACTTCTGTGGAAAATAAAGCATGTGGCTTCTACAGCTCAATACCACTGTCTTACTGTCTAAAGAAATTATACTTGTAGGGGTTTACAGAACATTAAAGGCACTGCCTCGCCATTTGAGTTAGGGTTTCATTCCTAACGGAGAGCTCCTGGGAGGTGCAGAACATTAACTGTATCGGGCAGATTGTCAGGTCATGAGGCTGGAAGACAGGGAGGACAGTGCTCTTCTGAGGGCAGATACTCCCCTGATACAACCATGACTATTCCTGTGCCTCTGGGCATAGCTGTGGTAAGACTGGCATCTGAGAGCTGGACAAAGAAAAGAGGCAGGTAGCTTTCTTTACAGTGAGAGGACAGAGAGGAAGGTAGAACAGATAAATCCTGCTCCATAGCCAGACAGACTTAAGAAGAAAAGGTCTTAAGTGGGTTCCAAAAGAGCCAGAGGTCATGTTAAAGAAAGGAATAACCAACTTTTGAAGCTGAGGCAACCAAAGTTCTCCTGGCCAAGTGTAGGAGAATGTAAACCAGTCTGTCTAAAAGGAGCTGGTTGGAGAGAGCAGGAAGGAATTCACATTGCATTCTTTTGCTCTTCTTAAAATACCATACACCTGTCCAATGGCACCTGGGCAGATTTCATGCCAATTGCTACTTCTACATCAAAGCTCTCTATCTACATGCATAATGAGTAAGGGCTTTTAAAGGAAGAAGTAGTTTATTTACAGGGGTTTTTTTCTGGGAAGAGGTGTTTGGTGACAGTAGATACCTGCTTCTGAATGAGCTCTTGACCCTTTTCTGGAGGCATCTGCACCAGGTTGAGCTGGGGAGAAACTGACCTCCGGAAAGGATAAATGTCACGGACGTATGTCTGCCAGGAAAAGAAACAAGTGTATTTTAAACAAATGCAATTGTAACAGCATCACTCAACAGAATTGAATAAAAGGCCCTTTAGCTCTTTCTGCAGCTTTTATGTAGGGGCTTTCAGACAGTCTCAGGCTCCATGGAACAGCATAAAAAGAAGAGGAATTTGTTCTTTACTAAGCAAGCTGGACAGTAATGACTTAAGAGCAAGGACTCCACTTCTCCCTCTTCTCTCTTCTGTCAAACTCCAATCTTTCAGCACACACAACTAAACACCCAAAATATAGTGCCCACAGGGCAGAATTCTGCCCGTTTATGGACTGCTTGTTCTCCTTTAGAAAACCATGACGTTTAAAAAGGGACAAGATGGAAAGAACAAAGTCACCTGGACCTGACCTCTTCCCTACCTTGTTGTAATGAATAAGATTCCATCGCTTATCCATTAAAAAGTAATGAGAAGACTGAGTTTCAGGTATGTTAAAAAACTCCAAACACTCCTGAAGAGGAAGAAAGAAAAATATCCTTTTACTTATTAGCTGTCTCATACAGAGACCACAACATCCAAAGGAAGAATATACAGCTAATAATGTATAAAGGCACAAGCCTGCATGAGTGAGGCTGGTACACTCTGCTGATATTAATTCTTAATTTCTTTTTTTAATCATAAAGTACATTAATAAGTTTGTGATAATCCAGGCATGCTTCTATCACAGTCTTGAAGACTGATGTTATTTATTTCAATGTCTTCATATCGCGTATATTTGTCTGGCTGTATGAGCCACATGGGTATTGCATCTTCCATTTCCATACTATGTCTTTATCAAGCTTTAGTGACAGGTGATGTACAGAGACACTACAGCTGAGATCCTTCAAAGCACTGAGATGTGTGATTCCCATTAAAATTTGTCATAATTAGTCTAACTATAGTTAGAACAAACTGAAGGCTTTTAGAAATCTTTTTCCTGAGTGTTAAAGGCCATCCAGGAAATCTTTGGCAGAAGGGGGAACTGACCTCACATCTCCTAGATCCTAAGATATCATTGTGGCTGTTGAACCACCATTGCCACTCCAATCTTGATTGTTCTAGTTGGTCTTTAGTGTTGATACAACCAAACACTTAAATGATTTATATATTACCCAAAGGACAGTATACAGTAAATACCTAACAAGCTGCAGCGTCTTCAAATGTAGTTGCATTTGTGGGGGTTTGGATGTCTGAGAGGTCAGGGCATTTCTAATATCCTTTAATTTGGGATCTTGTTTCTTGCAACCACGTTCTGTCAGTAAAACTTCTGAAACAGGACTATGAGGCAGAGTGTATTGCTGACATATAAGTATGGCAGGTAAAGGTACTATTAAGCTGTTTGTCCAGTTCAGAAACTTATTCCTACCTTCAGAAGAGCCTCAAACTGTGTGTCCTCATGGACTGGTAACTGAGTTGGGATGTCACACTCATTCTGGCCATGCACGACAAGGGTTTTTGTGCCTAAAGGAAGAAAAGCAGTTGCATTCTCACTGACCTCTTTAATTAACTCAACTTCAAAAGACTGCTGATGCAGGAAAAGTGATAGTTAAAATTCACTCCTGGGCAGCCAGACAACACCGGTCCTGTCTGGAATCCATTATGCAGTGTTAGCTTAGTCTCACCCTTCCACTGTTAACGAGAAATCAATCTGTTCCTTAAAGGACTGAACTGACTTTAGCAGCAACCGTCCCTCTGAGGAAGGAACAAACCTAGAAGGTCAAACCTGATTTTGAGCAAGTTAACTCTTGCCTGGTTCATGGCATCCTAGGTTCACAGCGTGCTCTTCTTGGGCTCTCTCAAGAATTAAATGAGAGGTTGCATCAAATCAAGCTGAATCTGAATGGTACAGTCTTGCAGTTATCATCCTGCCAGCCTTTCACAGGTCACTGGCACAAAGCTCTGAGTTTAAAAAGACTGTTCGAATTCACTTTCTCTTTGCAGCTTTTAGAGCTCTTAAAGTGGCTTTCTGAATCTCAGGGTATTAGAGGTGGAATTTACTTACTGAATCCTCAACTCAAGGAAAACTGACTTAGAATAGGCAGCCACTTGTAGCAGGTCTTTTTTTGATCCAGTTCTGATGGATCTCCTTTTTGATACAGGAGGTCATGAACTTGGAAGTGAAGGAGATTTAAAGACTCATTTCTTATACCTGGCATTGAGGCAGTCACCAGCAGCTTCACTTCACATTGTTCCTTTTTCATAGTCTGTTTGAGATCCTTGAAGAATAGTCCTTCTACGTAACCCACCACTTCCCAAAGGAAGGTAAGTGTGGCAGAAATGGCATCCATGCCCCACTCACATGGAGTGCGTACAAAATACATGATCAGTCCTACCTGCAAGTAATAAGTAAGAGTAATATCAAGTTATACACACTCCTAACTGTGCAGAACATTGTGTAAACACAGACTGCTCAGAGGGATGAACTCATTAAACTTACGTCTTTAAAGTTTATACATACTACAGAACAATCTGCCTGTACTATTCTTCCTTTTTCTAGAGAGGATAATGGGTGAAGGCAAAAAGTACTGTTGCAGCTAAGCCTTAAAAGCCACTGTAGATGAGGAAAAGGGAGAACTTCTGCAGTAAGAGACTTCCTATGCCTTCTGCACAATGAACAGAGGTATACATGCAGGCAGAGGTGAAATTCTGGGCTGCACAGTGGACCCACAAGCTACTCACCAAGTAGTTAAAGAGGATATGAGATGTCTGGGCAGGAAAGTCTCCAATGTTCAGCAAAAGCTTCCTTAACATATACATCAGCTCATCCTGGAAGAATAGCAAATTTTTTTTCTTTCCATCACAAAATAGAGAATGAGTTTTTCCATTTTGTCCTCTCTGGTTTTGTTTCTTCCCATTTTTCCATGCTCACTTGTTCAATTCTATCTCTCAGTGCATGAAGTAGGACTATATGCTTGTGACTGTTTCCACATTTCCCAAAATAAGGCCCAGGACACAGCACCCAGGTCAATGTCTCTTTTATCTTAGAGATGCAGATACCTCCTATTGCAATTTGCACTGACCATAGCATCCTGATTCTGCACTCGTCCCTCTGTGATAATTCCTGTGTCGTTTATCACAACAAATTACTACCTAGATGATCTCTGAAATCCGGTTCAGCGCAACTCAGTAGCTGTGGCTGCTGGGTAGGAGGTGTGAGCAGAATCTAACTTTTCTTCCTTTAGAGGATGAATGCTTTAAATGAAGTCTAGTACATTTCTTATGGTGGGAAGAGGGTGTAGAGGACAACGAACCTCACCGTCAGCTAAGGATGGACAGACAGACTGTGTCATAAATTTCTTCTGTCCCTCATCGTCTTAACCAACAGAAGATTTAGGCTAGTGATATGCATGTAAATACACAATAGGACAACCCATGCCAATGATACATCTGCTGAAAGCTTGCAAGGAAACACACCTGTTCTCTGTGTTTGGTACTCATGTTTGTAGTAGGTTTACAAAGAGATGGTAAAACAGCAGACTATGATAGCTCAGAGCCCTGGACAGTGTATAGCTTCCTTCTCAAAGATACCTAACAAACACAAGTGACCCTCTGAATTGAAATAGGAGCTTTGGGGACTATGGCTGAGAAGTCTCAGGAACAGTGAGGCCACTGAGACCTGTACTCAAGGAACTGAAAAGCAGTGTTTCTTGGCCTTTCTCAACATTTAATATTAATTTTGTAGTCAATTCTTAGGTGGTGGCTTGGAAGATAAGGACAATAATATTATAGATACTGTACACCAAGTGTGCAGTTGAGAAAGTGGTATAGAGAGTCTCACTGTCTTTCATGCAGTCAGAACTGGTAAGCCTTTCCTCCATAAAGCTTAGCCATGGCACTACAAAGCAGTCTATTAAGCCAGGAGAGACAAGGCCATCCCCATTTTTTAGAGAAAGCTGAACAGATTGGCATGGGTGGAAGCAGTATTGCATATGTTACATAGAGAGGCTGTGCTTCACCGAGCAGCTGTTCAAAGCTTGGCTTAGAGCAAGCCAGATCCTCAGTGGTGGTAAATCAGTTGTGTTCCATGTCCGTTAGTGGACAAAGACTGAAAACAATGGTGATATAGCCTAAATGACTTTGAGCTATATTATAACTGCAAATATTCTTCTCCAGTGATGCCCACGGAGTGATCCTGCTTGCAGTTGTGCTGCCCTGCTCTGGGCAATACATACACCCACTGGGGAGAGGAAGAGTTTACCTGTCTGTTGCTGATTGTGAGCTTCTCCAGGAAATGGCGGAGAACTGTAGAGGGGTCTTCAATCAAGCAGTTCCACAGGACCTGCTGAGCAACAGCACTTACTATAAAAGAGAAAGAAAACAAGGTCAGAATTGTTTCCCTTAGAACAGACTTGAACTTGTACACTTAGATGCAAATGTTCCCAGCCCTCTTCCACAATTGTCATGTTTTGTACTGAAACACAGTTTTTTGTATTGAAACACAAAGTGCCTCTTTGAGGCACTAGGATTCCTGGTCACTAGTGCAGTCATATCAAGCAGCAATAGCAAGTCTAATATTTGAACCTTCCCTAACTGCTGGTGATATGACAGGAAGCACTTCACCACTGTAGTCAGAGGAATGATAAAGAAATAACTAATGGGATTCACAACTCCAGATGCACAAAACTGGCAACTGAAAAACATAAATTCATGTAATTTTTTGTTCATGGAAAGAAGTTGAATTTGATGGTGATTCATTGAGTGATTTTATCTGGTGTTTGTGAACAGTATTAGACAGTCAGCAGGTAATTGTGTTGATGATCAACGCCCTGAAGCACAATTAATTGCAATCCTGGGAAGATTAACAACAACAGAGAATTATTCATTATTTTGTTTTCAGTACTCGTTCCCTGATCACAAAATGACACATACATTATTTAGGCAGCTGATTACATCCACCCAAAACTGAATACACAATGTAGCAGAAAGTTAAATGTGCAATCAGCTGACATGATGGATGATGAAAAAGGAAGGAAAGGCAACAATTCACCATCTATAAACCTTTTAGAGAAACAAATACAGAAAAACGCATAATTACTTTACAAATAGATCACAAAACATAAGCAAAATGTTCAAGCTGTGTCTAGATGGCTTTCCATTTACAATGGGTTCAAAGAAACAGACCTCTGGAGGTCTCTAGTTTAAGACCCGCTTGGAGCAGGACTGTCACCAACACCAGGTTATGTCAAGCATGGGTTTGACTAGCCAAGGACTGATAGCTGCAGTAGATGGAGAAACCATAGAAATTGCACTATGCTCCTGGTTATGAAGCTCCTTCCAAATTTCTAACCTGAACTTCCTAAGCTGTAACCTCTATGTTAGCGCTCCTGTGACTCTTTGTTTCCTTTTCATCATATCAAACAAGCCCAGCTTCTGCAATCAGTCCTCACAGAACACCTGTTTTGGGCCTCTTACCATCCTGGTATCCCCTCACTAGACCCTTTTCAGCTTCTCAATATCTTTCTTCAACTGGGGCTTTTTTAGTGCTCCAGAAGTGAAAGAAAAAAACCAAAAACCACTCAAAACCAAACACAATTCATGGAGGATAGAAGAGGAAAACCCTACAAAGTCACATTTTTGTTGTGAATTTACTTTCAAATACTTTGTGAGGATTTAATAGATTACTGATTAACTTTTAAGCAAGCATATATACTCACAATGACACATGGCATAAAATACTTCTAGGCAACATGAACTGTGAGCAAATACAAGGCTGTATTAAATCCCTTTTCCACTTTAGTTATGGCACCGAACAAATGTAAGCCATTGTTCAAAGTGCTGGCAGGTTCTGCCACCCTTGAGCAGGAATCCCTTGAAGTTTAATCTACGTCAGTACCAGCTACTCCATCTTCCCGGACTTCTCCATCTTCCATCAAATGGACAATGGGGAGCACTGCTGCACAGATGCATGCTGGAAAAACTGCTTGAGGTGGTTGTGGCACATGATGGTTCGGAGTATGCTCTGTAGTGTGTTCCTCATCTGAAGCAGTAAGAGAGTAGGTGCTGAATGTTAGTGAATAAGACATGGTATATTATCCAAGTAAGTGAGATAAATATTTATGTTAGGTGCTATACAAACAAAACAAAATGATAGCCTGTCTGACTGCTGTGCAAGCACAGCAGGTTTACTGCTATCTCCAAGAAGGAACTGAGCCTCCAGCCAACTTCTTGATCAAGATTTTTCACTGTAAATATATACTTTTTTCAATTTACACTTCTCGTAGGGAACCCATTTTCCTTTTGATGAAATCCCATTTCATCACCATTTTTCAGCCAGAGTGCTCTCCGTGGCACTACTCTGTAAACAAAACATAAGTAAGGGAAGACATTGTGACAGCAGGACTGAATAAAATAATGCAGGGCAATAATTTATAATAAAGTGGCTCAAGATTGGGAATACATTCAGCAAAAGGAAATGGCACCAGCATTATGGGTCAACAGGAAAGGCTTCCAGTAGATGAAATCCTAGGAAAGGATACTCCAAAATGAAGTCAACCCACCTTCTGCACTGACTGCTGACCGCACTGACCAGACAGAGCCACGGCGGAAAGAATAGTTCCTATGAGATGTACTGGAGGTGCAGGAAGGACTCACAGAGAGACGGCGGGAGGCCAGGTTGGCAACTTCTTCTACTGACAAAGAGAACAGGAAATGTCAATCCACAGCCAACTGACAGATTTTAGGGAATGTTCTGAAGGACAGCACCTACAACCAAATTAGAACACTGCAAATTCAAGTCGGGTAACACTCAAAAGGCACAATTTGAAATCTATAAAGATCAGTCAGATATGCAATTTTCACAAGCTTTGGGAACCAGCAGAGCATTGTTCCCTAGAAGTGCTCAATGCTTTGGTGAGTCACGTTGTAACCGAGTCAGGCCTATGCTTCTTTTCATCTAAATCCTGTTAGCCATGATGGTTGCTGGTACTTAGTTTTCCCTAAGAATTGGGATTTCTGCTCACAAATTTCCCAATGTATGATTAAATCAGAACATCACTGTGCTCACCTAATGACATATGCCTTGAAATGCCTTTTGTGAAATCGGCTCTGTTAGCCTGGATCAATTAAAATCCTTACCCAAAGACTAAGCTTTATATGATTTATGTCATGTAACTGGCCATCTGAAAATTTGGTACCAAGGTTGAGCTAGGCTCCCCCACTAATCACCAGAAATGTAGAAAATCCTGGGGACATTTCAGCCTATCCTAAGCTCTGGGTCTTAAGACAGATACTGCCAAAGGGTGATTCCTCCCATCCTTATTAAAAGGTTAAAGTTAGGAAGAATAAATTCCATTCCTACTGTCATATATTCTCATTGTGTTAAAAGTTGCAAGATGCTGGGAGATTTGAGATGTTAAATGCTGGCAAATTCCAGTGAAGTTGGAGAAAGAGGAGTAGGGAGGTTCATGTAATACAGTAAGCACAAAATACGTCCAAGGTTTTGTGCTTTTCTTGCTTGCACTAAGTTCTAATCATACTTTTTGTCAATGACTTGGACTTTTCAACAAATGGATGCGATCATGATGTTTCTAACACTAACAATCAATGTTTCTGGACATCACACCCCTAAGCAGTGCTCTATGTTGGTGGTAGGTGCTCTCAGGTTCTTGGAATGCAGTTCCTGGCCCTGGAGCACACCTTCTTCTTCCTGCTCTGAGCTTGGTGTGCATGTTGGCTCGTAGCAGGCCTCCTGAGTGATGGGGATGGCAGTGATGAGACTAGCTTCCCGACCCAGACGCTTCTTCTCTTCCTCCTGTTGCAGGTTCTTCAGGATGTGCTCGGCTCGCTGATGGGAACGTGACACAGCTCTGGCTGAAAATGACTTCTGTCAGGAAGAAAAGAGAAGAAACAGAGCCTGAAGCTGTTAGTTAAGATGCACACATCCTGTGTTTTCTGCCAGAGACCTTAGTGACATTCATCTAAACATGAGTGCTAGCTGAAAAAGAGATTCACGAGGCGACTCGTCTTGGAGCTATGTCTACAATAAGCATTGGTGCAGACTTCTCCCAAGAGATACCACTGGAACCAGTGCAGGAAAAATGGTCTGTCATACAGTTCAAATGAACTAATCTTCTCTTGGAGAGAGAACAGCTGTGTGCTCCTACGATCTGAGTTACTGTCTTGTACAGGGATATGATATGCAGTGCAGTACCTCAGTGAACAAACAGAAAAGCCTTATGCCCATGTGAAAAATTCTGTGTGCCCTCATGGATTGTGCACTCAATTTCTCCCAGCCGAGGAACACAAGAACACTCAGAGTTTAGACCACATCTCTTGGTTTTGGCTTCCTCTATGCTGCTGTAAAATAAAAACAGTGCTTACTCTCATGATGTTTCTGCTTACCGACTGATCTTCATTTATAGGATCTTGCACACTCCCACTGCATTGAGGGACCCAGGGGGGGTCAAACATTGGCACAGATGGCATCCCCAGGACAGGAGAAGGCAGAGTGAAGTTTATACTTGGAGGAGGGATCTAAACAAAACCATGAAAGACATTTTGTTACAGCACACTACTATTACTGTCAGTACTGCTAATTGAATGTGAGCAGAAGTACCCAAGACATTAATTACCTCTGCAAACTCTTCTCAACTCCATATCTGACTACACTGTAACACCACGACACACATTTCCTTCTTCCTCTGATGATTTTCCTCAGCTGTGTCCCCGTTACACACTCCCTGTTTTATATAGGAGTTCTACACGTCACCTCCCCCACCAGTGTGACTTACACAACCATATTTTTCTCTAAACAGGTTTTCAGGCAATTTCATGGCAGATTGTCATTACGCATCTATCCCACAAGGCAAGCTGTAATCAGCAACTTTGTGTTTCATGTATCTACCTTAAAGATCTGCTGTGCTCCCTCTTCCATTCTTGGCCAGACTTGATACCTAAACCTCCAGAGCGTGTGAAATTTGAGAATGGCATTCAGTCTTTGCACTGTCTCAGGGTGATGAAATTCGGACATCAGCATGTCAGAAACGGCCTCTGGCACTTTAACAGCACACAACAGGAACATGGCAGCTGCAGGGAGAGAACATCTGATCATCTGTTGTCCTTAATAATGTGTTTATTTGGCAGAGAAAAACTGCAGCTGTACAACCCCCCACCAAAAGAAACCTAATCTTGGCTCCAAAAATGAGATCAGCAGTGTACCAACCTTAGTGAAAATTGTACTGCTTCATGAAATCAACCACGTGTGATTCCACCTTCTGGAGCCACACAGCGTTTTGTATGATGCTTGTAAAAGGCTCTGGAAAACCTGCTTTTAAAATAAAACACAGCTTTGCTCTTCTTGCTAAAATCTCAGTCATGACTGGTTTAAAATAAGAAGCATCTCTTGTTATAACAGGACTAAGTCACTTTGGCTTTCAAAGATTCCACTTCCAAGTGATTTCTGTGATGATTAATAAAGGCAGATTTAACAGAAGCTCAGCCTTCCCCTCAGAGCAGGAGTCAGTGCCCCAGGTCTACCTGTCTGTTTTCATAGATAAAAACAAAAAGAAAGGTTCTTAGTTAAATGGGCACCGTGCAATGATCACAATGTGCTTCCAAGAGAGAACAGAGTTGCTATGAATTGAGACAAAGGACAAGATCACAATGGAAAACAGCACAACAGAAGTTGAGCTGGCCCATAGTTGTTTCAATGGAACATGCTTGAATATAAACAGACATAGCCCAACTCCAAACAAGTGGAGGCCAATTAATTTAGATGGGTATATGAGAGGCATTAAGCAGGAAATAAAAGGAGGGGGAACAGCACTGCTGTGGGAATTCAGTGGGAGTCGGAGAGTCCGTGGCCACCTTCTTTGACTAACAGATCACTGGAGACAATTTCTCTAAATTTGGTGGCTGTTCCTCCCCAGTAAAAAGAGGGCATTTGCCCTCCTGTTTGCCTCAACACTTACTCATAAGGTGACATGCATGAGAGCTGTTCTGATGGGAGGCAGTCTGAACATCAGCATTAAAACAAGGGTGCTCCTTGGCTGCTTAGGTCCCGCATTGCACCGTGAAGGCTCCTGTTCCTGCTCCAGATCTTTAGGAACTCTCCTGTTTCACCAGCTCAAAGAACTTACTATCTTTTGCTCTTTTCAATGCAACTATGTCAAGTCCTAGTAGGACTGATTTAAAAGTGTGAGCTCATACTGAAGTAACAAAAAAAGAAATATAGTCTTGGTAGGGGTCAGTAGATGATGCCGTTGTACATTAGCACAGAAGCTCATGAATGTAATTTATGCTGGGGCTGGAATCACTCTTGGTACTAAAATAAGGTACTACAAACCCTCAAATGGATTTTCATTTTCCCTTCAGGAGGGGGAGAAGGAGAAAGATGTATCTCAGAGGCTGCTGCTCAGGAAGAGTGGCAAAGCATTTTTCCCTTCCCTGTGATCCATGGAAAGTTTTTGGTAAGAAAGAGTATCCAAAATTATTCCCTCAGAAAGGGACTTGAAGTACACTTGAATGCCGTTTCAGACAGCTTTTTTCTCGTCTTTATTTTGCTCCTTTCTCTTCCCACCTGCCCATTTAGCCTGGGAAAGGCAAATGTGAAGGGGAGGGAGCACAGAGATGACCTGTGAGTTGAAGTGCACTGTGCTCTGGTGGAGCAGATGTAAAGCGAGTAACGCAGGACTGAAAGAACATGAGATGTGGAGTCAAACAATGGACTTCAGGGCAGAATTGATTGCCAGCTGTAATAAATGAGTAAGCTAGAATTTGTGGTGAAAAGGGGAGAGATGCCTGAGGAGTACTTGAAAACTCTTGCACTCTTTACAGCTTTTGATAAAATGTCTGTAATTTAACCTCCAGTGTAAGAATACCTGTAGTGGCTCCCTTAGGTGCACAACTCTGGGGAAGATGACAATCTTTAAGCCATTTGCTTGTGTGCTGAGAGAGGACAAGGGTAGAATTTGAAAGCTGTGGGAGACTGGCTTTCAAACTAATTTGATTGCTTTAATTTATTCTTTGTTTAACCAATCTCTGTGTTGCATGTGAGGGATGTTCACATTTTCACATGACTTCTGAACATCTGGCCTTTACATACACTGGCTATAAACGTCTGGACAAGACAATAAGACTAGTAGGGTTCTCTTGAGTCACATCATCTAATCCCTTTCACAAACTCTTAAAACTGAGCATGTTTACTCTATTTTTGGTTAGAAATCTTCTGCTTTCAAGGTGAAAGAAGTTCATAAAGAGTTCATGCTCAACTTTATGTTACCATGGCTTAAATATTTTTTTCTCCTTGCCTGGTTTGATGTATTTATGGAAAGAACAGTATCACCTCTCAGTCTTCACCTGAATCCATTAAATAAATATCCTCTTCATTCTTCCTTTTGTCCTAACAGTCATTGTACCTCTCCCAGGTAAATGTTTCCTTCTTCAGTGATCAGAATTGTGCATGAGTGTGCTTTACGACAGCATCAATAGTTCAGATTTCTAATGGAATATCTCTTCTGACACACCCTGACTATATTTATTGTTTCCACAGCTAAATTCTGCTCAGTAAGTCAGGCCAACTGATATGCTCCAAATTCCTCCAAACCTATATCGGTTCCATGGAAGAAGATCCAAGCTCATAACAGAACAATTCTTCATATTAGTTTGCAAGGACATTATTGCTTTATAGTAATAAATTTCATCCCATGTCTGAAATTTCTTTTTCAATGTAATACTTTCGTAGGTATATGATGTTCTAATCTTCTGGCTTAAAGATGCCTCTCAGCTATGTGTCATCAACAAATATTCCCAGCAAAATTTAATACCAAGTGAAAATAGAAAATTTAGATAAATGCCTTACAAGAAGATTCATACCATTGACCAATGCTGCTGTCACCATGTAACACGAGAATTTTCCTTTCAGCACAACAGAGAAGCTTTGACAGTTGCACTCTCATCCCCTTTCTCGGTTTTTGTATTAGCCCTCAGCTAATACGAACAATTTCCACGAGGCAACATACAAAATACTACAGTAAACTCTCTGCAGATTAAATCACTGTGTTTCCTCTGCCTCGAAACCCAGCTAAACCCAAAAAAGAATTTTGATGGTCTCTAATCATCCATCACAACCAGGGTCTGACCACCTCCTTTGCACTGTGTGCAAGAACAATGAAAACCAAACAGCACCCAGGAAACCCTTGGTGAAGACTCCTGCACTACAAAGCTGTCTAGCAAGGCCCTGTTATCTTCTGTGAGTTGTGCAGCCAGGGTAGCCATACTAAGTGACTTTGTTCTCTTACCTGCTGCTCCAGCCATATGCTCATCCACACTGAGCAGGAGCTCCCATGCTGCTGGCTGGATGTCCCCATACATCTCTTCTGTGAGTATAGGAGCTGCCTTGATGAGCAGTGACAAAGGTGCAGGAGAGAGGCTCATTACCTGCCAAAAAACAAGCTGTGTCATGCACCTGAGCTGTGCAAACTATCATCAGTGAAAAACTTTCTCTATGATTTAACCTTAGTTTTGGTCTGCAGATTACTCACTGGCAACCTCTAGTTTCAGCCTTTTCAGGTAATGTGCTACAGAAGAGCTGGAACTGAAACTCTTTCAGCCTATATTGAAAGAGCAGCGTTTGCAAGTTAGTTCCTTGACTCTGTTGCTAATCACTCATGTCACCGAAACACTGATAAAGGAAAAGCCAAATTCTCTCAAGGTGACGCACAAGCAGTGATACAGATCCATGAAAATCTCACAGACTGCCAAAAACAGGCCTGCGAAGAGCCTTAACAAGGAATAACAAAGAAAACTATTGGTGTAAAATGACAGGTTGTATTTAAACACATCTGTGGATTTTTTTATTTTATTTTTCTCTTCTAATACTTTTTATCCCCAGTTTTGATGCATACATCACTATGAGAAGCCAAAGATGTAGACTGCGATTTAATGGAGCTACACATTTAAAGGGTTCTTTGCTGGGGTTACTTTAAGAGGCTTAAATTTAGCATTACTCATCTGGGGAAATCATGCAGGGCTGAACTGACTCGTATTCAGGAACAACAATTCTTCATACGTGGGCTTGGAGATCCATATGTATTTTTCTCCTTGTTGCAGTCTAACCTGACATCTATGTACCAGCCTCCAGCCTCCTTAACTAGCACATGGCCTAGTCAGTACCTGGTGCCTGATGTATTTTAGCATTCCAGAGTCTTTCTTCCCTTCCAAGTTGATATCGACCACCCTCTTTTTTAGAGAAGGAGTTCTCAAGCATGACTTGTCTGAGCACTGGGGAAAAAAAAAAAAAAGAAAAAGAAAAAAAAAAAGTGGAGTTCACATTTAGATTTAGATTTCCCAAAATGTGGAAAGGGAGCAGAGAAATTTACAAGAGAAATTTCTGTACATTAGAAACTGTCTAGTACCAGACCCACAGCACAAATCCTTCTCCTATGCTGGCAGCAGCCCTAGTATCAGTGAGTTGATCATCCAGTTTTCTTCTCTTTTTAACAATGATTTCCCCAATAAAAGTAAATTTGCTGTGTAGTCTTCACAGGTGGCACACCCATATATTTCAGGAGAACAGTACATCATACAGGTTAGAGGTAAAAAGTCTGCAGCCTCCCTCTAAAAAGTTACCAGCTGAGGAACCTAGTGTGTACAACATTGCTTCCTCTCAGCTACATTTATCTTCTTCCTTCTTCAGAAAGAGTAAGTGACAACACATTTCAGGAGCTCATGCCTGCTTGAGAGTTGTCCCTAGCAGATTGCCAATGACAGTACTAATGATAAGTCCTTTTAATGTTCATTATTCACAATACAAGGAACTTTTCCCAGAATGCTAGATTGCCACAGACTCCTCAAGCCAGTATCCTGCTAATTAACACAGGGGTCCTCATTTACCAGAGAGTTCATAAGGCCCAGCCAAGTCTGCAGATTGCAATTACCTCTAGCCTTTCATTCTGCAGGCTGTGAGAGTAAAAGTGAAGTTCCTCTGGAACCCAGATAAATGGGAAATGGGGTCTATGCAGTCAGGGAATGACAGCACTTGAAGAGAACCAGAGCATGAGGAACTGGGATGAAAAGTCTCTTGTTGCATAAAATTCAAAGGTAATCAATTGTTGTCCTGCAGTGAGGCCTGTACAAACACAGTACATGTGTTTGTAGGAAACTTTATTGTCCCCCAACCTCTTTTTCTCCTTGCTGTCACTTGAAGACTTTGATGGTTTGATGGATGATGAAATATATATCACTTTGCCTTGCAATTCAAAGTTGGAAGATGAAACAATGCACAGTAATATACAGTGTTCTTTTGCTACCTTTAATGAATGCTGCCAGCTGCTCATCTCAAGCCTGCCTTCTGTAGCGGAAATGATTGCCTCTCTTCCTAAATAACTGAGTGATACAGTACTTTTCTGTGACAGAGGAAATATATGGGGGTTACAGATTCCAGGAAAGCAGAATCATTATCTGTGTTTCATCTGCTCTGTACTTTGTTCCATACAAATACCCTTCAATTCTCTAACTTGACAGGAAACAAACAATCTCCTGGTTGATGAAGAAAAATTATGAATTTGTCTCCTACTCCTTTGTTTTCCACTTGCAGGGATGATAGCCTCTTTATCCAACTGAAATCCTGGTAGGAGTTTCATGAACACTTTTGTTTTCAATGTTCCTGCAAAGCAGTCGAATGACTCCATCATTACTGGTACTCAGAGTAACTAGTCTGTCTGCTGTTATCAGGAATACAAAAGTATTAATTAACTATTGACACTATTCAGTTAGTACCTGGGTGGACACTTTACTGAAAGCAGAAATGTATTTCCACTGAAGTTAAAGGCACCACTTCTCTAGCTATAAAGTCACAATCGTGTTTGAATACCTTGCTGAATTGGTCATTAAAAGTGCATCACTAAAGAGACCATAAGATTGAAGACAATCTTACGGTATACAATTCTTGGAATAGCTTTGAGACTTCATACCTAAAAGAAAGAAATCATGCAAGATTTTACAAGAGTTTCAAGAGTGACTCTTATTAACAGATGAGAAGAAACATGAAAAAAGAGACTGGACTCCCGGGGCTGATAAGAAGAGGCCATAAAAGAACAATTGACATTAAAATGAGGTTATTAGCTTTTAAATTACCTTCTCAGCAACTAAGATTCTTCCCAATAAATACAGACTACATTCCTTCCATAATGCTAAATGACTTAATGCATTCTTTTTACAGCAGAGCTGTTTTTAGGAAGGGCTGTGTTCATTTTGTCATGAAAGAACTGCTTCAGTACATCATTTAGTCCTTGAAGGTAATTATGACCTGCCCAGACAAACCTTAAATCATTCTGCTTTTTCCATCTACTCACTTCCTTTTGCTTTTTGCCTCTTGCCACACTGTTCAATGTGCTGTTTTCTCGCAGAGAGTCCACTGTGTCTCCATACAGGAGTTTGATGGCCCGGACAAGGCGAGCACAGGACCGGCTGTGATGGAGGTAGCAGTGTGGGTGACAGTAGTCAATGTGAGTACATATGAAACTTTGCTGGTTGCATAATAGGATCATAACCTTGAAAAGAAACAAAGGAGCATAGTTACAGAAAGAAAAGAGAGTCACGGAGTCACGGAGAACTGCATATGGCAGTCCGTGATGGGGACAATCAAACTAACTTTTCCACAGCCTGGCTGGGGAGGCATGAAGCTCAACACAGATTTTTGAAAAGGTATGTGTCTCTGTGCAGAGCTCCATACTTGCAAGTGATTTAAAAACTAGCTAGGCATAGCTAAAGAAACATTAGTCAACAGAGCAGTCACAGCATCTATGAAGAGTTGTTGTAGATGCGTGTGTTTGGCTGGTGGGAAGAAACTGAAAAGCTGTTGCATCGCCTCTCTGAGACGAGGCCTTAGACCAGAAATTATCAACAACTCAATCATCATCAAAGCTGCAATCCCCCCCCAGGTTCAGGGGTTAGTTTCCTTCAAGGAACAGGAAAGGAAATGTCTCAGTATGCTCCCAAGTAGGAGTAAGTTGTGCCAGTTGTTCTGCATATGCCTCCCTCATCGTGCTTGGGTAGGCCATCCAGCCCAGCTTTACGTGAGCTGGCTCAGTTACTATTTCTCGTGGTGTTGCCATACGGCAGCAAGGAGCTGTAAAACCAATCTAAGAAAAACATAAAGTATTTGGGCTTTTAGCTATTCTGAGCCCTGATTTGCTGCAGCAACACTGCTATTAGTCCCTGAATTAATTCATTAAAGACAGTCTTAATTAAGTCCACACTTCAGTGACTGCTCTGTGGTGTAAATGAGAGGGTTTCTTCCTGGAGGAGCTGACCTCAGTCCAGCAACCATTTGGTCTTCATGTTACACGCAAACCCAGCCTCCTAATAGCATTCTGAGCAAAACACACAGGCATCCCCCAGTCACTCGCACTGTAGGTCAGAGCTGGCTTTTATGAATCCTTCTCTTCAACTTTGTCTGCCTGCTCTGGCATCGTGTTGTTTTGGGGCGAATCAGGAATAACTCAAACCACTGCTGCTGTATCAATGTGCAAATGGTGTAAATCTAACTAGCACTGTACAGCCTCTATCCAGCCTCTGGTCCACTGCTACAACTTGTAGTTACAGTACACTGACATAGAGTGAGGACATCATGCTCCAGGCTGACGTAAGAGACAGGTAAGGGAAATGCTGGCGCATGCACTGAGGTAGGTGGAACCAGTGATCCTTTTGAGTGCTTTTCTCACAAGCATTAAGTAAAGCAGTCCTTTGTTTTGCCTGTAGTTTTAGTGACCATCCACCCACACTGTCTTTCCAGCAAACAAAAAGATAAGTTGTCATGCAACATTGGTACATGCGTGGCATTAACTGGAACAGCTGGTTTTTCAAATCTTCCTTTCTCCTATGCAGGCTAATCACACGTAAAGTGAGACAAACATCTCAAGTTTCCTTCAGTTTATGCCTTGTGTTCTTAAGTCCCTGTATCCTCCCACATTGAGCAAAAGCACCATGATTTATCCTAAGCTGCTGCTTAGGGAGATGCCTTTATCCCCTAGCAATTAACTGCCTAGTACACACCCTTGTGTCTAACATACTCAGTCTAGTACACTGGAATTTCCAAACCTGACAGAGAAGCAGGGTAGTCCAGGGATTGAAGTACTAGCCTGGAAGACATGACATTCAAGTTCCTCGCCCTGCCACCCTCTTCCAAAAACAACTGCTCTTCAACTCAAAAACTGCTTCTGAGATCACAGTATTAGATCAGTCCTGTTCTTGCCCGCACCCCATAGGAATCAGGCTCTCGCACACTGTGGGAAATACTTGGGGAAAAGAGGGGAATATCACCTCATTATTGGCAGCTTGTCTTTCCCAAAGGCAACTCAGAAGACAAAAAGCATCTGCCCTCATACACACATGCTGGATACAATCAATCTGTGCGCAGCAAGAAAATCCAACTTTTCTGCAAAGCATGTGCACATGGACACACTGACCATACTGCACCATCACAGTGTCATGAGGCAACAGAGGTAGAGGTGTGCAGTCCTTGGGGACCAGTCGACTCAAAGGTGTAGACTTGCCCAACTGACTTTTGGCATGTCTAAATCATGGGTACAGAGATCACCAAAAGGGATGTCTTAGGTCCCACATGACCAAACCACATTTGCACTGTTGTACCCCCCATTTGTTGGATAGAGTCAAAACTAAACAAGGCCCTGTTGTGTAAAAGAATGTGACAGAATGCACCTAATGGCATCAAAGAAAATATCCCAGAAGTATTTTTTGCCCCACAAAGTGCATAATTAAGCTCATTTGCATAGAGTTAACAGAGACAAAAATACATAAATTGGCTCAGAAAGGGGTTGGAAAAACTCTCTGAGGAAAAGCCTTTTGGTAGTGAGCAAACACAGTAGTCACAACAGAATTGCCAGCTCAGGTAGCTTCTAAAATGCCATTTCTCAGAATCTGGGAGCCCAGCTCATAATGTAGCCCATTCTGTTACTTTTTCTAAACTACCCACTACTAGTCATGCTGCAAAGAATGCATTTTATATTAATAAATTATATAATATAATATAATAATTTTATAAATAAAGGTCATGCTGAGCTAATGGATTTTTTAGCTGCAGTAACGTGGCTCTCTCATCTACAGGGAAATAGTCCCTTTTCCCTTACAAAATAAATACATCAAAATGGTCAGGGTGGCAAGACACTGGAACAGGTTGCCCAGAGAAGTTGTAGATGCCCCATCTCTGGAGATGTTCAAGGCCAGGTTGGATGGGGCTTTGAGCAACCTAGTCTAGTGGGAGATAGAACTTGATGTCCTTTAAGGTACCTTCTGACTCTAACCTTTCTATGACAGAGAGAGCAAGACAAAAACTTTCTAGTTTTAGTCAATTTTAGAAATGGTAAACAGACAATTTCCATAGGTGGCAGCTTACTTACACTTCAGATCCTTGATGCTAGATGGAGAAAGAACTGATTGTGATCTGGTTATTGCCAGCATAAAGGTTTTCCTTTTACTGCAAATGCCATCCTTGAGAGCACTGCCGGCAACTCATACTTACATGCAGCCACGACATGTTCCGATGATAATTCTCCTCCGTGCCTGTGTTGCTCAGCACCTCGGGCTCAATGCTAGGTTCACTCGCGCTCCAAGGGCTCCCTTCTTCAAAAGAAAAATACCCAAAAGGTGGTTGTTTTTATTGTTCCCTATGTGCTTAAAGACTAGGGACAGCACTTGTAAGCCAGGCCAGCCTTGTGGGAACAGACCAGAGTACACAGAATATGCCACACTGGAAAGACTGCTTTTGGACACACTCCCCCAATCCTTGTATCATGCTGGCTTGACAATTGCAAGAACCATTTAGACTCGGCTCACAGGCCATTTTGTCAGTAGCAAACACTGCTCCCTCCCTGCTTTTTTTCTTAATGGAAGGGGAGAAGATAAATGAAAAACATCAGAAACAAATTCTTTGCACCATTCAGATGCTGCAAATGGTTGGTTTAGTGATCTGCATTGACTGGGCTCTGTGGTTAAAATAGTCAGCAAAAGTCCAACCAGAAGTGGCATCCAACTGGAAATGCCAACAGGCAAAGTCACTGCTAATTGCCCATGGAAACTGCTAATGTCATGGGGATGAAAGGGGAAAAAAATCCTGATTCTAGCACACTAGTTCTAAAGAGCTCAGGCAAGGAAGAGGTTTCTCTGGGAACTTCACTGATCCCTATGGTTCCTCTAGCCATTTCATAACCTATGGGTCTCCTACAATACTAACATTAATGCTGTTAAGAGATGGCTGGGGATGGACTCTGGTTAATCCTTTCTTTTTCCTCTTTAAGAGAACTGTGACTTGCCAAAGTTTACAGAACAGGCAATCCCCCCTTTCCACGTTCACCTGTTGAAACATCTTTTGGGCAACATAAAAATTACCATTAAGCTTGGGAGGTTGTTTCAGCTCCAAATGTACCCAGTTTTTGGTTTATACTCCTATCAGAGAGAGCCCCTTTTAGTCCAACTGTAATGGAAGTTTCTTATGGCAGGACGCACATTTGGTTTCCATAAGGTAAATATATGGGGGTCCATCTTTCAAAGACTAAGGAAGGTGTCTGTAAACTGTAGAAATATATGTATATGCCAATATGTAGAAGTATAGTATTTAGCATATATGCATTATGTTCTACATATAGGAATATATATATTACATGTCATATGACATGCCTATGATATCATATGCTACACAGAAGACGAGGTGCATGTCTGTATACATATATATATATATCCTTCCTGTTAAAATGTGGACAATAAAATACGATGTGACCTCATGTATTCATTATTTCATATGATTGAGGGGTGTGTGTATGTGCACATACACACGTGCATGTGCTCCCCTAATGACAGCATGCGTTTGGCTGGTAAGCACCAGCATTCCAAGAGTTCATGCTCTAACACGGAGCTCTGAATTGACAACCTATGTCTAGAGCCGACACTGCACCCAGGATCTGAACCATGTTCCTCCCAGGCCCTAGATCAGGCAGTGTCTGAAGAGGACTCTAAGTTATTCCTAGCCTGCTGAGGTGGGGTCTCTTGTCATTTCTAGCTCTACTGCCATCACATCAAGAGTTTAGGTCCTGCCTATTGTCCCCTCCCTTTCCACCCACTCATCTAAGTTACCTATATCAGTGACAGTGTCCCTGCTGTGGGACAGCTGCAGCTCCTCATTCTCAGACTCTGAGTCCTGCCGTGATAACTTGGTGCTCTTTAGGCTGCCGGCCCGGCGAATGCTGGAAAGGGAACCCCCCTTCTTCACCCGGAAACTGCGGGTTCCTTTAATCTGGAGCAAGCGGGAGCCTCCTATCCTGATCTTCCTGCTGGGAACTGTATTAAAAGAATAAAAGAGGACTTTTTTCCCCTTAATTTTTCCCCATTTAGAAAAGAAAAATATCCTGGCCCTCCCCTCCCTCCCGACCCTTCGCTGCCAGTCTGTGTTGCAGCATCTTTTCTTCTACCAAGGAACGTGGGGCCAGAGGCTCCCTCCAAAGCCACCGCCAATGCAGCTCTGTCAATGAGGCAGTAAAGATGCTTTACGGAAATGTGTTCAGCACCTCATTTTCTGGAGATCTGGTACATCATCTCAGGCCTTGTCTGTATTTGGAATTAGCCCTCATCCAACCGCCAGCAAGCAGAGTCAGCTGCTCTAACAGAAACCCAAAATGTGGACAAGGAAAACCTACGATTCACACCGATTTGACTCAATTCCTGCCAGGAAACAGGATCTGCCCAATGGTTGTAAATTGCAGTTTTCTTTGCCAGCCTCTGGGGTTTACATTAGTGCAGAATCACCTCTTGCTAGGGATAGATGGCTGAATCCCAAGCATGAACAAGGCACCATGGACAAACCTATTTTTCTTGTGGGCCTGTGTTCTGTACACCTCACTGAACTCTGCAGTAGGATCAATTATTTGTTCATACAGCACGTGTGACTGCAGAAGGGTAGTTTGCTTCATGAGGTTAATACGCGAGGCTTCTTTGAAGTAAGATTTGCATAAATCCGTGTCTCTGCATGTTACTCTTCATCATTAGAATGCTTTAGAGGAAACGGGAGCACGTAGATCCTCTCCTTCAGACAAATCAGCAGCTTTCAGGCATTAACAACATCCATTGACACTCTGCATTTTTGATGAGCACAGACATGAAATGGTTCAATGTTCAAAGCACCAACCGTTTGCACTTTCATTCTCCTCTTAGTTCAAAGGCAGTACATGGCAGTATGTCAGTCCAAATGTTGCAACACTCAGTCATTTTACTGTAGATCTAATCAGGCAAAGCCATGTGTGATCGGTTACCTTTTGGTGTGTTGTTGAGAATGAAGAGGGTACAGCTTTTTGGATACTAAGGGTAAGCAAAATATTTTAATAGAATTGTATTTTGGCTTCAGGAAATATCAAACACACCTTTACTCCTGAGAATACCCCTAATTCCTCCAGAACCCAATTCCCACTCCCATTTCCAGAGGCTAATGTCCTGGCGGAAGACAGCTGGGTGGGTTTTGAGAGCTACTCCTCAGTTCTCATTAATCATCTGGGCAAATCACTGTTGAGTGATCAGAGAATCTCACTCCAAGTGACCGTGCTGAGTTCCTCAGCAATCACTATTACCTGAATTTTGTTCAGATCATCCACAATACAGTGGCCCCAAACATCAAACCGTTTAAGCCCTTGTAACTGCATTTCATGAAGTCTGTAGAACCCAATTTTAGTACCCAAACAATATAGAAGATCCTCTGAGAGCCTGCATCTACCTAGCTTTAGTGTCTGTATTTCAGACGTACCTGGAGGAGATTATACAGTAAACTTGTAGCTTTTGGATAGCTGTTAAGCCATACCTGGAGTGAGCAATGAGAGCAAAGTTTTTAACACTCCGGAAAAAAATGAAAAGAAACAGATTAGTACTCATCAAAGAGGCTGAGGTAAAGAAACCTGTCACTGCAGGTGAGAAAAATGTAGTTACATTCACACAACAACATTTTCTTATCTAGAAAAGTGCAAAAGATGCCTTTGCATCTGTTACGTTTGCCCCAGGTGGATCCCCAGAAGAATATGCTGTGGCCAGAGAAAACATAATCACTATAATTTTAAAATATAACATTACCTTGCATTTATTTAGCTTCCAAAATACCGCAATTACATTTTTCCTAGAGTATATTAGAATTCAGCCTTCCTACCATAGTCATTTTTCCCATCTCTAAAATGTAGTAAAGAGGCAGCTTTAGTAAAGAAACACTACATGACAGATTAGGGAAGATGGAGAATCGGGAAAAACCCAAATGAAACTGCGGGGAAAATGCAGTTCAACAGAGTCAAAGATGCAGAAAGTTAATACTGTCTTTGGAAAAATAACTCAGTTATGCATTATGCCTGTAGCACAGTAACACGTGAAGGAAAACCTAAGTCAGCATTGTCATTAAGAAAAATAGGATAGTTAGAAGCTGGCCACCAGCATTTTCCAGCAGGACTGCATGCTTGTAGGTGTTCTCCCACTCAGATAACATCCCAGTGGATGGGACTGCTGCCTGAGAGTCTGAAAAGTGGTTTCAAGTAATTGTCATAACTATCTTCCAAAAAACCCAACCCCAAACCCAAGCTTTTCCTCATCTCAATAGTTAGAGACATCTTAACCCACTGATCTTAGACTATCAGACAGACCATAAGGCTTTGTACTTCTTTGGGCTGCCAATATGCCAAGTGGACAAAAAACGAGCTTGAGCATTAATTTATCCACCCCACCTTCCTTAGCTGGATACCTAGCTGTCTTCACAGGAGTAACTGTCCCACCTGACACAATTTTGGAGTCAGTTTTTCACCATGTAAGTCTTGGAAAGATTTCTAATGTTTTCTCCAGTAATTGTGGCAGGGTCACAGCTGAAGACGACACAAAATTAATTCAAAGCCAACTGAAGTCAATAAAAGCTCCTCTAAATCATTAATACACGTTGCAGTTCCTAAAAGATAACCAGTCACAGAATCCATTATTTTTAAAAAATCATCAAACATTTATCCTTTTCAAACAATCATGAAAATTATCATTCAAACATCTACACCTTTATATAGCTACTATGAGACAGAATTTAAACAGTTCTAGAAAACTTGTTAGAGAGCGAATCATTTACAGGTAACTGTCTGGCAGTTTAGCCTCTAATTGCAAATACGCATGATGACTGTATATTGTATTGCAACACTTGTACCATCAGATAGTATATGAGTTTTGCATGAGATGGCTCAAAAATGGAAACAATCTGCTGTTCTCAGCAAACACAGTGAGCTTGAGGTTTGCTTGTACAGTATACAGTATGTTGGTAACATTAGTCTGCTTGCCATCAAAAGCCACACAGGTGTGTGTTTTTCATGTGGTAGCAAAGAATTCAAGAGATCAAGTGATCAACCACTAATTCTGTGAGATGCCATGACTTCCAAACCAGTACAGATTTTCACAGGAAGTTCCCAATCTTCCCTCCTGTCTGTGGTTTTCCCAAAATGAAAAATTATAAGCAGAATAAAAACCAAACAAGAACACTTCTGATCTTTATTTTTGAAGTGAATCAAACAGTGATGTTTCTCTCAGCATCCCACTGAGACACAATTTCAAACGAGGTATCCTCCTTTTTAGAAATCTTGCAATGCTTTCAATTGGTTTCAGTCATAGCAGTGTTTTATAAAATTTAACGTCTTTGCTTCTCACATTTGTTATATTGAACCCTGAAGGCCAGAAGCGTCTCTGAAATGATTCAAAGCCACGTGACTCCATGGCTGCCTGCATTTTAACACAGTCTATGCAAATGAAAACATAAAATCAAGCGCCACTTCACAAGCCCTGAGAATACAAAAGCCTTATTGTCTGACAAACCTTTTTTCTCCTCGAAGCCAGCCTCAGATTTGAGGGTGTGGCTGCTGCTGTGCAGGGAATCCTTTGAATCTTCGTTTTCATCCAAAACCCCAGCAAAGCTGATCTTTCTTTCATACCTGTGCCGGTCCATCTCAGGGTCCAGACGCAGCCTGCAGCTCTCCAGGTCCTGTAGCAGAACACAGACCACACAGATGTGCCACCAGTAAAAACCCCCATGCTTTTCACTGCAACCACAGAATCTTCAGGAAGAGCTGCCTCAGACGGAAATTTCTTTCTACCACACAGTCCTCCATCCACCCTGACACTTTCTAACCCAACTAGTCTTTGGGCTTGCAGCATGCTGAGCCACACTGTAAGCACTGTCAGGATTAAAGAGTTAACAGGTCTTAATGCACATTCCCAGCTGAGCAAATTGGCATCCTGTCCGCAGGCTCAGGATGGGGAAAACAGGTAAATGGTCTCTAATGGATAGGTGGCAACAAAAGGTGGCAGTTGCCCAAGGTGCTGGGTGGATGATTAGGTCTCTACTCCAACGGGCTCCCTGTGATTAATTAGGGAATGCAATGCCACTGTACTCATCAGAGGCAGAAAAGCTGAGAGAAAGCCTGCTGACAGTGTGACAGCCAGGACAGCATAGCCCAGAGCAAGCTTTCTCTGTGCAGATCAGGCTGAAAGGACACAGCAGAAAACATGGAGTAATAAAAACGTTGGCTGTGCATAAATTCTGGAAAATAAATTGCATTGCACCAGAGAAGCTAGTTTGCACCCTCTTTTTCTCCTGCTAACAAAAATGGCAACGTTTTTGCCACCTACTGACTACCAGACTGGGCCAAAAAAGCAAAAGTTCTAAGATTCCACAAGCTATGGATTATCATCCATTTTCTGTAACCACACCTGGAAAAAGTGCATGAAAGACTGTGAACTCCCACAAAATCAGACATAGCTGAAATGATGGGCTCTTTAAGAACATAATTTGTTCCTTTTGTCTGGGCACCCCGTAAGCTTTGAGATCTCCCCACCTAAAATGTAATTAGCTGAAATCGCAAATGACACAAAGTTCCTTGCTGTGAGTAAATGGCTGATGAATGTGAATGATAGTATCACTGAAATTATCCAAAATAGTTATTAAGGATAAAATTCTGTAGGCTCAAGAGGTCTCATATGGGAGCATGCATACAAAACTCCCATAGAAGTTACTGGGAGCTACTTGTGTAGTGACAGTCTGCTACTCTCGGAGTTAGCTTGGGAAAAAAAAAAAAAAGAAGTTTCTCAAACATGTTCTAGATTGAGCTATGCTGAAATCAGTTAAGTAGCCTGCCTAGCATCAGTCAAAGGTCCGAAACCATTTACAGTCAGCTTTGCATCTCCAGGGAAATAAATAAATAAACAACTCAGAAAAGCTAACAGTTGATTGCCATATGGGAAATATTTTTACTTTGCTCAGTAACAAAACCTGGGCTATAAAAAGGTGGATGCCTAAAGTAATGATCTGTAGTATCTCTAGCATTTAAAACTTCCATGTAAATAATTTAAAACATATCTAACAGAGTTCAGGATAGGAAACAATGGCTAAAGTGCATTTCAGGATAAAAATCTGTGAACAAATCTGTCTGAATTAGCTCAGCTTTACAAATGAGCATGCATACAATAGCAGTACAGGTACATATATTCCTAAGGCATGGTCAGCATTCCCCTCCTTGTAGGGTTTACTGCCCCCAGCTGTTTGTCAATTTGCTTACACTGGAAATCACTGCCCCCACAAATTAACTGACAGAATGAAATACATCCTTTCAGTGCACAGCTAGTCTGACTCTACCTTCAGCAATTGTTAAGCTGAAATGAATCACTTCCTAGAACAGCAAATGACAAGTTCTGGTTCTCTGGCTCTACTCTGGCAGTAGTAGGCTTCAAGAGAATGCATTCATCACTCCCAGCCATTTGCAAAGTAAGCTTGTGCACTCCACCCCCATCGGTAAAAGGCTTGGGCTGAAACTTCAGTCAGGACTGCCTGCCTCACTCAGACACAGGTGAGGGTGCTTATGCACTCAGCCTGGCAAGCCTGGATGGATGGTGGGTAGTTAAACTGCTTTGCCACAGTTAGTTGGAAATGCTTCAGTTGTAAATGCTTCAGTTCTTCAAAGCTGTGCTTCAAAGTCTGTGCTCATGTCTATGGAACACGTATGCCTGCAAACATCAACGGAAGTGAGATTCGCTCTGCTGGAATTTCAGCTTTATGGACTGCAGCATTATGTACCTGATCTTCTTGTGTCGTGTTTTCAGCTAGGACAGAGCTAATTTTCTTCCTTGTAGCTGATGTGTTTTAGACTTCCTATGAGACTAATGCTGGTAACATACAGTTTTAGTTTTTACTAAGTAACGCTTGTAGTACATCAAGGACTTCTACAGCGTCCCATAGAAACTGAGAGAGAGCATAGACAGCACAAGCTGGCCAAAGGAATATTCCATACCATAGATATCATGCTCAGTATACAAATGGGGGTTGACTGGGCAGCAGGAATTCATGATTGCTGCTTGGGATGGGCTGGGCAATAGGTTATAGGGTGGTGAATAATCGTATTGCATCACCTTTTTGGTATATTCTTTTACCATTATTATCATCAGTATTATTTTCTCTTCCATTACTGTTCTATTAAGCTGTCTTTATCTCCACTCACGATACCCTTTTTTTTTACTTTTTCTCCCTCTTCTCCCTGTCCTACTGGGAGGGAGGGGAGAGAGTGAACGGCTGCATGGTCCTAGTTGCTGGCTGGGGCTAAATCACATCTTGGAAAGGAAGCATCAGTCCATAAATATAAGGACTAGAACTTTAATCTGGAGTGTTGTTGGTTCTTCTCCCCATACAAAGTTAAAAGAAGCACTCTGTGCCCATTTTCTCTAATAGGCTCTTGCATAATGTGACCTTAAGGTTTCTTCTGCCTACACATCACAGAATAATTCCTCCTCCTTCTCTCCCATAAACAAGTCTGAAAAGCTATTAATCAGTTGCATTTCTATCTGGAACAAAAGCACAAATTTCTGTTGACCTTCTTTACCCAACATATTCTTAGTTTCAAGCCTAACTACTTTACTGAGATGAATTCTAAACCCTGGTATTATCCTGCTTTTGGATGGAGGCATTTATTATGTGGTAAAAATCAATAAAGTGTTTAGGAAGATTCCTGCTGAATTTATCCCTGCTTTTTAAAATTGCCCTTCCTGCATACCTGGGGGCTGAGTCATTTCATCACAGGTCATCTATAGCCTTCGAAACCCATTCCAGAACCTAATTTTCAAAAGTACTCAGCCCAACCAGCCTGTCAAGCACAGTGGTCATCAGCAAAATTTGGTATCAGTCTGTCATTAACAAAAACAGAGTGATAGGGCTAAATCCTTCATGTTCACTTGGGAATATCTAATTCTTTCTTTATAGTTTCTATCTTATTTTCCTAAACAAATCAGGTTTAAAAGATGAAACTGCATGTCTGCTATTCAATTCTCATCTCATTTCATGTTAACCACCTCTGAAGCTGATGGTCATCTTCAACCCAGATCTTGACAAAAGATAACTGAATGTCCTTCTGTTTTGTTGGTTGAAGGCAGCGTTGAATGGCATCATTAGACATAAGAGAATCCACACAAGAATGAAGCACTGAAAATCAGAGTTCCTGGGTTCTGCTCTTCACAAAATCACTTGTCGTGTAATCAGTCATCTAGCTTACTATTCATGCCAGGATTTGCCTGTACCTCTCTGATATTCATGGAGGTTTATTTCTTTCCTTGCTTCTTTGCCTCTGTTTCTTTCCCTTTTTAACCCAATCCCTTTGATTCTGTTGTCTAACCCAAGCCAAAAAAACTACAACTTTTAAGCTCCAGCAAATTCTCTGTAAACCAGCCTCTTCACTTTCTCCTTTCAGTTCTCTTGTCAACTGGCCCTCCTAATCAGCTGGGTAGCAGGTAAGTTGTCACCTCCTGCAGTTCGTGTCCCACACCTCTCAGGTCCCCCACACTCAGTTTTTTAATCGATCTGCTGCCCTTTTCTCTGTTTGGAAACTTTCTTGAACTTCCAGTACATGTTGTGCTTCCACAGTCTTATCTTCTTAATTAACCCATGTGATATGCCCCATTCATCTTCTATTCGCCAGACAACAGCTTCTCCTTCCCTGAATCAGAGACCCACTTGAGTTATTACCCCACCCTACCTCTCCTCAGACAGGCCCAGAGCCCAATGACTTCTGTGGGCATGGCTCCCTCTCCAAGGTGAATTGTCCACTTACCACAAGAGGCTCAGTACGTGGCCGGGGCATGTAAGGAAAGGTCTCTCGAAGGAAAGTGGTTATCTCCAGGAGAAGCTGACAGGCTGCCATTTTCAGTGCAAAAGGACAACAACATTTGGTAGGATTCACAGTGCCTAGGAAAAATATTTCTACGGTGAGCAAGACTATACGAAATCTGGAACCACGAGGTGATGGACATTTTCACGTACAGTGCACAATGCAAGCTGCACTAAAATAGAGGAAAACCCAGTCTCCTATCTATGCCACTTTTCCTACACTAAAAGGAACACAATCAAACTAATATCTACCTGTGTTTACAAGCACATGCAACAGCACTAACACACTATAGTTGCAGTACAGTTTTTATTATATGGTATTTCTCAAAATACATGGAGTTATGACTAGCAAAGAGGTACTGTGCCTATTATTAATTACTACCCTGATAACTGGAAAAGACAGCCTCCTTTGAAGTCAGGCTTGTTTATTTCTGCAAAGAATCCAAACGCTATTTACAGATAATCAAGACAAAAATTCAAATTGCTTAATCAAATTACACATTATATACCTAAAGCAAAGGAGGAAAGAAAAGAGAGATTATTAAAATAGTTGAAGTTTTGTCTCTACTGAGCCTAAACAATCAGCTTCAAAAGCCCTATACTTTGTAACCCATCCAGTGCCAGTCAAAGCTTGAAAAGTATGAGGGGTTCTTCAGTGCTTGATTAATTTGAAAAATATTATTTAGGATAATAGCAAAAAAAGTGAACAAAAAATTAGTTGTGACAACAACTAACCATACCCATTTTTTAATAAAGCCTGACATTACCATGTACATACATTTCAGAGCAATTTGTGTTTTCACTTGTTTTCCCCTGTATTTGATCTAAGAAACAGTCCAGACCAAACAAGTGAGAGGACACAACAAGGATCAGGTAAAACCAGATTAATTCTGTGATACTTGCTAATGCCTCTGTACGCATTACCAGTAATGAATTTGGGACTTTGTAGGGACTAAAATAATCTGAACTATCAAATACAGATGAGATGTACAGTATAACAGAACATCTGACTGCAAATTATATGCTCCTCAGTCTACCCTCTATAGCATACAGGGCAGCTTCTGAAAAATCTTTGCCTTCAGCAAGAATGCAAATCAATTATTTTCAGACCCTGGCTTTCAGGAGAGTACTTAAGCTCTTACACGGCTTTCTAGATCACAACCTGTTCTCTCTGTTTGCCAGTCTTCTATCACCCTTTCAAAGCAGCTCTGCATTCCCTTTTAAGTGCCTTATCAGTGGCTGAATAGGGAGAACAAACATATTCTGTCACTTGATCATGGGAACACAGGTTTTCTTCACCTTTCAAAAGTCTTTCTTGGTGCAGGAGAGGGAAAATTTTGGGTGCATCCTCCTGCTTTGGATATATCTCTTAAAGAGCCAATAAAATATCCAGAACAACCACCCTCATTCAAGTATCTGCTAGCACTGGCACACCACATAGTGGCACATGTGAAGATCTGGCTTAGGGCCAATACTTTCTCTTGACACCATTTTCCATAAATGACATTTCACTGCTCCCACCTGCTCTTCTCTACTCCAAAGTTGGCCTCTATATAGGGGTAAGAACAAACCCAGAATCACAGAAAAACAAACAAGCCAGAAAATACATAAAGAGTGCTAGCACACTACATCCAACGGCAAACAACAGGACATGTAGACAGGAATCAGTACATCACAGCACACACGTATATACAAATGGAGTCTGGAGAGGGCATCATGTTTCTTATCACCTTCACCTACCCCTGCAACAGTATGTGTTCGGACTTTATTTTGATTCACAGGGTGTGTTATAATTTGAATGCCTATCTTGACTTTCAGAATCAGTGATCACCACCCCCATTACGTACACACACAAATGTGTATGTTTTAGTCATCTTCTTGTTATGCAAGTTTTTAGTCATACTTTTTATACCACTGTGCTATATTTCTGCCTGATAATCATGAAATATATTGAAGTCAAGACTTAAAAGCCTTTGGTAGAGCTGTGCCAATTGACATGAGGTGAGCAGATGACTCTTCAATGTTAAGAAGCAGAAAAGCAGCTGATCTCGTTCAAATATTTTGGCAGATGTAACTGGGACGAATGGGATTCTGAACCACTTTTGGCACTCAAGCAACAGCAAGACTCAAGAAATTAGTACCCTGTGGCTGCCAGTATACAGAAATTGCAACTCACTGCCTGGTTTCACACCCTTTCCCTCAAAGTGTCTCAGTGCTACTATCCATCTGTCATGTTGCACAACCAGGCACGGAAAGAACAGGGGAGAAATCTGGGGTGAAAGTGAGGGACTGGGAAATACATCTGGGTGGCAAGAGGATGAAAAGAAGAAAAATTAAGTGCTCCTAAAGCAGAGGTTCTTACAAGCGGGGGTTCTTGTAGTAAAGGGAGTCTCCTTACTGTCATCTAAAAAGTCTTCCTCCTCATCCTCCTTTCTCAGGCGCCTCTTGGTCTCCTCATCGTAAATGAGGCCCAGCAGGTTGGCAGGGCTCTCACTCTCAGCGTGGCACAGCTCATTGAGGCGGACACCGATTGCCTGCAGAGAGAACGAGAAAGCACAAGGAGGTGACAATTTCAGCCTAACTCATTGGTGGTCAAGGGCTCTGTTCCATGCAGGCTGTGGAGATGTTCCAGCCAGAACAGAATGTCCTGGCTTTATTTTTATTATTTGTGAAATGCAGTAAAGTAGAGAAAGGGATGATAGAAGATTAATTGCTACCAAATTCATGATTTATTTTCCCCTTTTTTTCGACCAAAATTTGCAAACAGTGTCAAATTTCAGGACAAAAAATTTTTGCACATTTGGTTAAACAACAACAAAAATCCCCAAACCAGAACACGAGAGGCAGGAGGAGATTAGATCATTATCCTGTATTAGTTTCTTCCACTTTTTCTTTCTCCCCTTGATACATGTGTGCCAGATTTTTGCAAAGTCTGAGGATACTGAGAATATTTAAGAAACTGTTTAAGAACTCAGTTCAAGAAACTATCATGCGACTTAGGAATTCAGCAACAGTCCCTGTTGTTTTCCCATAAAACTGTTGAACACCCATGGGAAAGCCCACTTCCATCTTTAAAGGAGACTACCTGACCCACTTTACAAATATGAGCTGACAATATGCATATAAAAGCTGGGAAGGTGTGTGTGGAACCATTGGTGTAGAGGGGATCCATGCAGAAAACGGACAGATTTTCATTGGTTACTGTTAAATTCTCCAGAAAGATCACTTATTCATGGCTGTTTACCAGCACCATTATCAGCATGGAAACAGCCCTCATGGTGCTCTCAGCAAAGCTACAGATGAGGGTGTGTTAGAAAGAAGAATGTTCTCCTGCTAAGACACTTTAGAGTGCCTAAGGATTTTCTTCATTTTCTTTGCTGCAGATAAATGAAGAGAACACAGACAACTATGTAAAAGTTTATCCTGTGATATCACCACTTTGCAATGGGGGAAATATATTCAATAACTGAGTTTTCGTCAGCATCTGCCATTTGGCTTCCTTCATTTTGGGGTATTTTCAAAGAAAGGTGCTACAGAGGATTTCTGAACCTTCTACAGGTCAGGACTTATGGTCATGCCAGCACTGCATCATTTTCCTCAGTCTCATCTGAGCCGAAGCAAATAAACAGTCATAAAGAGGTATTAGAATGGCTCTTCTTCCTTGCTACCAAGTAGCTCCTGTGAAATCCACCAACTCTGCTACATTAAAAGAATAAGGTGGTATTTTTGTGGTGTGCAAATGGATGCAAATAGTTGCTAATCTCAACTATCTGTGAGACTGCACATACCTAAATAAACTCCACATCTCTCACAAGTTTTTCCCCTTTTATGTTTCAGGCATTTAAATGAAGAAAAGTTCTACTGGCCTCTCCACAAAGCAGTAATTTACCACATACTATTTATGCTGTGTTGTCCATCCTAATGCTAAAGTAATTATACATGATCCCACAGCATCTTAGCTAAAGAACACTGAATTCCTAACATGTATTAATTACCCTCACGAATTATTCATGGTTTTCCTAGCTGTCGTGGTTTGGCCTTGGTCGCAACACCAGAGCCAGGGGGCAGCCCGTTGGCTCTGACACCCCACAGCGGTGGGGAGAGGGTGGGAAGGGAAAGGCAGACTTGTGGGCTGGGACAGAAACTGTTTACCAGAACAACAGGTATTACAGGGAAACAGTAACACGGATGGAGGACACAAATACCAGTACGATACCAACCGCAGCCTGTGCCACCCCGATAGAGCCAGGGGAGAATCAACCCCCTCCCTCCTGGAAACCAGGACACTAGCAAACAGAGAGCATGCTGCACGTCAAAAGAAAATTCCTCTGAACAGATGAAGCCAAAGGAACTGACAGACTGGCCTGATCAGAATAGATTTAACACTGTATTATTTTAAATAATAATGACAGCATAACAAGGGATATTGCATGATTCAGCAGGCTCTTTGCTGTTATGGGCAGTCCAAATCCCACCTCGTGTGGAAAGGGTTTACCGCTGTTACCCTCTGATGGCTGTTAGGGAGACTGATTTAAAGGAGATAGGTGGGGGGAAAATGGTTGTACATTCATTCTCGGCCTCACTAAATTTTGATGATAGCACTGCGTATCACAATCAGTGAGCAATGACAGACAAGCTAGGATCCATAATTAGCACAATTTTCTAGCCTTATTTACTGAAAGAAAGAAACAGAACAAGGCCTCAGGGCATTCATAGACTTTTCTCTTTGTCCAACGATCTTCATTCCAGAGCTGCAGCCTTGCTGTCACCAACCAGGAAGGATGGTGAGCTATAGTGTAGATAAGAATCTGGTAGGATGGAGGCAGAGATGGGCTGGGCGAGGTATCCCACCTTCTTGGTACTGGAGCACCTTAGGAGCTATGTGAGTGCACAGTCACTCCATCCTTCATGCTGATATCGTCCACAGTGAAATGGGCAAGTTAACACACAGAAATGGCAGCATGTGCTGTAGCAGGGGTCTGTACTACAGCAACAGAAAGTGGTTTTCCTCAAGGTTCAGCCTATCGGGTTGGAATCTGGTCAGAGCCAACAAAATACCTTGCAGAGTCCCAGCCCTACAGGCTTGGCTGGTGGCTGCCACTTATGCTTGGAGCCACCTTCATCTGAAACTGCTTCTGGGAGGTAACAGCAGTGCCAGAGGACCAGCCTCGCCCAGCATTCAACGTACAGGATATAAAGGAAATACATCTCAATAGCGCTAGGTGCAGACCAGTCCTAAAGCTATAAGTAGTGCTTTAGGTAACTGTTCTGTCCTAGCCTCCAGTGAGAAGAAACAGAAATATGCATGGGTAGCAGGACAGGTTGCAGTAAAAAAAAAAGAAATTTGCACAGTAAAGACTACTCTCCAAGCATTCTCCTGACTTACAGTAAAGTAAAAGTAATGCTTTTCCCTTCTGAGATGTTCCTAAGTCACTAACAAACACATGCTATTTCTAGCCTGGGGAATGCATCCAGATATGCCTTACAGTGCCATTACAGTTAAGCGGAAAAGAGTGATGCTAAGTTGCTTGCCATCAGATTTCACTGGCTCCTTTCTTGTGACCTTGCATATGGTGATATTTTAACATTTCTAAAAGAAAACCTTCCTGGACTTTTTCCAGGTCAGGCTAATTCAGTTTCTAAAAATGGTAGCTGATGGGCAATCTATCTGGCTTCTAATGGTAACTGATTTGCTTGCTCCCATTTTATCAGAATCTGAAGAAAAGGAATGGCTAGAGGCAAAGAGCACACAAACAGATGGATAGTCCTGACTGTCAGCAGTGTATGCAAAAGTACAAGGACTATGTTATCCTATGTTCTCCACTCGGAAGGATCCCTCAAAGCAGTTAGGCTAAGGTGGCAACCTCACGGAATATAGAAGCAAATACATTCACACCGCATATATTTTGAAGGAACTTGGGCATCAGTGCTGTTATTAAGATAGTACCCTGTTTTTGAGATAGAGAGAAGGGTACCCAAGTACCATTCCCTGAATTAGCTTCAGAAATGGAAGGAGAAGAGCTGCCAAAAGACAAAGCTTGGGTACTCAGACCCCATGTGGGTTCTCCCCCTGCACCGTGTTTTGCACTGGGAACACACTGACGTGGTCAGCACTAGCCCAAGGTTCCTACAATGTGCTCCACTGAGAAGTATGGGCTGGTTTAACCTAAGAGAATATGCATTAGCAAGGCTTTTTTGGCATGGATTACAGGGGTACCCCAAGAATGCAGACTACATGGTTTTCAAATTCCCCTGAGCCTCAGATTTTATGTCTTTTTTTTTTAATTTTATTTTTATCATGATGCTAACTGTAAAAATTATCTGATTTTGTGAAAAGAGGTGAGAAGCACAAAGCTCACTTCCAGTCAGACATATGTAACAGGTATACGAGAGGTCAAAGAAACCTCTCCCACTATTTTGAGTGGTGTGAAATGACTTGCAATAAGCATCAGACCTTCAACAGATATACTCCAGTGCACTTCCAAAGAAACTGCAAGCAGCACTGACAGGGTCAGACAGGGCAATTGCCTGTTTCATGTGTTGTAAAAGATCACGATCAAATAAAACTTGAAGGACCCAGGCTCAAAACAAAGACAGTTCTTTAGATGACATGTAATAGCCCCATAGAGTTCCTTGCCAAAGAATGATGCGTGATAACAGTTTGTACGGGTGCAAAGAGAGACTGAACAAGTACACCAAAGCAAAATCCATTACTAAATATACAGTACTACGTCTAACTCAAGCAGCCCTGGCCTAAAAACATTTGGAGGCTAGAAAAAAACAAGTAGTATCACACACCCTGCTCTTACTCTTCCTTAGGCATTCACATACGACAAGTGCTGGAAACAGGAGAGGGAACCAAATGGATCCTCAGCGGGAACACAGCAGAGGGAGAGGAAGGAAGAGGACACTGTTACATCCTAACAAAGTCTTTTCCCATTAGGACAAGAGCTGGTCCTCGCAGGCTGTGAAGTGCAAATTGGAAAGGAAGCCTACAAGTCCTCATTTAAATGTAACCAAAATTCTGCACAGGATCCAATTGCCTTTCCGTTTTGGTGTATTTTTTAATGTAAGCAGAATAGAAACAAACACTTACATCTCCCCACTGGTAGAAGAGCTTAGCTGCATTCCACTGCAGCTTCTGGTTCCTTTTGTTGCCCACAATAGGAGAACGTCCACGGGACAGGCCTTTTTTGGTAATGTTCACATGGTGGCCCTTCATCCACTCAGGCCAGTTGCCACGATTACAGCGGTGAACAAAGCGTGCACACTCGAGGAACAGAGCTGCTCTCGCCACTACAGGAGCTTCCTGAAACGTTTGCAGAAAATACAAATACATTGGAAAACTCTCTACAGATTAGAGGATTTTTTGCTTTAATCAATTGTTTCACAGTTTGCCATGGAGCCACACAGGCTGAGAAATCTCTCCATCAGACTCTGAAACAAGGATCTCTGCCCTGAGCCACACCTCTGGAGCTAATAAAAACAAGGCTTAAAAACACTGAACAGTTATGCTTAGTCCAGCCACTAGAGGGGCAGAAAGAGCCGCATTATAAACTTACAAATAACCTTGTTTCAGCATCCCTCTGTAATCTTTTCTCTCAGAAACCACGTAACTGCCAAAAAGCAGAAGCGTGCGTCTGACACTTACGGGAGGAATGAGTCAAGTTTTCTTTTCACCTTCGCTAGTAAGGCTGTAAATACTGCAAGTGCAAACGGCAGCTTGGCCACATGAGCCCTAGCATTTGTCACATTAAGCTCTGCTTGAGCATCTTGGGAGCGGAAACATGAGTGGAGGCTTGCTGAAACTATGAAGAGTGCTACTTTGCACTTACAAGAGGCAGATAGGAAGAGTGAAATCCATTACTAGCATAAGTCAACAAAATCTCACTTGTCTAATTTCAATGGTTGCAGCAAGCATCAGATAATTTAATACTGAAATTTAGCATCAGGCAGCTGAGTTTCAAAGTGATGGGCTTGACTGTATTCCAGGGGAAAATCCCCCTGCCCCCAGCATGGAAAAGCACTTTTCTTTAATGGGAGAAATTATATTGAGTCTATTTCCATTTGTATTAAATGGCCCAGCAGGATCCATGCTAGACCAATAAAGAGTGCTTCTGAAACTCTCAAATATGTTCAGAAAAAGTAATTTGTTTCCTAAAGGGTGGCTTGGACTCAGGAAGGAGATTTCTTCCCAGCAGTCCACAGCTTTTCAAAAACAGCATCTTTACTGACATGGAAAGTGACTTAAAGCAAATGGTTCTCCTCACTTAATTTCCCCCCTCTCTTCTTGCAATTTTCACAAGTGAAAACCCCTGTGGTCAGCTGGTTATAACACTAACAATACAACAGTGTTCACAATACACAAGCTGGCTTTGAAAGGCCCCCTAACAGGGATTTCACAGAGCACAAACATGTGTTTCAAGTATTTAGATACTGACAGCTTTAATGAGACAATTTAAACAGATCAGCAGCTACTTATAATGGGAGGTTCCTCATCTGTGGTCCATAAACAACATATGGGCCTTGAGACCAGGGAAGATGGTTTGCAGCTGATCTGTGGAACATTATTAAATCGTGCCTCCGATAGCACTTTAATCAAAAGTTGAAAGCAAGAAATTTTGGACTGATGTTCCAAAACTCTGGGACTTGATTTAAGAAATTCTGTACTGCAGCTAAACTTACAGCCAGAAATTACTACCAATAGGACTGAACAAAGCCATGCCTATTAGAGGACTGGCTAAAAAAAAAAAAAAAAAAAAAAAAAAAAAAAAAAAGAGGAATTATATTTTGTCTACAGTAACAAGAAAGCATATGTTAATTGCTTCCTGACACAACATCCTGTTGCAGCTTTTTGCTCATATTATATTCAAATGTTGGAAGAAAATAGCAGTCTTCCAGTATTTATCTTGAATAAAGAGAATGTTCAATGTTCTGATGAGGAAGGTGGAAATCTGAACCCACTGACAACCAGAAACAAAACTAATACCTAGCACCCGGAAAAAAACATGACACATTACAATATTAAACGGAGAATAGATGAGGATTTTACTTTTTTATTCTCACTGATTAAATCCTTAACCAGGCCTGGAGACATACATGAAAAGATTAAGCCCCAGCCTTACTCTGTTTCAGCTCACCACTGGTGAAGTCATAATTTATGAGCATATAGGAATCTCGTAAAGATATGTGTTGTGAACATTACGGAAGACCTCAACTACTATAACTAACTAGGATATGTAGGATGGGGATTGAATGGGAGGAGGAGTGTGTCCTGGAACCTGGAGCAGGAGTTCCAAACTAAAAATCACTGAAAAAGTCTCCTGAATGAAGGAGGACTTTCTGAAAACCACAGGGCACAAGCTCCCTGTGATTGCTTACCTGAGGCTCAGAGAAACCTGAAGCAGCAGCAAGAGAAAGATGGAGATGTGAGAGAATGGACAGGGATGGATTCACACCACAGAGAAACACATCACAAATGAAGAGAAATGAATCAGGCAGGCGATGCATAGCTGAAAAGAACACAAGTTACCACGGTCACTGTCAAAACTTAACACAGCAGCAATAGTCTCATAAGCCTGCCCAAACCTGTGAATCTGATCACCAGTCCACTTATAACATTAGACTTACTATATTGCTGTGTCTTTTGAAAATTGTTTTTGTGCTGTGTAAATTGGCATGAATAAGAATCCACCATTTTCTTAACAAAATTTCAAGTGGAGCTTTTCAGTAGATACCCTGATTTGCACTAATAACAGCAAAAGCAATGACTTGGGTGGGAGGGAGCAAATACAGAATGGATTTGGAATTTTACAGCATCACATTTGTGTTCAAGTACAGCTAATTCTGCAAAGTTTTATAATGCAGAGCATTTAGGTCTGGGTTTGTTTCCAAGGACTATGAATTTTATAAGTCTAATCAACTAGTGGTAATTTTCTTCTGCCCTTTCTTATACTCCTCAAGGGAGCAAAAATTCATTTCCACTGTCTCCTCAAGGGGAAAAAAAATGGCAAAGCAAAATAGCAACAATCTACTTTTAGAGTAAATAAAGCAAATTTAAGTACTGTCAAAAGATGCTGACTGGATAGCTCTGCTTTGTCTAGTCGCAAGATAAGTCTGACATGAGAAGTAGCTTAGCAGGCACGTGAAGACAGGTTGGGAGTAAATTATTAACCAATGTCTAGGAGAATTGTCTCAAAAATGTTAGTTCAAATCTCTCTGATTATATCTAAAAATGGTCTAGTACAAGCCATGAAACACCTTTTTGTTTCTGTTCCCACTCATCTACTCTGTTTACAGCAATCTTCGATTTCCTTTCAGGTCATACACCCTCCTATGGACAAGTATTTCTCGTATAGAAACAGTGACATGGGAACAATAGAGGCTGCCTAAGACCCTTGGCGACAGGCAGTCAGAATACTGACAAGTATTCTTGCAGTTTAGGCTTTGCTTCTGCTCTCCTGATAGTTGGTAGGTCCTCTCAAACACAACCCTGCCATAAAACAGTGCCATGATGGCATTTCAACAAGGATAAGAACTCACACATCTTACTGGAGAAATGCAACGGTGACAGATGTCCCACATTGCTAAACTCATCAAAGGAAAGCTTGTATTTACCCATTTGAATCAATTACATTAGTCTACTTAGGATTCTTTAGGTAATATCTTTACATAACGCTCGACAGTGGTTTGCTAGAATCCTCTGCAGAAATTTGACCAGACTGAAATCCCATATTACTTGCCTTTCAGCCTCCAAGATTTCTTGAAAAAGGAAAGAGAATCAATTTTATTATTGCCAAGTCTGGATTTAAGCTGATGACATAAGGATGAAACTGCCTATAACATATTATCATTATTGAATGTTTGTAAAGCCACAAATTGTTTGCAGTTTTACAAAATTCAGTCCAGGATGGATGCTGCTTCCAGGAAAATGCGTTAATTGCATAGTTTCTAAACCTAAGGCAACACTCAATTTATTTAATACATAAATAAATCATTACCTCCACAGGGATGCAGCCTTTGTTTCATTGTTCTAATTCCTTTAAACCACTGTGGCAAACGTGTATTAGCATCCAGGCTGATCAAAGATCTTGAAGTCAGTATGAGAATGGAATTTCAAAAATTTGCATGAAAAAGCATGCTGAAAAAGTTTATGAAAGAACTGAAACTGGAGCTGTTTGCCTTTCCATTTTCAAAGGTTGCCATAGCAACTAGGCTGAAGAAAATTAAGAAGCTTTTTATTTGCATCAAATCTGATTCAAATTTTACTTCAAAAGCCTTAAAACAGGAGTTAAAAACCCAGAAGGTTTTCTGTTGGTTGTGCTCTACTGACATAAAATGTGGGAGTTTTCCATAACAGCATATATTGCCATTAAGCAATACAGTGAGATGACAAGCTGTCATCTTTTGAAACCTGCAGTGAATGTGACTTCTCAACCTCCATGTATCTCCAATGCTTTGTAGACAAGATGCCAGCTGAGCAGGTACTTGTAAGGAGTCTCCCAAGTCTGTGATTAAAACAAGACTTCTTTCATCTTTAGCTGCAGACCTTCTGGAAGTTGTGATATTAAGCCTTCTACATCACACAGTGGAAAGGAAAGAGAGCCAAACTCTATTTTGTAAAAGCCAGCTCTGGAAGTCAGAACAGACCAGACATCTTCAATCAGTTCGTTCTGAGCACTATTCAGTTGATTTCATACAGGGACACAGAGTAAGCTGGTCTGTGGCTTAAGCATGTGGCAAATTTAAAAAATAAATAAGATGTTTACAGGCAACAGGGACATAACTGTCAAAGCCCTGTTTTATTATCTGATTGATTAGCACATCTCCAGAGGGATCTTAGTGACATAATGGACAGCTACAAGCTCCTCCCTGCTCACTCACCTTAAATTCCATGTTAGTTTAGAACTTGCAATGCGGTGGCAGCATGGCAGCCTCAGAGAATTAATTTGTCTTTGTGCAGCACACCTGTGAGGGGAGACTATCTCCATAAGCCACCTTCTGAGATCACTGAAACCCTGACTGGTAGAAATCACTTCTGGTTGTGAGAGCATGAGATAGGCTTCCCTATCTGCCACTGCTTCTCTAGCTTCCAGCCAGAGGGCAAAAATCTCCAACAGCAAGAATGGGAACTAGTGAAGAAAACACATGTCTGCTGGAAGATGGACAGGGATCAGTCGAAACAGTAGAGCTAGGTGTGAACTGGTAGCAACAGCAACTTTGGGACAATATTAATGCAGACTTGCTTGAATCCGTAGCCTAAAGGATGCAAGGTTAAGAACATATAAAGGCGTGGTGCACAGAGTATATCATCCCTAGAACTATGGAGCAGACAAGGCAGCACATCTCAGGGCACAGCACAAACAGGATGGGAGAGTCCATGAGCCTGGCATCTCTAGCAGCAAGCAAAAAAAACTGAATTATGAGCACAAATGGCATGGCAATCAGAGGCAAGAGGTGGGGAGCAGGAAGACAACAGAATAGAGAAGATGTGGATGCTCTGAGAGCAGTGGCTTTCAATCTTTTTCTGTTTGCAGACATCCAAACACTTATGGGAAGAAGTAGAAGAGCACTGTTACAGAGAAATTACTAATTATTCACTGACTTTTCATAACTGTCTTTGTCACTCTCTTGTAATATCAAAAAAGCACCTCCCAGAGCCCCACTGGCCCATAAACCACAGGCTGAAGGCCACTGCTTTAGAAATGGGATTGTTAAAAAAAACAGTGGCTGCAAGGAAAAGAAGGAGGGAGATATAGAAGAGGCATGCAGTGTCGGAAAGGAGCGACTGAATTGTGTCACTTCTGTGATTCAGATCTGCAAACTAGCAATATCTGCATTTAAAAGCATGCAAGCATGCACACTCTGATGTTTCAAGTATTTTTTCCAGTGACTGGCTCAGGTGACTAATTGTTCGGTGTTGTCTAATGTATTTATAACTCCGTCAGAACCCCTGAGTGGAATTACTACGCCTCTCCAGGTAGTTATTCAGTCTTCAATCCTTATTCTGTAGGTTATTATCGACACTAGGAGCAAAAGCAGAACAGTTGTGAGCAAAATTTGAAGTCTGACAATAAAGGCTTTGCACTGGCAATAATCTAGTAATGGGGAGCTATACAATGAAAAAGAAACAATCCATTTTGTCTGCATACTCATCCAGTCACAGATGCTAAAACTCCACCTCATAACAGCACCACCACTGGCATTGCTGGGATGCTTTACCTGCTTTCTGTGTGGGCATGAACAGCATTTAGTGAACAACAGACCACCACATGCTCTCACTCAGCAGGCAAAAATATACCAACGAGTGACTTACAAGATCTAGAGCTGCTGCCAGAATGGAGGCATCAGGGATAGTGCCTGGTTCACAGCAGTTCAGGAGAAACTGAAAGCGCTTCATGCCTTGGCGGATTGCTCCCAGGTTCACAACATTCTTGGATTTTCCTCCTTCTTGGTTGGAGGTCAAGTGATCATCAAAGCTATGGCAACCTAAAGAGGCAGAGAGTACAGAGGGGATGCAGGGAGGGGTAGGGAGAAGGGAACAAAGTCTCTCACAAATAAAAAAAGTGGCACAAACCCCATGATGAGTACAGTCTTGTTCTAAATCCTTTAGTCACCTTGATGCGCTGTCTTGAAGATAACAAGGCCATTTTTACAATATTCATGACTTTGATGAAATAAGCATACAGCAAGCCAGATTCTGGTCTTGGTCATACTGATGTGTGCCCAAACAATTCCACTACGCTCAGTGTGGAAGCTCAGGATCTACCCCAGTATAGGTGTACCAGAATATGGTCCTTGCTCCCCACCTCTTTAACACAGAACATCATGCTTATTGTCCATTTTTCCTGAATAATCTCTTATCTTACCTCTCTATTGCCTCCTGAAGTTTACCCAAAAGGGGAGCATGCATAAACCTTATTCGTCACATATCAATTTAGTAATATATCTCTACTAGGGCAGAAATATCAGTAGCAAATATTGGAAATGTTCTGGGTGGAAATCAAGTACTATCCCTGGGGTTTTTAGGCATAAATTTTCTGCAATTACCATAATACCCAAATGAGACTGTACTCAACTCTTAGGTATCATCATCATTCCAGCCTCTCTCCCTTGAAGAGTCTTGCACACTCTGGGGCGGAAAGCTCCCTCCTTTTGAAAATGAAGCTAGCACCCCACTCCAGGGCTTCTTTCAAGCATGATTTTAAACTCCATGTATGGAGTTCACATGACAAAACAACTAATCCTATTCCTGATTGGAATGAACACTTCTGAAAGCAGAAGACCATTATGCAGTTGGTACCCAGAGTTGAGAGAGTGGCAGAAAGATGCAGATGAGGAAAGTTGTTTCAAGGTGGCTGGTCAAAAGAAGAATAGTCAGCTTCTGAGCTTTTTGTCTGTATCTAGCGTACTCTCCCTGTGTATGTGTATGTGTGAAAGCACAAATGTTTATAGAATACTGAAGGAGAGAACACCAAGTGGAGAATTCAAGATCAGCTTTAAACATGGACTTGAAAGATGTCAGCTCTACAGGACTTTGTGACTTGTCCCTCAGGAAAGAAGAATGGCTGAAAAGTCAAAGTCCCTTTGAGATTGTACTCCCCAGAATTACTTGGAAAGCACTTATGTACCACAAACAATAGTCACAACAGAAAACGACAATGTAGACCTTCACTTTTCCCCTGAAGACAGAGGTATATCAATCAAATTTCAAGAGACTTCTTTATGACATCTGTGGCTTTTCTCTCTCCAGTGAAGCTGTACATAGCTTTCCAGTAAACAAAATGTTCCTGTGTTGGGAAATATTTCCTCAAAATGGAACAAACAAACAAATAAAGTAGAAAGAACAGGTAGAACACTTACATAAATGAGCAGGCACAAATACCCTTTTCTTCCAACTCCTCCTGTTTCCTTACAGCCTGTGGCATGCTATCTGAGCCTTCCTGCTATGGCTGTTGTAACGCTAACTCATTTGAGGTACAAACCTATTCAGGTTTCCTATTCAGGGCCCTGTTAGGGTTGTGCCTGTATGAGATAAAGAACAGAAACTTGACTTTCTGACACAAAAAAAAAGCATGCCTAAGACATCTCCCTAAGCCTCACCATAAATATCTTAGCAGAGGCTTTGTCTGTCTGGGTTCACTGGTACTACCTATTGTCTATCACAATCCAGTCCTCTGGAGTCCCAGCCTTGCACTTTGCTGAAGCTTCATCAAAAAATGCTTCAAAAGCAGCTGAGAACTGTCCTCCACTATGCCCACCCTGGCGTAGTTTTGCTGTAAGCAGGGGAGCCTTCACTGGCTTAGTGTTAATGTGACTCAGCCCTGCAGAAAATCTCAGCCAGTGAGCAGAGATCACGTCCAAACATATAAGGACACTGGATGCCCAAGCTCTCACCCCCACAGTTGCTTCCTGTGTGAATGTGAGCCCACCCCTCAAAGCAAGCCTGTGCTGTGGTTCACCTGTGCTGCATGCCTTCAAAACCCTGGCAACTTCTATGGTCATTCACAATGTCTTCAGTAAGTGCCAGAAGGGACGTTAAGGGTCTCATGTAAACATACTGTAACTCACTTCTGTATATATGCTATGTTCTTAGTACAGGTAAAAAGATCATTAAAATAAACATATTGTTATGCATGAATGTGCATATAATTATGTGTATATATATGTATACGTATACACACCTACAGATACACACACACATACGTATGCTTACATACATATCCCGTGGTCTAGATGATATATCACAATGAAGATTACAATTCATAAATGACGTGACAAATTATTCTACTTTTTTTTTTTTTTTAAACTGTAATGTATTTCTTATTTTCTTTTAAATTTGGTCTACTGTGTTAAAAACCCCAAAAACACAAGAGGAAATGCCTAATGAAAAAAGCATGAGCAAAGTAATGGCATAGTATCATGAATGACAAGAATGGGAAGGTAGAAATAGGTTCCAAAACAATGATTTAGGGTCAGACCTTGAGGGATTTAGTAGTATCCCCATCCACCTTGAACAGGCTTTTATTCTCTTCTCCATAAACACATAAGCCCTGCCGATCTTTACAAAAGATACAGAAGCAGTGGAAATTTGGAGGCCCTCAGTAATGTTGCTGTTCTACCATGTTCTAAACCATTCCACCTTGTAAAGGTCTCACATGAATTTCACTACACAGGCAGAAGCACATACACACATGGGCATGGACAGCTACTCTATTATCTTTGCTCATGGTATGTTGCTTTCATTGCATACCAGAGACCCTGGTGGACATGGTGATTCTACTTCCTTAACTGTCACACTTTGCCTTAGAAACTTTAAATACTGTCCCTTTGCTTCAGTTAGTTATCAGACAACAGCCCAGCCCTTCCCATCAACATCACTGGACAGTTTGCCTGTTTTTCATACTAACATGCAAGGGTCTCTGTCTTTAACCCATTGCATCTCTTTTACTGGTATATCTAACACATGCATATGTTAAAACCAAGCACGCGTCACGTACATTTCTTCTCTCATAGACACATAAAAGGCATTTCAAGTTCTCTTCATTAGTTACATAAATTCTGATGTTAGTCACAGAAGGCTGAGGTATGGCCAATGCTTCCAAAGCTCAAAAAGCCAACACTAACGTACCATCTAAGTATTGTATAGACATAAGTTGTGCCACACATACTGAACGAGGCTTTTGATGGTCACAGGGTCAAGACTAAATCTGTGGCGTTAAATCAAGAATACAGGCATTCTGGGCAGAAGTAAACTTACAGTAGCATAAAATCAACATTAGCAAGATGAAAAAGAAATTATTTCCTACAAGAAAATATGAAGGACATCTCAGGAGCACTCTATAAAATGTTGTGGCAGTTAGGTCTGTAATGATCTCACTGCACTCAGTTGTTTGTTTGCTCCCAGTAAAAGCTGGTAGAAAATATGGTGGGAGTATTTCACACCTACTTCAGCACAAAGTAGTGGATGAAGAAAACAATGCAGTTCCTTCCATTGTGGAAGCATTTACCTTCAGCTACCAAGTTACAGCAAGCCGCTGGGCTGCATTCTTCTTCTAAAGGAACAATACATTTCACCTAGGAGCTAGTTGAAAGTCACCACTAGTGTTTCTGCAGTGGTAGAATGATGACCAGCTTACACTGGGGAGATATGCTCATACTTTACTAGTATCACTTGCCTGAAAAATGCCTTTCATGCATTACGCTGCAGGTCTGGGACAGATGATGGTGAAATATGTACAATGTGGTGTCAAAGTTTAATGTCAGAAAATAAAATCCATAATGTCAGAGAATGTACCACACTGTAAAGTTACAGAATGTAAAGTTACAGAAATTATGGTGGAAAAGAAAATCTACTCCTTTTTGTGTGTTTTTGGGAGTCAGCTTGGGTTTTCTTGGAAAATCAGTAACAGAACTTCAAGGTACAAAGTTGTCTCCTTGACAACAAGGATGAGCTCCGAGCTGAGGACATGAGCATGTGAATGACTGCATGGCATTTTAAAACAGAATATATCATGACCTTGTATTATTCATAAAGGCACTTTTCAAACATTGCTGCTTTTGAAAATGCATTTCAATTAAATATACTTTTGTGGAAAGAAAAAGAAGTGTTGTTATTATTAAGTTGTGTGCTAAGAAAAAGGGACAGCATCCCTAACGAATGGTATGCAGACACTAGACATGCAAACACAGAAGAAAAGAGATAATTATAACAAGGTTTGTGCAGGGTTTTCCATTTCATCAGTGCTGATCTTTACTAAAACTGTCAAATGGTCACAAATTGGGGGGGGGGGGGGGGGAAAAAAAAAAAAACCTAGGGANTATTATAGACAAAAAAGGAGTAAAGAAGAAAAAGGAGGGGGGGGGGGGGGGAGGGAACAACAAAAAAAACTGATGGAACACCCGTTATTATTTTAGGGAATGAAAGATTTACACGCCTAATTTTGAACTGAATAAGAGTGCTTTGAAGCAAGCATTAATTTTTCAAGTGTGTTGTTCAAATTCAATTTGATTTGAAAAGCCCAAATGTTGTATTTGTATAATTTATTTGGATAGTCGTATTTTTAAAAAAAAAATCAACTTGCTAGAGTTTTTTTCTAAATTAAAACAAAAGACGGAAGGGAAAGAAAACAGTTACAAAGACTAAAAAGTTGGAGAAGGCTAGAATGGATACAAAAACTATGGAGAAAGCAGGAAAAAAGGGAAAGGGGTAAAATACAGAAAGAAAGAGATTTAAAAAAAAAAAAAAAAAACAAAGATCAAAAGAAAGAAAAAAAGGAGACGAGAACCCTGATTTCTAACCATCTTTTTCTTCTGTGTGATGAAGCTTGGATGGGTGTCTTCGGCAGGTGCGCCATTTACCAAGACGCTTGAAGAAATTCTCCTCTTCATCTCGCCCATTGTCCAGGCCTCCTCCTGGCCCCCCTCCTTCCGACAGCTTCACTGCGCTGGTAAACTTCACCTGTGCAAAGAGAGAGTGCTGGGTCAGACTACGCTGTACCATTACCTCTAGTCTTCCTTCCTGAGACATAAAGCAGCTAGAGAAGGGCTGTAACACAGTGGATCACCATAGCAACACAAGTGGGTCTATACAGATTTACGTACGCTGAAGCACTTCATCTTTTAAGCTTCCTGCTTAAAGGATTGGTCTTTTGCAAGAGGCTGTAAAGGCACAAAGAAGGAGGGATAAGTGTAACCAACAGTTAAACCTTAAGTGTGTTGACAGAGCCTGCATTTATCTCTCAGTGAACCAAGGCAGGCTGACCAGTACGGTGTAGATTTAACCTAGTCATCACCATCAGCCTCAAAAGTCCAGTATCAAATTTCCACGGCTCTCTGCTCTGAAGACTGCTGTGACTGAGTCTCATTGGCTGCAAGGTCCACATTGAGTAGAATGTTTCCTTGGAAGGCTAAACCAGCCAGATCCTGTCCTTTCAAGTTCTCTGCAATCCTTCCTGTCACATTTACCTTGGAACTCTGCCTGATGAAAGACAGACGGTCAACAGAGCTGATATCTAGGAGATCTTCCACCCCATCAGCCAGGCCAGAGAGGGAGGAGCGCTTCAGCCAGTTCCCTGTTGCAGAATAAGCCACTCAGGACAATTCTGAAAATGCTTCCAAGCAGAATCTATTTATTAGCAATTGCAATATATTTCTCCCAAGTGGCCATGCTAGGGTATGGGAAAATGGGAGGAAAGGGGAAGGAACCTTTTCACATCGCATGCATTAACTACCACGCAAGGCCAGGCCTTAGGCCTTGTAAAGGATATATTCTTTGTCTATCAAACACTATTTGGAATATTTCTCTTTTACAGAAAAGAACAATGTCTGTGAGATTAAGCTTCTAGCCTACTAATTCTGGGGACCCAGATTCAATATTCTGTTTTGCCACAGATATTCTCTGTTTCCTTTGGCAAATTGTTTACAGTTCCCTTTGCCTCAGTTCCCCATCTGTAAAATGGAGAGACAGGATTTCCCAGAAATACGCGTGGGAGAATACACATTATACTCGGACAACAAGGAACTGTGTTGCAGTATCTAAGACAGATATATCTCTCTGTGTTTCTCTGCACATGCAATACGTATATAGAATAGGAGGAGACATACATTTACCTATGGGGAGTTTGAGTTTCTTTCGAAGGGAGATTCGGCGGGAGCGGGAGCGAGAGCGCCTGTCCGTGGTGGTCCCAGAGTGAGCAGTAGTGCATTCGGATGTGTCCTGCTCAGACTGACTACTGGTATCACTCGCTGCGCTCTGTGACTTGAACATCTTTCGCCAGAAATCCTTGCGTCCCAGAACAGCCCCTTGAATTTGCTCATCACTGGAAGAAAAGGGATGTAGAGTGTGAACTGCATTTCAGCGAAGTTTGGATGCTCAGAGGAATGAGCCCTCCCTCCTACAAGCCCCCTCCTGACTTCTGCATTCTTTGAGGTTGTTTCATTTTGAATTCCAAGCATACTCTTCTCAGTGGTACATAATCAAGTTTGACAACATGCTCAATATTGTTCAAGGCACAAAATAACCATATTTTCTACCCCAAGAAGCTTTTCTGCTGAACAGCTCATTCCAATTTTTAGTTCCCACATGTGAGAACCAACAATCGGACCAGGAAGTGTGAAAAAGAAATCATCTTCTTTAGGTCAAAATGACCCATATCGATAAGACTACAATGGTGCTGTCTACAAGCGTATGTACCAGAGAGCTTTTGGACATCACAACAGGCAGTTGTGAACCTGCTGGAGTCACAGCTCTCATTGACATATTGGAATGGGGACAGTGTATTTTACTGTACTTTTGAGCTCTCCCATGGCTGTGGTAGGGCTCAGAGCAGAACAGCTTGCTGCAATTCCTCAGAGCGGTATAGGGCTTTGTGTTATCCCTGCAGTCTTAGCAAGAGTGAGGCTTTGCAGGGTCAGTTAATGCAGCAAGAATGCATAATATTGAGCTCTGGGCCCTTCGTTAAAGGCATTGTGCTTTAAAGCACTTAAACAAGACAGACAGGTATTCAGAGACACAGAGAGGTTGAATGACTTGTCCAAGGTTATTTAGGGACCAGTGGCCATTCATAACATTTTCTAAAATTCTTAAGAGTATTAATTACATTTACTTCAATATTAAATGGCAGATTTCTTTGGAAAATAGATACTTCAAATGCACAGTGCCTAACAGCAAGGTTAATTTGCTCTTTAAGAAAACTGGTAGAGCACCTCTGCTGATAAGGGAAATGCAAAAGTCTCCAAAGACTATGTGGCCAAGATAGGTCAGAAATGGGCTGGCTCTTGAGAGGCAGTAAAGGATTAATAACCCCTAGCAAAAGTTTGCAAGTTGAAAATTAACAGAATCATCCCACAGAAGTACAAACAAAGCATGGAGAACAGCTGTGATGACATCTCTGAGGAATTAAAACTCTATTCATGGCTACAGTAGAATGCGATATTGAAAAACCTGCTGTGGTGTCATTGAATTAGGTGATTTCCCATCAAGATCAGGGTGGGTCCAGTTGGCAGCACTGAAAATAGGCATTACCGGGATGTCATCAGCAGTTCCTGAACTCAACACATCTGTTGTACCATCCAAAGAGATAAGTCCTTGCTATCTTGCCCACGTATACTAACCCCAGAAGAAAGCTGCTGGCAATAAACACATGAAACAATTCAATATGTACTTACTGTTCTGGAGTTTGCATTGGGCGACTTGAGATGTAACTACGGCATTCATCAGGAGCAGCTGATGCCTGGCCCTTGTCAATGACAACGCTTCCCGCCTCCGATCTATACAGACAGTAAGAATCACCAGCTAAAGCAAATGGATGGCCCATTTCATGGTCATCACATAACTACATGACATGGAAACTCTCACTGCTGAGCAAGAAAGCAGCTTTAGAGATTTACCCTCTCTTTTGAAACTTACTACTTCTCCATATATCATTCATGGAAAAGGTGTCAGCTCTTAGAACCAAAGCCAATGTTTTTAGGAGTTTTTCATCTATCTTAATCCTTCTTCCCAACATTTTAATATGACAAGCCTCAAAAAACCAGAGAAAATTTATTTTTTATAAAGAAGCATGTCAGGATTAGATTCCTTCTGAGACTTATTTTGCATATCAGGATTTACCTGTCAGATAAACAACACTAAGGATGTGATGTACATTAAAAGCTATGTCCCCACAGTGTTTTGGGACTGACACTATGTTTCTCACTTCTCTTTACCTTTCCTCCTCCCAGCAGGCCTCTTGTATGAGAGGGTTAGTACTTTTTGCTGCAAATCTATTACTGTCTTTGTTCATTAAATTTTAAAGGAGACTGCTGCCACAGTGCAATTCTGTGCATCAGGAAGTGACATGTGCTATCAAGATAAAACATACAAACCCTTGGACTGTTTACGTTTGTGCTTAGTACACATACATACAGCTATATGCAAGTCAGTCGTTTGCTTTCTCCCTCCTAGACACCCACCTTTTGCTTCCAGAAGGTTTCAGCTCTTGCTCCGTTTCCTCAGTTTTTTTTCCTGGTATTAACTTTTCAGCACTGTCTAAGAGGGCACTGAGTGCCACTCTCCGAAAGACATTCCCATGAGCCTCCTTGATAAACTGGACCAGCTGTCGGATATCGCAGTACAAGCCCTGAGAAGCAAGATACCATGAAAAGGAAAGAATTCAGTTTGCAGTTTGTGAAGGAGCACTGAGAATCAATAGTTTTAAAGTTCTTCAGCAAACCATTACTTCCTCCAGCTGTTGTCTGATATACTCTCCATGTACACGGTTTGTGTTTTCTGGCTGGGATCAAAAGCTGGAAACTCCATTTACCATACTCAGAAGCAGCAGACAACAAGAAACATTACTGTTATGGAACATGCTGTGCAGTGGGCTAAAGCAGATGTAGAGGTATCGGAGGTTAAAACAGCTGCAAGATGAGAGAGTTGCAAAGATGACTTAAAGCCTGCTTTATCCTGTTCATCTAGCCCATATGCTTAAAAGGCATGAAAAAGATAAATGAAGGGGTGAAGGGGAAAGTAGAGTGAAAAAAATAATGGTGCATGTTTTGTTTCAAAACCAGTGGGTGTCCTGGGATTTTTCTTAATTATTTTAGAGCTTTACATCATGGGAAGAGAGAGGAATGACTCACTTATTCACCAACCTACTCCTACACTCAAGGCTCTTTTTAGCTCTGAACATTCATACACATCTGTGATGTGACAAATCACCTCTATGTCTAAGGGCAAGGGGATGGAGGGAACAGTTTTTACAGGGCCTGATTTTTGACCTGTGAACTTTTCTGAAAGATCTTGGGATTATTCTGAAAATTCCCAGCACAGCCAGCTTTCAACAAAAAGCCCCCAAACAAACAAATACTTAGATCTGATAACGATTAAGGTCCTTTGCATAAGATATGGAACACAAAATTGACTTTAAAAAGTGATGCAACAGCAGGAAATCCCTACATATACTCTGCATACTATGTTGTCCATGTAGACACACTCAATGGTGCTGTCCTTAAAGGTAAGTATCACTTTGCACGCCACCTAAAGTAGGGTCCAGAAAGACATCCAATTTGTAAGGAAAATGTACAGTTCTAATCTAAGTCTAACAAAGGCATGTGATTTTCTGCATCCCACCACTTAATCCCTGCTGAGAAACATTCCAAAGGAGGAATATCCATAAGAACAAGAGGACTTGGACATAGGCAGACTACTCTGCTGGTTTAATATGTTACTGTATTTTCCTTCTCCCTTTCCCTTCCCCTCAAAGATGATTACTGTCCCTTTAGCTGGACTTGAATGCCTCCACGGCCTGCCATAGGGGTAGAGCACAAGAGTGCTTCTTGGGTGCTTCCTTGAAAAATCCTAATTTCTGATAATAAAAGGGCAAAAAGATTAGCTACTAGATTCTGCACCAATTTGGAAGAAGAGAGTTCATGTCATCCATTTGACCGACTGCTCTGGGGAGATAGCAGAGTCAGCAATCAGCAGCACTTTACTTTCCTTCAAGTGTTTGGTAAATTAAAGGTTTGTCTAAACCTTGGGAAGACCTACCAAATTGCTATTCAGTAACTCACATACTCTGCCACTGGTGGGCCATGTCCTCAACCAAGTAAACCGGCTTTCACCTTGCTGAAAGTTGATTTATTCTGGCTGTGGTCTGATCATTAATCCCCTGCTGCAGACTATGCTACAGACTATCCATTTGGAAAAAATCCTCACAGACGCTGCTTGAACAGCGAGAAAAATGCAATTCAGAGTGCATAATTTTTATGATGGCTAAGTGCTCAAGATCCAAGGCAGGCAGGAAAGGACGGCGTGACATTTACATCATGTTTCAGCTGTGTCTGCATAGCTTGCTCTGCTCATGGCATTTGGCTAAACTGAATTCCTCACTGTAAAGCCTCACTGGTGACACCCAAGTAAAAAAGTAACTGTTAACACAAAATCAAGTACTTACCAGGTTTTCCGGGCTGTGCAGCTCGTGTGTAGTGGAAGCACAGCGAGTTATCAATGACTTGAACATGGCACTCACAATAATACCTTCTACATTCTGGGCTGTAGACTTGTTGTCCACTGTGGTGAAGTTATTCCCAAATCCAGCCTTGTCTGTGAAATTCAAGTACAAGCAAGCCCCCTTGTTAGGAACAATTCAAAAAAGATATCTTAAAGACACATGCAAAAGGATTCAGACACATGAGGCAAGGGCAAGTCCCCGCCTAACATACTATGTTCACTTCTCGCAATCCCACGCCACAAGAATAGAGAAGGGTAAAATAAACGAGGAGGTTAAAATCCTCCTAGAAATACCTGTAGTATGAAAAGAATTGAAAAGATCAGGACCACTTTGGCTTACTTTTATCCATATGTGTCATTTACAGAAGTACAGAATAAGGCATAAAATTTAACAATTCCTCCAGTTATTTCTAAACTGTTCTAAAGGATGAGAGATGTTTGATTAAGCTGAAAAGTGACAACAGTCATGAAAAGAAAATCTTCTGAATGACAGGAATGTTGTTTTTGCAAGATGCACAAGGAGATCAAGGTCTCAGAAAGAGTCAAAAAAGAATTATACACTTATATGAATAACAAGAAACATTCCATTTTCATTAGATGAGACTAAAGCTACGTGAGCTGCCACCCTTCAAAGCATGAGACAGTCAATAACTCATGCATGCTTGGAAAAACTTCCTCTGGGCAGCTTCTTTACAAAAGTCTGCCATACAATTTTTTGATGCTTTCTCTGAAATGCCTGAGATTAGAAATAGGCTAATAGGTTAATCAGACTCCCTGAGTGCACTTCAGAGCAGCTATTCTTACTCTGCCAACAACGTCTAACTGTTCTTGCATGCAGTGACCAAGCACAAATGCTTGGTCATTCTAACCTCTGTCAAGGTTTTGGCTGGGATGGAGTTGACTTTCTTTCTAGCAGCTGGTGTAGTGCTGTGGTTTGGATTTGGGATGAGAAAAATTGGCAGCACACTGTTGGTTTTGGTTGCTGCCAAGCAGTCAAGGTCTTTTCCGCTTCTCACACTCCCCTGCCAACAAGTAGGCTGGGGGTGCACAAGAAGCTGGGAGGGGACATGGCTGGGACAGCTGACCCCAACTGACCAAAGGGATAATTCATACCATATGGCATCATGCTCAGTGTATTAAAGCTGGGGGAAGAAGGTGCAAGGGAGGGACATATGGAATTACTGCATTTGTCTTCCCAGGTAACTGTTATGTGTGGCAGAGCTCTGCTTTCCTGGAGATAGCTGAACACCTGCCTGCCAATGGGAAGTAGTAACCAAATTCCTTGTTTTGCTTTGCCTGTGTGTGCAGCTTTTGCTTTAGTTTTTAAACTGCATCTCTACCCACAATTTTTCTCAGTTTTACTCTTCCGATTCCCTCCCCCATCCCAACTGGAGCAAGTAAGCAAGCAGCTGTATGGTCAACAGTTCCTGGCTGAGGTTAAACAACAACAACCTGGAATAATTTTCCTAACTTTAAAAAAGAAAAAATAGAAAGAAAAATATATGCACAAATAGACACACATGCACTCATGCACGTGGATCTGTACGTGTTCTTATTTATTTAATTCATGCTCGCTATTTACTGCCTCATCTGAGGAGCCACAGAGGGTTTTAATGCTCAATTGTATCCATTCCGAATAAACCCTGGATTAAACAGGCCATTCCAGCTGGTGCCTGGTCATGCCATGGAGCAGAAAACTGCCTGCCTGAGGCACAGTTGAATGAAAATATTTTCTTTGAAGAGCCATGAACAGGTAAGATGAATCAAAAGAGACACCTTCAATTTCAGGTGGACTGGGCAATGCAACATCACTAGGGGAGACCATTGGGTCATCAAATCAGAAGAGATACAACTCTCCTGATCTGCACTGACTGAGGATACAGTCTGCATATTTTGAGGACAGTAATTTACAATTTTTTTCAATTTAAAGGAAAAGAAAAAGATGTGGCTTCTTTCTGGTGGTATAGTTCAGGAATATTCAAGTATGGGTTTCTGATGACAACTATACTTACTATCGGTGACTGGCTCCATGCAGAATCCCAGTAAAGCATGCAGGAAATCCACCACATTATTGAGAGAATCCCTGTTCACATAATCCCTCATAGTCTGTCGGAATTGTATCTTATCCAGTTTGTACAACTTTGTGAGGCAGTTCTGAGCCTGCAACAATATCCATCAAATCACATCACATCAAAGTACATGTTCAAGTTTTGCTAACAGAAGCACAGTATTTTTTAACTCTTGCTTAGACAATGCCCTGCTGTGCTGTCTAAAGTAACCTCTCCTAGGAGCCAGAAGGTTCTGGTCATGTAACAGAAGACTGGTTTGCCTCTAAAGCAAACAAGAAGTTCAGCACAAGGAGACAGTGCTGAAGGCACCAACGAGGCACCAGTATGTGTGCCACTGTTTGGAGGTGGTGGAAGTCACTGCCACCGACGTCTCAAGGCCTCCTCCTCTTCCCAACCCCAAGATAAAATCTCACTGAATATGAATGAAGTAGGAATGTACCACCTCAGCCAAGGCTTATTGCCTTAGTTAAACAGGGTCTTAGCCTCAAGCATCTGATTTTTGCCTCTGGCTCAGGCCCAATCCATTCGATGCAACTGTACCCAGTGACCAATTTATATCATGTAAAACATTAGCTTTTTATTTAAAAGATGTTTATTTGTCAACTTCTTATCACAAAAGTATCCATCCTACAGAGAACTCATGCAGGCCAGAGTTAGAGAATCTGAATTATCAGCTATATGGGAAACATGAACTCTCCTGCTACTTACAATAGTGTGCTTAAATTTACAGTAAAGTCAGACATGTGATTGTCCATGCAGTCAACACAAATGGTGCATGCAAAGCAGTTTGGCCAGACAAACGGACAGGAAATGCAGCAGACTTAAATGTGTAGGAAAAATTCTTTCTGTGAAGACCTTAACTCAATGAGTCTGATAAGAACCTTGGCTCTGAGAGAGCTATTCCTTTATGCATAGGCCTGAATGTTTTGATGAATATGGTATATTTTCAACCAGTGCTTTGTGTAGAACCTTCCTACAGTTATCACTGGGAGTCTCTCAACCCATCTTGTCCCATTGTGTCCAGAACTAATGCAGTTGCTGCAGCCTCCTCAGTACACTCTAGCTAACAGAACACTGCATGAAAAGAGGCAGCCAACCTGCCTCTGAGCTGTCTAGCTTACATCCCAGAACCAAATTATAGCTCTGTTGGAGCGGCTCAGGCTAACCGAAGCCATGGAGAAGCACCTGGTTCCCACCCACACCATGGATGGACACAGTGTAAATTCTTATTACAGTCATTGAAAATGCTCCCTGCTGCATGTGCATCAGGCCAGGAGTAAGTACGTGCTGGAGAAAGCCTTTGAAAGGCCCCCGTTTGACAGGCATTGAACTGATCTCAGGAAGTCAAACTCTACTGGACTGTCAGATGTCTGGGTTACATCCTGAGCACTTTCAATCACTTCAGCTTGGGCAGACCAAAAATGTAAGGAATCAACAGGTGACCATCCACCCTGCCCTTCAATGGGGCATGAGTCTTCTACTTTTTTGCAGCACACTAACACGTCTGCAAGCACAGTGCACTCCAATTGTTGAGAGCTGATGGAGCAGCCCAGCAGCAACCAGTCACAATCACCATTAGGAAAGGTGAACATAAATACACCTTAGACTTCTGGATTCAGATACGGAACCCAAGATAGTTGCACCTCTTGTAAATAGTGTACTCTGTTGGGGTACCATCAACGTTACAACAAAAATTATTTACACCAGCTCACACAGGGGATTTGCACCCATGTATTTGTCCTTTCCCAGACAACTTATCCATTGGGGTGCTCAGAAGCTCCCTGGGACTCGGATACTCTCTAAGCAAGCCCCAGGGTCTGGAAGGTAACACGATAGCTGAAAATCTGCTATGGCTGGGCTGCAACACAGTCTGTGAGCTGGGGCAAAGAGCAACACATTTACTGCCAGTACAGAGAAAGCTACAGAGGGGGCAGACAGCAATCTCAGCAGCTGATGTCAAAAGTACAAGGGGGACACTTTAATGAGCTATAGTTCTCTTACATTCTCCCGGAATACCTGGTGTCTCAGGCGATCTCCAGAGAGCCCTCGGTGTCCTTCTCCACATCCATAGGCGCAGCCCAGGGACTTCACAATTTTAATCAGCATTGTGAGTGCCAGCCTATGGGTGCTGACAGATGGGCCTTCATCCTGAAAGTCACAGAGGGAAAGATGGTGTGAAACCCTGGCACAACTATTGGTATTTTGTTAGCATTTTACTTTTAACAAATTGCTGTCTATTTCTCCTCTCAGACACTTCATTATTGAGTTGTTATTCTTGAAATGTTTACTCCAGTTATTTTTCAAGCGTAGGGACCAGCCCTCTCCCTTTCGGCTCCCCTCAAAAAGTCACACTATAAATGTGAAGTCCCCTACATGCTGCTATGAATACCATTCAGCACTTCAAAAAATTCCTCAAAAAAAACCAGAGCTAGCCTGCTTGAGCAGAAAAACAAGCATCTTTATAGAATGTCTTAGACATCAGGGTACTATGAATTGCATCTTTGAGGTCATCAACACCATCTCTTGGCCAATTCTCATAGCAATACTGAAAAACTTATTTCTGGCCACCAAAGAAAACAAACTGGGTTCTGTTTTTCCCTATAAGCTATGAATAATAAGCCTGAAAAAAAAATCATTGTATTTGAGGGTTTCAGGTACTTCAAGATATTGAAAATGTCCATGCAAGACTCAAAAACTCAGCTTTTGGCAGTTGCTTTGCTGGAATAGTTACAGTGCCTGAATTCTTGTGTTTCTTCAGTGGAATCCCAAGCGAGCACCAATTTCTGATTGTGGTGCCAAAAAAAAGAGAGAAAACAGAAAGGCAGTTGCACACACATGCATATTCAATCTTAACAGATCTTACATTACATTCAGGAGTTGTATAAAGGGAAGCAAAACAAACCTTTTCTTGTTTCTTGTCATTCTTCTCATATGGGCCTCCTCCACCTCCGCCACCTCCATCACTTCCACCTCCACCTCCTCCACCACTTCCACCACCTCCTTCTTCTCCTCCATCTCCAGCTCCACTCACTGGAGGAGGTCCAAATCCACAAGTTGAACCACCAGAAGCAGCCCCTTTGAGCTGGAAGGATCCTTCACTTGGTCTCTTTTCAGGGGCCTCGTTTTCTTTGTTCTCACTCTTCCTCTGAACCTTCTCTACACAGGGCACCACACCAAGCTGAAGTAAGCACTCCACAATGTTCAGTGCCACATCGCAAATACGGGAACTGATGTCATGGTTCAGGACCAAGTAAACAGCCTTCAGGACCACCTGGGAGATCCAAACATCAAATTTAAAGCCAGACTTCCTTTCTCTTCTAGTAATATATAGTGCCCGGAAATTCTAGTCACAGACCAGAGACTCGTTATAGCAGGCACAGTACAAACTCAGAATGATATACACACAATCCTCAATCCCAAGAGCCTACAATCTAGGTGTAAGACAAGAAACAACAGGCTGGGTACAGTCAGGCAGAAAGAGAAACCATGAGACGGCCTCTGTGAGCCTGAGAACACTGCTCCAAGTGCACCAGGAGCTGTCAAGTCATTAAGAGGAATGCAGAAAAGGTGAGTTTTAAGGTGCCATTAGAAGAAAGGTGCTATTCAGTTTTATAATATTTTATAGGGAACTTGGTGCATGCCCCAGGAACACAGCCATTAAGTCATATCGCTTAAGATTTGATGTGTGCATTCCACATGCACATGCACTCCTTGCAAGGAGTAATACGAGTTGCAGTATCTCAGAGGAGACTTTTATGATATGCACAAATGTATCTGACTGACCTTTATGTACAGCTGAGAGAAGTCATATAAAGAGGTGGAGGAAAAGCCCATCAAAACCCTGATCTCAATGGTACAGCTATATTGACAGGAGAGGGACCTGGCTTTCCTCATTCCTTGGCAATTACCGAGAGATCCAGCATGCCGTTCTTGTGGACAAAGTTGTTGGTTCCATCAATGTGATCCGTATCCTCCAAGCAACTGTAATTGATGCAGGAGTCTGTCAGGCTCCGTGGGAGGTTGGCACATGCGAGCGGCTCATGGGGCATCTCAGGGATGGGCACCTGGTTGCAAAGCTTCCTCATGTGCTCACTGAAGAAATCAGCATAGCCCACATTGAATGAGGCCAGGGTAGTGTTGAAGGTGGCCACAGTTATGGTGGAGATCTGGGACCGCACTGCAGGGAGGAAAATGGCTACCTGTAAATTTCCATCTCTAGACTTACGAAATGGTGAACTACAGCTGTCGTTGTTTACATGAAGGGAGCAGCTCTGAATGTAGCTTGTAATGATGAAAGACAAGACAGAGTCCTAGTTCCTATCATGGGTACAAGGATGAAAGCATAAATTCACTTCATCCTTTAAGTCAGTGTAAATTAGAACATCTCCAAGTTTGTTCTAGCAGTACAGTTCCCTGGTAGCTTAAGTTGATCTCAGTCAACTGGACAGGTTGAAACAGTTGAAAAAAATGGAGCAGTATATTCCTGACAGTTCTGTGACAGTCTAAACCATCTCCAAAATACAAAGCTGAATGATGAGAAAGGCAATGTGGTGTCTAAGTTCACCAGTGCTCAGAGAAGGGACTTTAAAGATTAACTTTAAATTGGTTACCTCAGGTAGCAACAGCATTTTGGCTACACAGGCCATTTTTTATCAAGGATTCACCATGATTTTACAACTCATGCTGAACTCCAGGACACGATGCTAATGATTTCCTACACTTAGTGCTTTGTAAGTAGGTTTACACAGCCCATAGTGTAGAAAGACCTTATGTGGCCTTCTACAGTGCTGAATCAGAGTGTTGATTCAACCATCTTTCACCAGACAGTAACAGGGCTATGGAATAATAAAGAATCTCTACCTAAGGCTATTTTATGTGTTCTATTTAATAAAATAACATACATCTAATAAGAATCTGCAAGCACTGATTCAGTGATAGATTCGCAAATAACTTGCCAGAGTGGTGACTGCATTTCCTCATAGCCTGTGCAACCCTGCCAGCACTTAACTAGCACTACTTAATATGAGAAATTTTCTAAAGCTGGTAGCAGTACCTTGAACTAGGCTACAATGTGGTCAATGATCAGGGCAGGAATCAGCTGCATGTAATCACAGGATTACTTGCTAGCAAGTGTGACTTTTGAATGGCATTCACTGAAATTTGCATGGTGACGATCACAATAAAAATTGAATTAGAAAATTTTGTTCCCGAGCTACCAAGTTTGACGATTTTTCAAAGGAAAGCTATTTTCTGTTTCACTAAGGTTTTACTTAGTTTGTTTTGAAATGGGTAACAAAAGTCCATATCCAAACCCTACATAAAGTAACTTTTCCTGTGTTGTATCTTTATTTCGTTGTCACCAGTAGGGCTGACAGCTGGATGGGACTCATAGAGGCAGGGAAGGAAGACTAGAGACTTCATTTACATCCATGGATCTTTGAGAACTCCAAGGCTACAGCACATATCATCTGAGTGAATCCGTAGTCTCCTAAGTAAGCTGCCTGACAGCTTGCATGGAGACAGACTGTGCTCTGCTCCATGGGGTGTGTGATATCCTGTTCCTTCATCAAGGTTTAAGGTTGCACTTGCCACAAGTAAGGCCCAATCTGTATGACCATGTTTTGCCAGTAGCACTAAGCACGAGGGAGCAAACAAATTCTCTGTGTTCAGGCAGTGCCAGCACAGATCTCTGGTGCAGAGAGCCCTGCTGACAGAAGTGAGCTTTCCTCTGCTTGGCTAACACTGCTTGGTAAAGAAGGTGTTGCCCTGCCAGTAGAAAAACAGCTCCTTCTGGAGTAGATTTCATCCCACCAGAGGGTCTCCAATGGTGGTCATGCTGTCACTGCTATTTCTGCAGAGGACTCCAAGACAGATGGATCTCAGAGAGATTTCAAGTACATTTTAAGCCCAGGCTTCTATTTGGAATGAGGGAAATTAAGAAAAAACTGTGATTCTGAGCACAACTCAGAAACTGGGGACTGCAAGGGGGATTAAATACCAGAAGACTCCCCATGAAAACACTGAAGTTAACAATACCAAGTTTCTGCCCAAATGTCTCTGGTAAGGAGAAAAAAAAACCAAGCTCTGCCTTCTCCCTGCTAATGGTTGTCAATTTTTTTGACAAACTGCACCACAAAAACATGAAAGGTTTGGAACATTTTTCTACACAGTACAAAAAAACCTCTCAAGNAAAAAAAAAAAAAGGAAAAACCATATACTCATCAATGAAAACAGCAACAGTTCCTCAGCTTCTTGGAGCCGAGATTTCAGTGAAACATTTCTTTCCTGATGTGCTAAATTTACCTTCTTTGACTGTGTTCTCCCCATGGCTGTTGGAGTGGTCCGGCAGATCAGAGACCAGCGTGTGATGGGAGTGCGAATGCCTGGCACTCAGGCTCTCCATCTCTGTCGCCGTGTCAGAGCTCCCACGTCTGGTAAACTTCCCTAGGGTGAAGACAAGAAATCGATATTCAGTTTAGTCATCTGAGGGGTGCTTGGAGGCAAAAGACAGTAACTGAGGTTAGAAATTGAAGGGCTGGAGTTTCTAGAAGTCAAGGCCTTCTAGGACCCTATGAAGCAGAACCAAACATTATTAGTGGGATGTCTCGCGGCGGTTCATTGACATACAGACAAGGTGTACAAACTCTCCACAAGGCTCTTGCCCTCAGCACGTACTGATTTAGCTGATGCCCATATTTTCACCCTCCAGCTTCAGGAAAATAAGACTGTACAGCACTGAAAGACTACCTATGGGGTAAGTTACAGGAGTTTGGTTTCTTCTCCCTGAAGTGCTAAAGCAAAGGATCTGTTGATCATCGGGTCTGAAATAAATTATTTTGCTAGGATATCAGAATGAAAGAACTGTAGGTTAAGTCAGGACAAGTATCTTGAGCCCCTGAGATCAAAATTTAACAAACTTCTCAAGGTACTCAAGATAGAGGAAGGAGGATTTGTATACTGTTTGCTATTCTTGTACAAATCTGGAGTGTTCGTGTATTAACCATCGACAAAACACATGCCAATCTTTAAGAATTCACCGGTTAATCTCATTGTCCTATGGGACATGTTTATAATGGAGAGCTTACCAAATAATGCCATCTAAGCCAGTGAAAATTAGAAGACTCTAGCATGGCCTTAAGCAATCATTTTGCTGTCTATCATCTCCAAGAAAGGGTGCCAGGACAAGTATCTATGACATTAGGAGTAAATTTGTGAAACAGACACAATGCCTAGACGCTGTTCAGTGAACCTGGAAGCTTGAAGGAGCCAATACTGAGATGTAAAGACTATTTTTAAACACTACTGAGATTTTCCAATTTCAAGACAGTGTAAGCCTCATTATCTGGCGCAACACTCTATTTATCTTGTATCCACTTGAGGAAGACTGTGAATGTTTTTTCGCTATACTCCTGGTGACCATGTTGATGCCTCTGGAGATTTCTGTTTAAAAGAAGAGGATGCAACCATTCTTTGCATCTATTTTAAGGTACAGTTGTGCAATGCTTGCTGCCACTCAGGGGAAATGTATTACAGTGGTACAGACGCAACTACACGTTGCTACAGTAGCTATTAGTCAAGTAAAGATGATTGTTTCCAGAGAAAAAGTGAAGTAAAGCATAAGTCATTCAAGGTCTGCTGTCAGACTGCTGTCAGCGGTCAGCAGTTGCCACTTCTACACACAGAGCCAAGGACATATAACGGAAACAGGATGGATGAAGAAATAAAGAGCCTCTGTTGTTCCCTGAATGTTCAGAACAGGAATGACATGGAACCTGGGGCACAGGTAGCAATATCTCACCTAATATGGTGGTTTGCCATCCTCCTCTCTCAAGGCCACGCCGGTCCTCTCCGATTCCAGAGAAACTGCCGAAGGAGAAAGTGCTGCGAGTGGGCGAGACATCCAAATGATCCTCATGGAGCAGGAAGGGCACCCCCATCCTTCGTTGCCGCTTCTTCCCAGTGTGGTGGAAAGGAATTGATCCTTTGCGCTCACGTTCCCTGTCCTCTTTGCGGCTCTTAAACTGCAGGAGGAAGAGGAGCAAATACGAGAGCTGGTAAGGGCTTTGAATTATGACAAACTACCATTTGAGGGAGAATGATGATACAGATATGTAGCCCAAGCTCAGCCTTCCACTCTGAGCTTTTTATCCTGGCCATATACGGTGACAGCAAGTATCTGCACCCTGGGATTATATAAGTATTTAAAGAAATTCAGTCTTGCACTAGTCTGGTATAAATGCCCTTGTATAATTTTATGACATTATCAGACCTTGAGCTAGACTCATAGAATCCACAAAACTCTGCTAAGTATCATGGATGGCACTTGGATTTTACCTCTTCATGAGGTGAAAACATCAGAAAAGCTCACCAAATTAGCTGGAACTGCAGTGAGCAGCAGCACTTAAAAATCAGCACTGTTTGAATACCCTCCCCCATGCAGTTTCAGCAGGACATAAAGATAAATAATCTTCCATATAGATTGTGTTTGTAATATGCATATAAAAACATATGTAATAATGTTCAGAGTCACTTCCAATGAGGGGAGATGTCAGTCTCACATATGGCATGAATGTATAGCCCAAGCAGACCTTCAGGTACTACACAGCAGGACAAGGAGATGCTGAATCATAGGTCAGTTTTAGTCCGCTCACCTTTTTGAAGATGTTCATCCCCAAGTCTGTGGAAAGATCTGGAACTGCCGGTCTACGCAAGTTGGTCAGTGAAACCTTGGAAAATGCCTCTGTGCTTAACGATTTTTCTTCCTCATTACATTTCATTGTAAGATCCTGCAGTTCCCAAAAGAAGACAATAAGTACAAGAAGAAATAGAGGGTAATCAGCTTTAAAAAAAAAAAAAAAAAAAAAAAAAAAAAAAAAAAAAAAAAAGAGAAAAAAAACATAAAAAAAAAAAAAAAAAAAAAAAAAAAAAAAAAAAAAAGAAGAAAAAAAGAGCTGCTTCCAACCAAAAGCTGTCATAGGGAGACTGTAGAGGAAACAGACCTTCAATTAACACAAAGCGCTGTTTGCACATTTAAAGAAAAACAAATGAACAAACAAAAAAAAATTAGAAACGCTCATATTTATTGTTCTTGTCTAACATTTCTGTCACCGCAGAAAAAAACACAGCACATCGCACTGCCACAGAAAGCCTCAGGCATTGCTGTCAGTGTGACATAGAGGCATGAAGACTCATGTTCTCTTCCACTCTGATTCTGATCCCTGGTATGACTCTGGGTAGCCAATGATCTTCTTGAGGCCTTGGTTTACATCTATGAGCAATCACAATGGTTAGCTTTTCTGAAGCTTTTTATTTAAGGTATTTTTATTTAATAACATATGGCCTTAAAAATGTGTTTTGGAACTGAACTGCAATAAGCAGCACTGTCCCTTCAACAGACTTGATTTGTAAAAACTTATTTACTCACTAAGGGAACCTAAGACTTCTACATCAGTAAGCATCCTCCACGTGTCATAGCAGTGCTCCAAGACCCATCATAGTTCTTATCACAGTTTATATTTGTGAAAGCCCCTATTCGTGAATGTCCCATGACAGTGAAAACCTTGCGACTAATTTACTGACAGTTCAGTAGAGGGCACTCTGCTCCCCTTCTACACTGAGCCACACATACTACAGCTGCCTCCTGTAAAGAAAGGCTTCGCTGCAAAAGGTGGCATAAGCGCAGCTCCTGGCCATCTGTTCTCATTAAAGATCTGATGCCACTTTTCATGAGGTGTCTGTGCAGCTGACCTGACCAAATCCCCTCAGGATAATTTTATTCTGCCTAAATATCAGCTGGTTTTCAATGGAGATGCTCTTTGTCCTCACTCCCACATCAGAAAGCTTGTGCTAAACAACTGGGTCTGTTAAAATACCTTTTTGCCTTCAATGCAGAGGTAGCTATATGCCAATGATAGATGAAGAGACTCCCTATGGTATAGGAGGTTTAGATTCTGCCTAGCCAGATTGTGTACTGTGACCTCTGCAATACAAAAATTGTGCAGTTTTATGCATACAAAGGTCCAGCAGAAGTTTTTGACAGTCTTTGCAGCTGAAGTCTTAAGCACCAGGTACTGTGCTTCAGTACTGGGCTACTGGAGACCGCACATTCTTCAGACACTTTTCAGACTAATCGGACTATCCTTGAATCCTTCTATTAATTTTATCAACACAAGAATGAAGGAGACACAACAGAAAGATTCCTCTTTGTAGCTTTTTTCAGTAGTATTCAGTCAAAGTATGTTTTTAAACCATTTTGAATGTGTGACTGAAAATTCAGGAGAGGAGTTATCTGTACAACCCAATAGACAGTAAAGCAGGATTCAACCCAAGGTGCTTTCACCAGTGAGGCCAGGAAGTACTTTACATGTGTTGGTTCTTAGCTTTTAGAGCTCTCTGTCCTCTTCTGGCTGGAAAACATCATGTTAACTTATTTTGGATTCATTATCTTTGTCCTTTAGTTACTAAATCAGTGTTTTGTTAGGTGGTTTACGACCACCAAATAGACAGAGTGAGGATCGGGGCCTACTGTGATACAAGCCATACTAGCCCACAGAAAAATACAGTCCCAGTTTTCAAATCCACTCAGGGCAGATATCAAGCAAACCAAATTACAGAATCAACCTAAATGTACAGTGCTGTACAGGATGTATTTTAATGAATCAAGTTAGCACTCCTGTTGGAGACTGATTAAAAACATGGCTATTCTGTGCAGTAGGCTATGTGGTAATCATAATATGCACAAGATGGGAAAGAAAGCAAAATAGTTCTGAGTTTGCTACTCCAGATTTTGTTGTTTCTGTTTTCTACTGCCGTCCTGCATGACTGTATGGCTATCAGCTCATTAGTACTTCTCTCAACTCTCAAGATATTACACTTGAGACTTTTGGCTGCATATTAGCATTGCAGTGAGCACTACAGCTACATTGGTCTTACGCTTAATTTAAGCTTTGGCTCTTTGCCCCCACATTGTTATTGCAAGACTGTAGAGGTTTGTGAGCCTCTGAAGGTTTCATTTCCCACACCTGTCCTTATAGCAAATTCACTGCATACAGGTGCAATGCAGTTTTCACTTATCACATGTTGCCAGGTCTGAAATCTGTTTAGACTAAAGCCACTTTCTAGAGGAAGGCTAGTATTGGTTCTATTTGCACTCCATCCAGCACCCCTTTTCCTATGCAACAAGGAATGCTGCACTGAATCTTTCTCTGCACTGAATCTTTCTCTGCTTTGCTGTTCAGTTTACTAGGCAATACACAGAGGATGTTTTTCATGTTCTCTCCATCCCAACTCCTTTAACTCAAACTTATATTTGAAATGTGATTTCAGGCAGGCAGAAAACAAGAAGAAATGTGAGAGTTTTTCTGAGGCTTACGGAGATGCAGGAAGTTACCCTGTTGAACTGCAGAACAATAGAAAGAATGTGGATTTACCAGAAAAATCTACTGGTCCCTGATGTGATTTGCAGGCAGCTGGTTTTGTCTTTAATTAGTTTCTGCCTGCCACTTTAAATCTATCCCACTGAAACACAGAGTGCTGATATCTTTGAGAACTTATTGATCAACTTGAATTGATGGCATTGCATTAGGAGTTTAAGCTCTAGAACAAAAAAAAAAAACAGGCTTTACCCACACCCCTATGTTGGATGAGCTGGTGAAGTCTCAGCATACAATCCCTTGTGTTGATAGAAAGAAATGACAAATCCTTGCCCTCTGGAGGTGGTATTCTCTTCTCTGACTAGCAGAGAGCCTTGAGTGATGAGAATCGAGTACAAGAGCAGCAGTTAAGTGCCTACAGTTGGCTGGGATGAAACAGAGCCTAGGTGTGCATTGCAAAGATTTCAGTCCTCAGACCTATAAAGAAGGAGGGCATTAGCTGAAACTTTTGCTGCATACAGAAGACTGTTTCACCTTCTCCATCACAGCTGTTCTGTGTAACAAATTGGAAATCATTTTAAACAGGATTCCAATTTGGTGAAGTACAGTAAAAATACACAGGACTGACACAGAGGTTACGAGAAGCAATCAAACCTAGCATTACAGGGAAGAATGCCCTGGACAGAGTCCTCACATTAACAGCTAGAAAGTACCCAGTGGAATTGCCAAATGGGTTTAACAGAAAAATGTTAGTGAAGAGCAATTGAGCAAAGGAATCTTCTGCAAGAGAAACAGCCTGGAAAATCAAGAAATAGCCAACTGTGTGAAAGGAGAGAAGTGTTTCACTGTATAAAGAACTAGCACAATATTAGTGCAAAACAGTGGAAGACAACCCCATTCATGCTGCCACTGTGCTGAGAACCACTGGCTGCCCTCCCTGTTACACTAGTAGTTAAACTCATTAATGTGCAAAATAACCAGGTTGTTATGAGGAAAGGCAAAGGGACAGTGTATGTATGGAAACAGTGGACCACGTCAACAGCAATATCTTCCAATTCCCCCTCCAGGAGATAATATTAAAGAGGATTTTCTGTACATGCACAGCAATCCTATAAAATCCCCATGCAAAGGTAGATTAAGACTGAATAGTAATTTATATTACCTGGCCTCTATGGATACATGCTAAGCTTTTACAGGGATGAAATAGGCAACACTTTATAGAAATTACACTAACATATAACACTATTTAAACAATACTGATGCTGCTGAGCCCTTAAAACCCCAAGGAACCACCAGCTCTCATAAAAATAATAATGGCTATAAAATTATGAGATTTAAAAAGCACAGTATTAATATTGACATTGTTTAGTTTTGTCTTCTGGCTTATCAGCCTCTGGGCTATGCAGGAGAGAAGATATTTCACCCTTTTCCTTTATAAAATGACAGGTCAAAGACTATCAGATCTCTGTAATACTGAAAGCAAGGATTTTAGGAAAAAAAACACCAAAAATTCTGAGAGTTCTGACTCAAAAAAGGCATTTGACAGCAACATTAACAAAAGATAAAGCCTTTTACTTGAGGTGTGTCATGAAATTGGATTGCAAAAATAGAATGAAATTAATTTAATCTGTATTAAATTTTTTTAGGCAGTTCCATCATCTTAGTAAATCAGAATTCGCTGTTAAAAGCCCACATGACATGAAAAGAGTGCACAACCTAAAAGTGGCACAAATCAAGGAGATTAACTGAAATGCGGCAGCGTTCCCCTTTTATCCCTGAAACAACAGTCAGCTACCCAAAAGAAAAAACATTTGAGATCTAACACAAAGATCTTTACTGCACCAAGGTCAGGAGTCTGGAGTTCCTTTTCCAGCAAAACAGGGAGCAAATCTTGACACCTTTTAGGACAGTTTGTCTACTGAGGTTTTGTTGACAAATACAAAGATAAAAGTTATGCAATAACAGCAGGAGAAGAGGTAACAATGTGGAGGACTTTTGCTCACTGCCACTGTTTGCAAAGTCTACTCCAATATTTTAACTCAAGTGTGTGCGGTGCTGTACCAAGAGCACTTTTCTCTCTTTTGAGGCATTCCACCAAAGCTCAGTGAGTCCTGAGCATTACAGCGTAACGCAAAAGCAGTTTGATTTCTTCTGCCAACTACCTTAGTATATTCTCACATTAAAAAATAACATTATCACAGTTCACCCTAGATTAATTATCTCAAATCAACCCTCAAGAAAGCAGTCACCAGCTCTGACTATGCAGCAGATTCTGCGTCCAAAACCCCCATTATTCTCAGGGCTCACTTTCTGAATGGATGCACCTGTTTGTCCTCCGGGCAGTTTATCCAACACCAAATCTATGCTTTTCACTGGTCATCAAGCCCTTACTTCCCAGCACCACCACCACACTTGTTATTTTCTGATGGCAACTGCTTACCTGAGTTTTGTGGGTATTCACCAGAGAGGGTGCAGCCGCCACCATGGAGCTGCTGCGAGGTCTTGGTAAAGGGGTGATCTCTGGCTCAGGTGGTTTCTCTGGCTTTTCCTGTAGCATATGCCTCAGCCTCTGCAGATAGTACATTAGTGACCACTGAGTGCCCTCCTCAGACCAATGGGGCTGCAGCAGGCAGCGCAGCACTGCCACATCAAAGTACGTGGCATAGCGAGACTTCTGGCATGGTGGGATCACTAAGGACACCCTGTTCCAAAAAGCAAGTGTAGAAATGTTAGTTGTCAGGCTCCTTAGTCGTTCAGCTCACTGAATAAAGAACTACTCCATGATGATCTGTCAAGTCTGTATGTTCAACAGTTCTTAAGGAGTCACTGTTCATACCATAGAATTTTCTTTGATAGCTGGACACCAGTTCTGTACTAGTATACATGCTGTTCCACCCCAAAAACCCCAAAGGCTCTACTAAAAGGCCTAAAATTTAGCAAATCAACAAAGGTTGTAAGCCATTCTCATTCTACTGCCATCTGCAGAAATCCCTAGGATGTGCACACAGTTGTGACTGGAAAAAACATTTCTGGAGACAAGTAAGTGGATGTTTAGCTTTCATCTCCCTAGGGGACTCAGGTACATGCTTTGTTAAAGTGTTTTCTTGGATAGAGTTGCTATCTTAAGCTGTGGTCTGCAGATAAGACTGCAGCACCTGTGCTCGCTGAATAATTTGTTCAGCTGGAAAAAGACAACCCTTGAGTAGCTGCTGTTCAAACACTAGAAATATATATTTAGGAATGGTTTACATTTTGTACATCAGGCCTTACTTAAGAAGGAGCAGGCAGCGCAACTAGGATAGTTAACCCTTTAAGCCAATTAAACTAATTCTTAAAGTGACCGTTATGGATACTCTTTGCCAAGGTATAACAGAGAAAAGGATTATTTTTATACTTCATTATGATTTTCCTGCCTTCCAGGTGGTGCCATTTCCTGATGGGTTTTAGTATGGAATTTCCTTAGCATTGTAGAACTTAATACACACAAAAGCAAGATGTCTGTACTAAGCCTCAGAAAAGCAACTCCAGAGATTTCAAATTTCAAAGGGATCATATCTGTTTTCAGAGCCAATCTTACTGCAATGAAATGCCCCAACTTTCTTATTATTTATTTTTTACACCACTTCTCTCCCAGTCATGTACAACTCCTCTGATCTACTCTCCATACATTCACTAGCTGTTAGGAGACAATCTGTCAGAAAAGAAGCAGTGAAAGAAATGAGAACCACATGGCAAGAGAAGGTGTGAAATATTGGGGGTGGGGCAGGAACTCTGGAGATCTATTTACTTTTTTTTGCCTGTGGAAGTACGAAATTTGAATGTTTACACTCAGTGCTTAGAAACACACCTCCACGAACAGAGTACTTCCATGACTTTTGGATTCTATAAAAATCAACAGCACTTTCATGAACTGTATTCTCAGGCACTTGGGAATCACCAAACAACAAATATTTGTTATCACCAAACTTCAACTATTTCTTTTTTTTTTAAAAAAAACCCCACATTTATGTTACCAAATCTGCTAGAGAGCATTCAAACAGCATTGGCAGGACACCTCTATCTCCAGCTGACTGCCACCACATTCTGAACAGAGGTGTTCAAAGCCACAATCCAGCAAAGCGTTAGGAAACAAGCAGCAACACTGCCCAGTGGAACCCCTACATGCTTAAAGTGAAACATACGCTTTAAAGAGCTTTGCAGGATCGCTGCCCAGTGCCACAAAGCTGCCCTGCACATCCAAGGCGGATATAGGAATGGCAACCGAGAATGTAGCGTGAGGTGGACATTGACAGCACTTGGAACGATGTGAGCATGCTTGGGAAGGGGGGGCAGGTGACAAGGCTGGGCTTGGAGCAACTTGTGCCTCTAGAATTCAAACCTGCAGGAGCTGGTTTGCTGCCAGCCCCAGAGGCCAATGACGAAGGCACTTGGCGGCTGCAGACCGGCCCTTCTGTGTCAGCATATGTCACTATATGCAACCTATAAATTCAAAGCTTCTCCCCTAGTGCTGCATTCAAGGTAAAAATGTTCCAAGTTTGAGGACTTTAAAATAAGCTGTTATGAAATTCTGAAAAACTGAATGAGGAAGGAGAAAGCAATGATAAAGGCTATAAAGTTTCCTCTATAAACCTGATGTGAAGGCTGCTTTTGTCACAGCTGAGATTGTGTCACACAGATGCAGTCTGTAAAATAAATAAATAAATTTAAAAAATTTTAAAAAGGATAAGATAGCTGGGATACTCAAAGCATCCCAGCAAAGGAAATAAAGGCCATCACCTCAGTAGTAATTGTAAAGGATGGTGCATTGCTTCTTGGTCACTTTTCAGGGCCCAGATCAGTGTCTGAGTCTAGAGGCTTTCCTGCTCCCCTGTATGCGACACTGGCAAACCCAAGGCACAACACAGCTTGGAGCAAGGCATGTTCTCCTCATGAAATACTTGTCGCTAAAGCCCTTCCTGCAAAGTCTCTTTCCCAGGCAGTGTGTCCAGACAGCAGCTGGAGAAAGGGCTGTGGCTGTATTTGCTTCAATGTTAAACTGCATCATCTGTAAATGGCGATTTTCACAGGGCGGAGCAGGGATAATTAGCCAGGATCAGAGGAACAAGCCGTTTGCTCAAGAGGTGTCCGAGGCACCAGAAATTAAAGTCTGTGCTTCATATAGAAGGAAACCTAATGTTCATATAATCAGCTCTTGGTTGCCTGTGACTGCAGGGCGAGTGGAAAGGCAGCCTTCCTTCAACCCCTGCCCAAGGACAAAGGAATACTGCGGCTGTTGGTAGGTAAACAACATTTGTTCCCCAGTTGTCTGTTGCTTGGCAACCAAAGCTCCCTGTACAGTTTTAACTGATCAATGAGTCCCGAAATGAGGAGACATAATGATGCTCTCTTCAAAGCCTGTTTGAAGCTTCCTCCCCATAGCAACCACCAGACCCAGCTTGACAAATTGATCACCTGATGCTGTCTTCTTAAAAGGCTGCTTATTTTTTATAGCTGTGCGCTCTCTGAGCAGCAGTGTTCACACACAGAAAGGCAGTTCTGTCCCCAGCTTCAGTTTTACTGGCTCACATTAATACAAATTAAATAAAGATCCAGAACTGACAGTAGGCTCTACACAAAATCCTGAGGGAAGCCTCCTGATGGGATCAGAACCCTAGAGAGTAGTTTTGCTCTTTCCACCAGTGAAAAGCTGCATCAACCCCCTTTTTGAGAAATCAGAGCTATTCCTACATTACATCCAGAAACCAACTCCGTCCCACATTTCTTCTGTCTCTGTAATGAAGCAATTTCTTAAAACACTGCAATGTTGTGGATATGACAAAAATAGGGCCAAAATTTTCAGGATTGACACTCCTAAATCCATAGAGATCTAAAGATATATCTAGGCTTCTCTCCCTCTCCACCCCTTCAAAACACTCATCAGCTTCTTTTACTTTATGGCATTACTTAAAGAAGATGCAAGTTTGATCAGAAGACAGAAAAGATATCAGCTGCCTGTGGAGGGTTGAACCTGCATGTTATTTGTTAGTGTCTTTAATTATAAGCAACCAACATGTTAGAAAAGATGAAAGAAACTGTCCCAACAAGCCAGTTAGAGATTTCTCCAATGAAAGTGGCATTGAATATTAAGTATCACCACCTTGTTCATTACCCAGAACAGAGATCTGTTGAATTAAAAGTTTGAGATAGACACCCAACACCCTCGGCATGTAGAGACAACAGCAGTTTCAAGATAAAAGACTTCTCTGACCTCCACCATTGAGTCACACCAGCCTAACATTTTGCTGAAGAGGTTTGTACCTGGGATGTGTGGTACCTCTCTCTTGAGAGGTTTGGGAGGATACACTTCCATCCAAGGAATTTCCACGATGACATGCTGAAACAGTGGTTTTCGGAGGTATAGAATCTGGCTGGGTTGTCTCACAGACCACCTGTAGTCCCTTTGGACAGTTTTAATAAAAGGAAATAGGTATATAAACATATTTATCTTTCTCAGTATTCTTACTGCAAATTTGGCTTATACATGACAACTATACCACAGTAATACTATGGAGAAACTGATCAAGCCTGGGGCTTTTTATTACTAGGCGTTGTACTGGCAACAGGTAAGACAGGGCTCTTGCCCAAGAAAATGCATAAGATCAGGCTTCCATCCTAAAAGGTAAGATAAGGCCAAGGAGATCTTGAGAACTGTACTCAATACCCTTTGGTTCCACTGCAGACAAGGTTGGAAGCCTTCAGAAGAACATGAAGAACTGTAGTTTCTGGAGATGGAATACTTTAGGGTGGTAACTGCAAGTACCATTTCAATATTTTCCCCCCTCCCTCAGCTCCTGATTCAAGCTTGTCTAACCTTAGCACAGAACTTACCTCAGTACGTCCGCTGTCCAGATTAGGGGATTCACAAGTCACGCTCTGATTGTTGGTGGGAGAACTTCTCTTAGCTAAGAAAAGAAGTCAAAGGAGGACATTTTGGGAATCACATCTAATATTAAAATGTAGCCGTGAAAGGATAAACCAGAAAACAAAATCAAACACAAAGCACCTTCTTTTTGCTGCAGACTTCCCAGGCATTAGCCACAGCCATAAAAAGAAAGAGAGAGAGAAAAAAAAAAAAATGTTTGCACAACTATTTCAATTGTGTTAATACAAAACTGAACTGAAAGTCTTTGAAATTTCTTTAAAATTAAATTTGAATATAAATTTTATCCTAAATCTATTTGGCATCAAATTGTGTTTTCCTGTGCGTACTAGGGACTTTTATTTTAAAGTTCTTCCTCCTCTTATTTTCACATATATTCAGATCCTTTTCTAGGTTACATCTCTTCAAATGTATTGTGATTGCCAATTTAACGAGTGCCTTCATCACAGGAAACACACAAATGTCATACAGAAAGTTTGATCAGCAATACTGTAGAAGAACAAGGGCATCACAAAGACTAGAATAACAATTCTTGAAATCCTGTCACACCGCAAGCTGTTCAGATGTGTCTTAGTATCAGACTGACTCCAAACAAAATATTGCAAAGCTTCCTCATAGAATTTTTATAATTTGCTGTTTGAAGGAAAATTTCAGTAAATTTAACTTTTTTGTCGCAATTTGAGACAACAACCCTAAGATAGCATAATATTCCTTGGTATAGAGAACCTTATTCCGTTTTCTATTTCTATTCTGCAAAAAATGTTTAAAAAACAGAAAAGAGTATTTTAATTTTAGATTTTACTCCTTAAGTTATTCTTTAGGGATTTTTCTGACCACACTCCAGACCTATGGAAAAAATTCCAACATTGAAACAAAACTTAGGACAAATTCTTTTTGTTAGTTCCAGGGCTGAAATCCTATTATTAAATTCCAGAAGTTGAAGCAGAGGAGGAAGAGCTAGATGTCACATAGGGTTTTTAAATAATTTGAAATACTTCACTCCTTTCCATTCTGGACTGTCCCAGAGGCCTACAAGCCCTTCAGAGCAAAATACAACATCCAAAAGTACTTGTTATCAGAAAAATCTGATTTAGTGAACTACATTTTCACTGCTGTGAAAATTATAGTTCCCTGCTTTTGAGAATGAGCAAGCAATGCTGCGGCAATATACCCAGCACACTTTCAATTCACTACCATGTAGGAATTAAGCAAAACTATTGTATAAAACATAGAAATGAAAAAGGGTTTTCAAACTAGCCCAGACACAATGGCTTGGAAGCCTATGCACCCAACTCCAGTTTCATTATTGCTGAAATACAAAGGAGGAGAAACCCCTTCCAGTATGCAAAAGCAAATTCACAGCCGAAGTCTTCTTTGGAGCCTCTCAGAAGTACTTTATTTAATTTTGTAACTTGGCAAAATTCAAATTTTAGATAGGAGGAGAATTTCCATGGCCAACTGTGTGCTCTTCACTGTTAATTTCTGTCCAGTGCCAGTTTGGGAAAGCCTTCCCCACTCGTGTCAGGCTGTTGCTAGATTCTGTCTTTGCCCTTCTTAGCAACTAAGGAAGATATGGTGAAACAGAGATATGAGGCTGACAGGAAACTATAACTGTACTGAAGAGTTTCTCATTTCCTATTTGTGCTTTCTCATCTCCTAGTTAATTATTATGCAAATGCAGTTAGACTCTGAGGGGAAGCAACCTTAAAGTACTCTCAAAGGTTTGAGTAGTTCCTGCAGGATTAACATAGTCCTTCAAACATGAGGCTACAGAACATAAGGCAGCATCAGGCAAACAAAAGCAAGGTTTCCCAGCCCACAGGAGCTACATTAGCACAGCAAAATCACAGACCTGTAACGATGTTCCTGATTGGTTTTACAAGGGCATTGAAGGCAGAAACTTCAGGCTGCCTGTGTTCCCACATAGGCTGCCAAATAACAAGGCCACTAGCCAACCGAAATGTCAGGTCAGACTCCTAGAAAGACAAACAGACGTATTATCCCACAAGCTCACACAAAAGAATGCTGTTTCTAGTCTCAAAGGATTCTAATTTCTTTTATGCACAGATCTTACAAGAAAGGAGTGATACCATGAGCAGTTCTGTGGTCAGTCTATGCTAACTCAAGGGCCACTGACACTACTCAGCAGACACAAATACATTTGAAGTACAGCTATTAAAAATAATAAGGAAATCTCAATACAGACATATACAAGAGGCTTTTTCCAAACATAGTTTTTATACTAGTTAATGAACCCTGTTTTTTCTAAGACATTAAGCTGTAAAAGAAAAGGCCATTTCTGTGTCAGAAAGCACCCTTTCTGACCATACACAACCACTTTATATTTAGTACTCAATCTCAACCTTAGAATTTACACTCTAAGACTTGAACTTCTTGCCCCAAAAGAATCAGAATACTGAATACTAAAACATCACTTAGAAATAGAGGAAACATGAAATGTACAAAAGACTATGAAACAGCAGTGTACAATAATTATTACCAGCACTGTTAGCACCTGAGCTATGTCAGCACAGAGACATCGATGCTACTTGTGCTGTCGTCGTTTTACATATCACAGAACTGTCAGAGTTGGAAGGGAGCTCTAGAGATCAGCTAGTCTGACTCCCATGGATATGAATATCGCTGAAATCAGATAAATCAGTACACAAGTAAATCTTAGCAGGATCAAGGTGCAGGTCTGCACTTGCTTGAACTAAGGTTAGATCTGCATTAGGAGACTAATGTTGTTATAGTCCAGCTATGACAGTTTTGGCAGCATAATTTCAGCTGCACCACCATCTCCTGCTGACATGGCTCCACACGTCTCAGCAGTTGAAATTGATGCAGACAGAGCTAAAGGAATGGCAGGAGCTGACTGCTTGTATCTCTCCAGCCCTTCTATTCTCTACTCTACCTTAGTGCTGCCTCATCACAGTGAGCTCACAAGCCTTGTTACAAACTAAGCTTGTGTTTAGTAACTATTTTTTCCAAGGAGCACCTTGCAAGGCTTTTGGAAGTTGCAGCAGTGATGTGTTGCTTTCTCACTCTGCACTGCTAGCTTTTGGTGACATGCCAACAATTCTATCTGCAATTCTTGTTGCAAGATTACATGCATCCCTCTCACCACCCCCAAAAGCCTCATCTGAAAACACATTGTTAAATTCACAAATCCTCTCAGAAGCCAGGAATTCCATCACTTAGGTCTGCCTATGCATTTTTTGAGTGCACACATTACTTTGGTCACCTGAGCAGATAGTATTCTTCCCCTGAGATCTCTACCTCTGCTGACTTAGTGATCCAGTAATGTGCCTCATTTACCTCACCTTTTTTGATGACAGAAACATGCACGTTTTCATGACCTTTCCAATGCTCATCACCACAGCATCTATATTGTTATTAAACCCATCTTGTAAATGAGGACCTACATCCCAGGAAGATGAATATAAAAAACTAAGAAACCTCTGATAGCCAGGGTCTACCACCGTTTCATTTCATTTATTCAAATGGAAGCCTGCATTTGTGTGTGTAGCACTGGGAAGAATTCAGAATTTCTTCCTGCCATGTCCCAGTAGCTTATTGGGAAAATGCTGAACTAGTAAACAAGTATGAAAACATTGGGCTAAATAAATTGAGCAGTACTGTACAGGAACTCTGCAGCAGAAATAGGGAAAGAATCTAGCTCTCCAGACCTGTTTTCACCTGCCTTAACCAAAATATTATCTTTTATCTCCTGTGCTTTCTTACCTTCTTCAACGGTCGCAGCATACAAGGCTGAATTAGAACAGATAACAGCCTCTGTCATTTCATGACTTTATAGACCTTTTCCAAGCACCTACTCTCCAGAGCCACTTACTTGTCTGAGGCCTAGCTGGAAATGTAAAGGCTAAACAGCAGCTCTCCAGAGAAACTAAAGATAAGAGGCAAGAGTCAGAGCATGCAGAAAATGTCTCCTCGCCACACCAGTCTGCAAAGCTGATGCACTCAGCATAAAAGAGGGACCCTGGCAGACAGGAAGCCTGCAGCCTGCTTCCAACTTCAGAACGAGGAATGCTCAATTGCCTTTGCTACTACCATACTTATACCACTATCCCGCGTTCCTGGTAATTGGCATCAAGATGATTAGTAATGACACCCAAAAAAATCCCTGTGGCAACTCTACAGTGGAATCCCTGAAAAGCTAGCAAGGCCCTTCTGAGCAGTGGTTGAGAATCACTGGACCAAGCTAAAGCTTGCAATCCTTTTTGCAGGTTCCAGGGTCCCGAAGACTTTACAAAGGCCACAGATCTTTGACATTCTTGAGAGCTGAAAATGACTCACTTTAGATTTATTTGTCTTTGTGTCTGCCTGATGCTGGGGTGATCACTCGTGTCACTGAAAGTACTTCTTTCTAATAACAGTGGTATTCTGCCAGCTTGTTAGAACATTTCCAGTGGCCACCTAGTGTGCACTGTAGGTTGAATTAATTAACAATCATAAAGGCAGAATCATTCTTTTCCTGCTCAGAGGTACCTTCACACAAGTATCCCAGCAGAATTCCACTTACTTTAATCCTGTGGACAAGGGGAGCAAAGAGAAACACAAAGAGCTCCACTGTGGCCATGGAATTCTGAAAGAACTTCCTTCTGTTATTCTCCTCATCATCATTTGTGGCACTGGGCCGTGGATGTCCTGGTGATCCCTGGTTTTCAGCCTGGTGGATAAAGGCGCTACTGCTCCCTCCCCAGCTTGAGCCTCTGTCTCCTCCAAAGCGATCATTGCTGCAGTCCTGAGGGGCCTCCAGCAGCATCCAGTGAAGAGTATGAAGAAGCTTTGTTTCAGCTACTCCAAGCTTATCCTGGTGTCCTGGATGGAGAAACACATCACAGTATCTCACAGGGTTTCAATTACTGGTACTGTTGAGACTTTCAGAGCCACACAGGAAACCAGGCATCCAATTTCCCAATAAGCATCTGAAAATTAAAATTCTAGCATTAAAAGTATCAGCATTCTATTTCATTGTGTTTGAAACCTCCCAATTTACAAGTCTCCATTTACTTCACAGCATTTGCAGTTCAGTCCCTGAAATGTCAGTTGCAGGGTAATGGAATGGTATGGACATAGAGGGCTCCTAAAATATGCCAATCTTGTCCAGTTGACTCTATTGAATAGGGTAAAAATGCAAGCAAGCACTGTGAGGTACTCCAGCTGTGCCCTGTTAATGTCACCTACTGGTATGTGTCGTGAAGCAAATTCCTGCTGAAATCATGGCTGAAATCAGTAAAAGACTAGTAAAGTATGTTAGATTTGGACCTTGAATTTTTATTAGAATAGAATCAGAATAGTTTGGATTGGAAGGGACATTTAGATCTAGTCCAACCTCCTCCGCAATGAGCAGGGAAATCTTCACCTAGATCAGGTTGCCCAGAGCCCTGTCCAATCTATTTCCAGGGACGGAGCATCTACCACCTTTCTGGGCAACCTCTTCCAGTGTTTCACTACTCTCATTGTAAAAAATTTCTCCTTATATCCAGTCTAAATCTACCCTCTTTTAGTTTAGATCCAGAACCTGCAAAAAAGTTTGTCTCCATCTTATAAGCCCCCTTTAAGTACTGAAAGGTCACAATAAAGTCTCCTTGGAGCCTTCTCCAAGCTGAACAACCACAACTCTTTCAGCCAGCCTGCATACGAGAGGTGCTTCAGTCCTCTGATCATCTTCATGGCCCTCCTATGGACTTGCTCCAACAGATCCAGGTCTTTCCTTTGCTGAGGGCTCAAGAGCTGGAGGGTCCAGGTAGGGTCTCACCAGGGAAGGGGGCAAAATGACCTCCCTTGACTTGCTGGCCATATTAAAGAAATGTAGCCCAGGATATGGCTGACTTTCTGGGCTGCAAGAACACATTATTGGATCATATCCAGCTTTTCATCCACCAGTATTCCCAAGTCGTTCTCAGCAGGGCTGCTCTCAATCCCTTCATCTCCCCAGCCTGTATTGATACCAGGGGTTGCCCTGGCCCAGGTGCAGGACCCTGCACTTGACCTTGTTGAACCTCATAAGGTTTGCACAGGCCCACTTCTTGAGCTTGCCTATGACCCTCTGGATGGTATCCCATCCCTCAGGCATGTCAGCCACCCCATTCAGCTTGGTGTCATCTGCAAACTTACTGAGAACGCACCCAGTCCCACTGTCTATGTCACTGATGAAGATATAGAACAGTACTGGTCCCAATATGAACCCTTGAGGGAAAACAAATGCCACCAATCTCCGTATGGACATTGAGCCATTGACCACTATCCTCTGGATGTGACCATCCAACTAATTCCTCATCCACTGAACAGTCCATCCATCAAATTCATATGTCTCCACTTTGGAGAGAAGGAGGGGACCTGGCCTTACCCTTATTATCTGATTGACTTATCTGCTCAGAATCAAATGAATTGGTCTGAATAAAATGAAAAATGGAAAAAAAAAAACCACACCAAATAAACCACAAAAAACTTAGGGTATTAAAAGTACCTACTGCAATCAGCCATTGCAGTGTGCTGTGCCTTGAAAGAAATATGTATTCCTTCAAGGAACCCATGCCTGCTGGGTGGTAAGGCTTTTGCTGAAGCTAGCTCTATTATCTCTGGAAAATAACTAGCAAAATATTATTGAACTGCTTTGGCTCAGACCATTAACTCATCAGACCATTAACTTCATTGGGAAAGCTCTCACAGGTTACCCAGCTATAAATGAGAAGAGACCAAGAATGGCAATCCACAGAATGAACTAACTGGGATTCTAGGATTTAGAGTATGTTGGCACCCTGAGCATCCATCTGTCACATTTTGACTGATAACTCCAGTAACAGAAAAACAAACTCGGGTGAGCACTAACCTAGCTTGTTTCGGTTGGAGAGCAATGTTGCGGTGCAGTGTAGCACGTGCGGGAGCGCAGCTTGAACGAGTTCCCAGCGAGAAATGCTCTGGATGGCTTCAGAGAGAGCTGGAGAAAGGCCATGCAGCTTGTTCTCTACTAAAACCCTTTCAAAAGACTAAAAGTAAGAACAAAGAAGAAAAGGATACTGTTTATCTATTTCTGCACATACCTTCTAGTAAATACAACATTCTCTCTCAAAAACCTGTCATCACATAATACTTTTCTTGAGAGACACAGACTGTAGCTAAAGTTCATCAGACATATGGACATAGTTGGCTAAGAAATGAATGGGCCACTCTATATATTGTTTAACAAAAAAGAATTAAAGCAAGTATCATGTGTATATTAGTAAGTGCTGACATCAAGCTCAATTTACAGTTGTGCTGGGTATTAATCTGGCATGCCAAAAATCCTGCTGAAAGTCATAGGAGCTAACAAAGCCTGTATTTGTGGAGCTGAGAGCTGGATATTCTTCTCAGGCGCACACGTTCTTTCCGTTTAGTGTAACACAAAGGGCAAGCAGTTAAAGGTATATGGGCCTTAGGAAATGTTTTCACACCCTGCCACAGAAAATAATCAGGGCACAATTTTTTTTGCCCAGCCATCATGTAATGGTTTTGTGAATGCTTAAAAGAGCTGATGGCTGCAGCAAGTTCATTATTTCCACCTCAAGTAACATAAAATAAGACTATCTGCCTTTGAAATCCCTAAGGAAGTTCTTTATTGATAGTTGCTCCAACCATTTCACTAAGTTGTTCCTCTGACCAGATACAAAGATCTCATTATAGGTCAAAAAAGCAGTTAGATTTCTTCACTGAATTTCTAGAGCCAAGAAATATGTTACTGATAACACGTCCTTGCCGTATACCAGCTTAGCCTCCTGGCTACCTATTTGTTCACAAGCTGCTTCACCAATTCTATCAGGCTCTAGGCAAAAAAGTAACTGTTGGTATTCATGACCTAACAGATACTTCAAATGCCCTCTCTCCAGATGAATAAAGCTTATCCTTCAACACTAGTCATACTGATTTTTCCTGTAAAGTTGTGGGGGTAATGAGAATAGACTTAATTCCAAAGAAGGAAAGCAAAAAGGGCAACAGCTCTTCAGCTCCCCTAAATGATCAGCCACTCTTAGGCATGCCATGCTAAGCACTGGTTACAGGCACTCTTCTGCATACTCCAGCAGCTGTGCACAGTTTTTCTCTCAGGTAGTGGCCACATTTGCTGGTGTAGGCAGACGTGAGCTCCTCTGTCTAGAGGCAGGGTGCTCTTGTGCAAAGATAATGCCACACCATTATGGTTTTACAGCATCCCCAGCACAGAGGCAGGGAAACGCACATTTATCTGTATTTACAACCTAAAAGAGAAAATCCCCAACACCATCAGGCACGGACAGACTATGAGAAGGGGAGATGGACTATATGATTTAAGCAGGTGGATTTGGGGGCATTCAGAACTGAGTCTGCTTATAAAGAACCAAGCCAGCAGCAACAAAAATTGGACCTGAGGAAATACCGACAATAAACAACAGAGCCGCCAACAAATTTAAGTCTGTAGAAAGCCACACTGCCCACCGACTAGCAACCCCAGGATCTAGTCAGTCAGTAGATTTTCTTTATGGAGCAGTGGGTGAAATTGGAGGGCATTAGTTATAATATGTGGACAAAAATACTGCCTTCCTGGGGATTAGTCAAAAGTGATGGGCCGTGGATTATATTGTCAGCAATGTGCCCGTGTTTTAGCACCAGGATTAGGTAACATGTATACCATGGAAAGGATGCCCCAAACCACTCTTACGGAGCTGTGCTGGGGGCCACTTTGTCTACAAAAGGGCAATGGTCTCCTGTCATTCATTACTATCGGTTCATGAACACCAGGGGAACGCAAGCAGCGACACCAGCTCATCACTGGGGGAGGAAGGCACAGCACAAGCAGTGACACCAGCTCTTTCAGGCAGTTTGGCAGGGCACCCCAGAGTAAGTTGTAAAATCCATTGAGATTAAGGGATATTTGGTTCCTGGAAAGCCTTGGCAGGTGGTGGAACCAGATACTCATTGTAAGGTCTGAGTATTCTGTTCAGTTCAGGAACTAAGAAGTCATGGAACCTCAGCGGCATTTGAGAGCGCATTAGGATAAAGACAACAGAGGTCTAGAACAACAATCCCAGAAAAAGGTACCTAACAACAGGGGGGAGCAAAGCAGCAAAGTATCCCCAGAAGCAAGACAAGAGGTGCAGTGTTAACGTGTGGTTACAAACAACACAAAGCCTGAGCTAGTGAAAAATACGAGATTTTGTTTATATTTTTATTATGTAGAAGGGGATAGGGTGCCACTCCGTACCTGTGGCTCAGCAGCACACCCACCTCTATTCATGCACCGGCTCTGTGGCTCACTGAAACCTTCATTCAGCCAAGTCAAGCCTCTACGCAAACCAAACTGAAACTCAGCATAGAGGCAAGCAGTTTCTACTCAGTTAGCGAGCTGAATTAGCTCACTGAAAGCCTGCCAAGCACCAGAACCAGAGCTGACCTAGGCTTATCAAAAGAAATTATTTTATCACCTCCAACAGAAAAGCCAAACTGTAAGTTCATGATTCACTTCAGTGACAAAGCTATTCAGCTTACAGAGCATGGGGAGGGAAAAAAAAACCACCATGAGCAGCAGCACTGCTCTGAAGCATGATGGGAGCCATGCTGTTGCTCTCCCATTTTCCATTCAAGGTCTCATTCATAGGTACTTCAATAGCATCAGGGAGAAAGTCCTCCAACTGCCTTCTGGAAGCTCTGGCCCACATTTTGCATGCTTCAGAAACTCAAGAAGAAGCCAAAGAGCCTGCAATTATGTCCTTAAGTTAGGCTTGTATTCACTTCAACATTTTGGGTTTCTGAGCCCCATTAAGATTTTCCTGTGTGGTTAGCCACCAGATTCCTCTGTTCTTTGCTGGCCTGAGCACAAAGCCAAATATATTTCTGTACCACAATGAAAGATTAGCTTCCATAACAGCATATGTGACCACAAACGTCTGAGAGAGAAGTACTGTATGTTGCCAGAAAAATCACAGAATGGTTAGAGTTGGTAAAGATCATTGAGTTCCAACACCCCTACCATGGGCAGGGACACTTTCCACTAGAGCAGGTTGCTCAAAGCTCCATCCAGCCTGGTCTTGAACACTTCCAGGGATGGAGTATCCACGGCTTCTTTGGGCAACCTGTTCCAGTGAAATGCAAATACAGAGGCTACCATATGGAAACCACTGAGTGTCCCTGTGTGCTACAGGCACTGGCTGGTACACAGCTGGCACTGTGCGTGTACTGTCAGCACAGGACCTAGCTGGCGTAAACCCCTGCACTGAGAACTGCCACAAGCAGCCCAACAAGATAATGCAGTTTGTGGGACAAGTGTTCTCACGGGATTTGCCTGGAATTCTCAATAAAGATCCATCTCACAGCAGCTCCTGCCTACACCAGACATCTAAGATACAAGGCCCCAGCTTAACATTTGCTCCCGCAGAGCCTCCCTCTTGGTCTGCTGTGATTCTACTCCAGCTTTCAGGACCTGCTACAGAGAATATACAGACGTTAAGATGAAAGACTTAATTTTCACCACACAGGAACTAAGCAACTGCTGCTACAGCTGAGAGAAGTTACATGCTTCAATGAGAAGACTAAATGAGAATGTCTGAAGTAAGCTCCCTGTAAGTCGGTCAGAAGAAAGATGCTGACATGCTATGGATATGTCTGGAGCTGCAGCCTCAGGGCCACTGCTTGGCTGAGAAGACAGTTCCCTAGTTATAGCAGGCTTGTCCGTGGATGCAACACCCCGTGTGCCAGAGGAGGACAAAGAACATCTGACAAGGTGGCAGTGAGGAAAGTCAGTGTTAGAAAAAAAAAAAAGAAAGGGCAGCCCCTTTCAGCAGTGCTCTGTGTGTGTGTTCAGCTCCCTCGGGGCCACTTACACAAGCATTTTTCCTTTTAGCCTGGTGATGCCATCTGTTTTCACAGGGAGTGACGGTCAGTCTTGTCTGGCTGCCTTCCCACTGCTGCTGTTTTCCTTTTATCCTCTTCTCCACCAAGAGCCAAACAGGCTGTTAAAGACCTTGTGACCAGGGTCAGCCTGTGTGTCACTTTGCTACCAGAAAAGGAACAGGTAGCTGCCTGAAGAAGCCTAAACAAGCTGTACAGGACAGAGCAGATTCTGCCTGGACTTTGCCATGGTTTCCGACACAGCTTTTTATTGAGTCACATGAACTTCCTCTGCTGTAAGCCCAGGGGAGCTGAACCTGCAGGGAGCAAGCTCTAAGACAGCCAGGACCTTGGGAAGCTCAGCAGCCCCCTGTTCCACCCTCTCAGGTCTCTTCCAAGGAAATCGCCCCAAGAGCCTAGATCTCACTCCAAAAAGTTTTTAAAAAAGCAGTAAGCTAGGAGAGCATGGCACGTACAGAAGGACACTGGCAGAGACAGGGAGAAACTATTAGTGCTTCTTGAACCAGACTTCTGTCCTTGGAGGGAACCTTACTCCCTGTCCTTCCAAAGCTCAGGCTGCATCACGGTGGAAAGCAGATACCATTGCCAAAGTCACTTCAGACTGACCAGAAAGAACTTGAAATGCAGGAAAAAAGTACTGTCATTCTGGGGAAGATCCTCTGAGTAGGGAATAATTCCTAGAAAGACCTAAAACATTAATCTAGGAGTTCATAGCACAATGGGTGGCAAGGCTCCATTGTTTATTAAACATGGTAATCGAAGAAACATCGACAAGCAATGGAGCACAGATGCCAAGCACATAATTTACAGAAAATCCCTGTGTTCAAAAACTTAGTTTTCTGCAAGCATGTCCATTGGCAAAATAAAATAAATGTGGCTTAGTTTTAAGCTTTGTTCTGTATCTATCCTTTAATCATTCATAACAACAAAACATTTGCAAAAACAAGTAAAAAAAAAAAAAAAAGGAAAACAAAAAAGAGGTAAATTTTGAATTTGCAGGATCCTCAAAAAAGCATTTGAGTTCTTCCACGCCCAGTGCAATCCCGGGTAAAAGAATTTAAAAGATATCCTTGAGTCCCTTACCTTGCCCAGAAAAGGAATCCATTAGCTTTGTACAACACTCACGTACACTCCTGAGAGGTCATTTACAGCTTTGACTCATGCACATTAGGAATGACATTGTGTCAGGGCAGAACTTCAGAATGGGGAGAAGGAAGAAGAGTAAATTAATACTGAGGCAGCAGAGCATTCAGAGAGTGTAAAACAAAGTGGGAAGAGTACTTATCATCAGATTAAAGGCCATTATTCATAGACCAGTTGAAGTCAGCCAGATTATTCAGGTAAGGAAAACAAAGCTACTAAAGGGCAAGGTTTTTTCTCAAGTATATATTATGGTATAAAGCAAAGCTCAAAGAAGCAACACAATCTGCTCTAGCAGAGCAGATGCTACACTCACTGAATCTAGGCCTCCAGCAACTGCTTCCTTGATGCACAATATGCAGCAAATTCTACTGCAGCAAGTTCAGAGCCAGTAATAAGAATGATAGAGTACTGCACAGTGTTCTGCCACATGCACTGTCAGACAGCTAACAGCCTATAGACATGCCTAGAACAATTCTGGTTAGAGACTTAAAAAAAAAAAAGACAGATTACGTAACGGGTGCACAGTATTTTTAGGCACACTAGTCCCTACGGTGTTGTTAGATAGCTGGTGTGATGTTTCAGAAGACAAGCCAACCACCTGTCTGGTTCCAGAAACGCTGTCTCACCCATGCACTCAGCACTCTGCTACCCCACAGGGAAAGTGTGGATGTGGGCAGACATTCCCGTGCACTGGCAGGGACAAGAAACTGATGAGCAAAAGAAGGTGCCAGGTGCAGCAGCTCAGGCTGTATCCGAAGGAACGGTATGCAGAGAGGCCCTTGCTTATCCTTATTGCTGTGACAACCAAGGTGGGGCAATTTTGTTATTTGCCCCGTTGGAGGGTGGGAAGAGGAAAAGTGTAGAGGGGTCACACCTGTAGGGAGGAGCAGACAGAGCAGGTGACCCAAAACTGACCAGCTGGGGTATTCCATCCCACCCACATCACGCTCAGTGTAAAAGCTGGAGGATCAAAGGGCCAATTCTCTTCAACGGCCAACATCCAAGGAGGATCTTGTCTGCCTTTAATCCCAGTCCATGCATTCCTGACTCCAGATCTGGAATCTAGTTTCTGTCAGTCACTGACTCCAGTCTGGGAATTTTCCAGATGCCTGCTGGATTATCATCATCGTCCTGGGATCTTGATACTATTTTGTATATAATGTATACTTTTTTTCCCCCTTTTAAAAAAATTGTTATTTATTCATATTTTCATTTAAGTAGTTTAGGGTTTTTTTTCCCCCTAAGCTCATAAATCTCTTTAATCTCTTCCTCTCCTCTCTTTTTCTTAGAGGGGGGAGGGAGGGGCCATTTGTCATTCTGGTTGGCCAAAACTGCAACAATCCTTCAAGGCATGGCTCCGGCACACTCCTGAGTCTTCTGGTAAAGAACATAAAGCAACAAGCTCCACTTCCCAGCCTCTGAACAAGCAGGAGCTGACAATGGTATAAATAAATTATGATGCTTTTTGCTCCATGTGCCAGAATTGCAATACATTTTACTCTCCAACACAGTAAGCTAGCACTCCTCTATCAGTGGTTGGTATCTTGCAGTAACCCTGAAAAATTTATGGATTTCCTAGAAGAAAATTAGTCAGCAGTATCTAGGGCTTCTCCAGCTTAATATCTTGTGAGAAGGAAGTCAGAAAATTGCTGTAGAGTGATCTAAGTACTTTAAACCATTAAGATATGTCTCCAGACCAAGTTTTTCCAGTCTGTCAAGTTTGGCTGCAACTGCTTAATGTATTTTAAGTCATCCAAAGACCAGCAACAGTTCAAGGAATTCTGAAATTCCCTCGATATCCATCTTATTTGAACTGACCGCATGTCTTTCCTTTCCCTTAAGTCAGTAAACTGTGGTTTCATTTGAAATAGTTAGAAATAAGAGTTGTTAGCAACTGCATAATAACCTCTTTTTAATGATGCTGCTAAGACATGGTCCCTCTATTTTCCAATAAAGGAGATGTTTTCATCTTGCACAATGGTAAAAGTATCGGTTAAAGTCTGTTAGCAATAGTTAGACTTTCAATACTTTAAGTCTGAAAAAACTGCAGTAATGGCAAACTGAAATTACATCAATCTCAACTGAAAGCATATGCACACACAATGAACTGCAACTTTAGACCTGGACTGTCATACCTCAATCTGCCCTTACTCTTACTTTATGATAAAAGTACAAAATTAAGCTGAATGAACCAAATTCACATCTGGTATAAACCAAGACACTTGCTGATCAGCTACCATAGTCAGACCAAGTTGCATGAAAAGTTAGGTTTATTAATAAGAGTTGAAAGAGAAACATGTACATACCACACAGGAAGCTTCATATTGTTTCCCCAGTTTGGGTCTTAAAAATGCACTGAAGGAAGGGAGAAAAAGTGTTAGAGACTCAGTATTTCAAGTGTGGATTTTGCTTAGTTAATTTTAGAACTTTGCTCACGTCAGGAGGTTGGGAAAAAGAACTAGAAACTTAATGTATAGGAAGACATAAGGCCTTAACAATGTTCAGATACCTGTTGATTACATCTGACCAAATGCTGTTACCTTTATAGAAGACAAAAGTACCCACACTGATATGCCAAGAGGTAGTTAATCCACCGTGAAGAAAAGTCTGTTCCCCATGGACAAAATCTTCCATCAAACAGTTTTCAGCCATTTTACGTTAGTGAAATATTTTCAATATATTCTCATTAAAATGTGTTAAATATTACTGAACTTTGCCTTGCCTGCATTTTAAGCCAGGGATCCACTTGCTGGTTTTGTATTAAGTATTTTCCTCCACAGCTGCTGATGTGGAAGGCTTAGGATGAAATGCAGGCCTGTACCCTGCAGGTAGAGAACACCCACCCTCTGCTGTCATTTCCCTCCAGGATGGAATCAGAGTTAGATATAAAAAATGAAACATAAACAGGCCACCTTATTACAGCTGGAATAAAGGGATTTCGTGGCTGAGGCCTTAAATTATAGCCACAACCTTCCAACCTTCCTCCCCAGCGTCCACAATGTTTTCAGTTTAGAATTCTGGTAAGCCAGGAGACAGACGGGATTCAGGAGGAACATAAAGCCCCAGCCATACGTTCTGCCTGCCCCTCACACATCATTACTCTCCAATCCAATGAAACAAGGTGGGGCTTTGACGTATCTGTGTGCATGCTGACCTCCCGAAGCATACATTACACTTCCAGAACATCTGCAAAGACAGCCACAAGCGAAGCTGTGGGGCTGGCGCAGCGCCGAGGGATGCCGCCTTGCTATGGGAGCTCCAGGAGTCCTCTCAGGAGTGGAGCTGGAGGGGGCTGGGGAGACGGGACGAGGAGGAGGAGGGGAGAAGGCTGTGCAGACACACGCACATGGATGCTTTCANGCAGGGAGGAAATTAGGGGGAACAGGGCGGGAGGGGGGAGCGAAGATGTCCGCGTCCCCGCCTTCAGCACCTCCCCCTGCGGACAGCTCCCGCCGCCAGCCGCGCCCGCGGCCGCCACCGCGCACCGCGGGGACAGGGACAGGGACAGGGGACAGGGGACAAGGTCCCCCCCCCGCACACCGCGGGAAAGTTTGGAAGCCAGAGGCCAACCCGCGTACCCTCAGCCCCCTCCCGCCTTCCCCAGGGGCTGTCAAACGGGGGGATGCTCCTCCACGGCAAGGCTGGGGAGAGAGGGAAGCAAGTGATAAACAACTCTGAAAGTGGAGGTTGGTGGGAGGAGAAGGGGAATTTTGGGATAATCATTCCATGGTGATGCGGTTTAACTCCAGCCGGCAACTGAGCACCGGGCACGCAGCCGCTTGCCCGCTCCCACGCCTCCCTGCTGGGGTGGGGAAGAGGAACAGCGAGGAAAAACTCACGGCTTGAGGTAAAGACAGTTTAAGAGGTAAAGCAAAAGCTATGTTCAAAAGAAGGGATTCATTTGCTGCTTCCCAAGGGCAGGCGGGTGTTCAGCGTTCTCCAGGAAAGCAGGGCTCCATCCCGCAGGACAAACACCACAACTCTGAATGTTCCCCCCTTAATTTGTGCCAGCATGCCTCTTGACAGTCTGAAGTTAAATACAATGCAGTAGAAGTGATAAACTGATTTTAAAATAACTTTTTTCCAGTCCTGTAATGTGTTATGAAATTACTGAATAAAGCAGACCCTCAAATCTGAAGTCTAATTTTATTGGGATTTTTAGTAATTACCAAGCAGAGGAATCACCATTCTTCCAAGAAAATTATAAGGACTAACAAACATTTTAATGCTATTTGCAATTAAAGATAAAAAAAGATATATAACCAAGCCAAACTTTTAAGGCCTCAAAAAGTGCAAGATCAGTGTCTTCACCATGGACATTCACAATATGAATAACCAGAACTTGTAGTTTCACCATAGCTAAGAGGATTGCTAACCCTCAGCCAGGGAGGAGTGTTGCAGGCTAGGGATGGTTTGTGTAGATGTTTTGTTAAAAATCATGCAATCTCATCTTCAAGAATAGTGCCACCGGGCATTTTAGTCAGTTATAACATTGAACTAGTTTAACACAGGAACTGGTAAGCACCATTCAGATCTAGTTTTTGTTTGGTAGGAGTGGGTTTTGTTTGCTTGGGTTGTTTGTTTTGCTTTGGGTTTTGTTCTAGTTTTGGGGTTGTTGTTTGTCTTTTTTTTTTAATGAGTATCTCTCCTTATTCCTGCATTCAAGAAGCAGCTTCCAGTTTGCTGCTCCAAGCCTAAATGTATTATTCCTGTGCTTTGCTTCACAACAGGAAACCCATGAGCAAAAAAAAACCAACAACAACAACAAAAAAAAAAAACAAAAACAAAAACAAAAAAAACCAACCCAAAAACCCCACAGCCAGAATCTCTTACAAATTCTCCTGATTAACAGGGACACCAGAGACACTGGGTGTGCTCAGTTCAGGGCAACTGCTGATGGGTAAACAGACAGGGATGAAAACATGAGCACAAAGCTCCTCAAAACCAAAAGTTTAGTAGGAAAACAATGACATTTGTTGGTTTCAAACCTACCTGCTCTAGACAGCAGAGTTTGGAAGCTCACTAGCAGCACTTCGCTGAGCCTTCAAAGGGGAATCCAAATGTCCTCTCTTCAGTCAGAAGAGGAGCAGAAGTGGAGCACACGTGAGGTCACTGCACACTTTTAGTGTCAGCTATTGCTCAGAAAACAGGAGGACAATACACTAGTACCTCTACCTGGCTTTCTCCTACATCCTTGAAGGATTCTTTAGGAGAAACAAATTGGGAATCGCATACGTAAGAGAAGAAGGAACTTTGTAGCCTGGAAGATTTTTATTGTATCTATACTGAACTTAAGCCTGCAGCAGAGGCTTTCACACTTGCAGTCAGCACTTGATTGTACCAAAAAACTAACACTGCAGTGGGTGCTACAGAGAAAATCATCGAATGGTTTGGGTTGGAAGGCACCTTAAAGATCAAGTTCCAACCCCCTCCCATAGGCAGAAGGGGTATTATGCTGGACCAGGTCGCTCAAAGCTCCATCCAGCCTGGTCTTGAACCCTTTCAGGGATGGGGATCAAATCAGTCCCCTGCTTTTCCTTACAGTGGGGATAGAGAAGAAGCAAGCAAACTCAGCAGGGAGGTCATTATAGTAGAACAGCAGCAGGGTGCCCTGAAAATTCACCTGTGCTGTGTTCACTAGGCTACACTGGCATTTTGGGCAGGCACAGAAACACAGCTCTGTCTGTCTGCAAAAAGATCAAGAATAGTGCAAGATGTCACTGCTTTCAGGAAGGAGATGTAGGGAAGAGCCAAAACGGTGTCATTAGTTCTGCTGTACTCCAGCAAATCCCAGCCCACCCAAGTGCTCGGGCACAAAGGATGTCCATGACACTATTTTTCCATTTCTTCTCTTACTACAGGCAGCACCAGTCTGACGTTCCCCTCAAATCACATGATTCTGCTCGATCACCGATTTATTCATCATACAGTTGCACTTACATATCCACTGGAGTGGGTTTCAGTCTTGATCCAGAAATAGCAAAAGCTGGCAGCAAGCCACAGAGTGGGGACCCTGTGCAGAACCTCAGCACAAAGCCTCCACTCTACATAGGAGTTCCCAGAGCAGGGAACCACTCTAAACCTCACTATGGTGCCCTTGTCTCCATGCTGATGCTCTCCAAGTCCCCAGCCTTAATCCCTGCCACACACACTCCTAAGTACTCCCACCTTTATTTGTTGTTTTGTTTTTGCAGAAAGAACCAGAATCCAAACTCTCACGAGTACCTCAAGCCATTCGGTCGTGCAGCAGCCTCTCCAAGAGCAAAGCTGTAAACAGCTCCTAACTGTACACCTCTAGCAGAGAATAAAGACAATTGTTTGGCACATTCCTAAGAGCTTAGTCTTCCATAAACTGCCAGAAGGCTTTTGCCCTTGGCTGAAGGGACCCATGCTGAAGACCATTTCTCTTTTGGGACAAGCGGTCACAGACAGTCAGCACTGATGGTTGCCACTCATTTTGCCCTTTCTCATATGGATCTGGCAGTCAGAAGCAAAAGTTATTCCTCCATTTATCTTCCTAGGAAGTCTTTGAACCTTGTTAAGTAATTACAGTAGAACACAGCAAGAGCATCAGCAGAAAGTGGGCAGAGAGGGCTATTTCCTTGGCAGTACTGTATATGCTATCATTTACATCAGCATAAAGAGCAGGTCAGAGGCGTGGCAAACACACATCCTCTTTGCACTATCATGAACTACACAAGACAGAAGTACAGGGGAGTGTAAAACAAAGGCCTGACTCTCTCCTTCTCAAGCATGTTATAAAATTAAAGAAACCTAGGAAAGCTCCGTTTTCTTCTTTAACGGCTTTTAAACTCGACAAGAAAACATTTCAACTAAGATTCTTCACAAGTCTCATTCACTGCTCTTCTTGCCAGCCCTCCTCACACACAGCACAGCTACGCATTCAAAAACAACAACAAACAAACCCCTAAAACTATGTCATGAATGCCTGAAACTACCAGGTTTGCTTCTCTTGCTACACGGATTTGGGGCGGAGCAGGCTGGAGTCTACCTGGATCAGATGCCATCAGGACAATCTGTCCTGGTTTGGGCTGAGCTGGCCCATGATGAGACGACAGATGCTCTCCCCCAAGGAGAGGCAGAAAAGAGAGAAAGAGATTTGTGAGCTTAGGACAAAACTGAGATATTTTAATGAAATGTTAATAATAAAATTAAAAGGATATAATGAAAAAGATAAAATATATAGAAATATGTACAAACCCAGGTCAGCTGCCCGTGGTTGCTACAGCAACAGGTGAGCACCTGAGCCGCTCTCACTGAGCGGACAGTTGTCCCTGCTCCACCACAAACCAGGACACAACCAAGAATTTAATCTTTGGGCCAGGTTTAGCTGGAATCAGCAGGAGTGGCGCAGCACTCACACACCCCAGAATCCCATTTCAGAACAGCCCATGCACAGATCCTCTGCCGTGACCGCAGAGAGTTATTGCCTTCGCATAATGTTCAAGCAACAAATCATACTCAAAAAGCCAGTTAATTGCAATTAAATATGAAACAGGTATAGGTTATGCTCCAGCTAGATAAGTCAGGGAGAGATGGAATAAAATCCTAGCGATGACACAGGGGGATCACACCACTCCTTGGATCAAGACTGTCCAAGCTCTGGGATGTGACTGCTTTGGTAGCAGCTGCAAAACTCTTCCTTCCTTTTGGGAAAAGATGACGACAGGTCTCCTCCCCCCAAACACCTTGCTCATCTTTTCCCTGGAGAAGAAAGTGGGTTTCTCTTGTTCCACTGAGTTACCAAACGTGTCTTCCTCTCCGTTCCTCAGAAGAGAACTGCCTTCTACCACCCGCTTCTTCCAGAACAAGGGTGCTCACACAAGCCAGGTTTGGGAGCCCCTCCATCACTGCCCCACTGTCTTGTCTCTTCAAAGCAAGAACTGGGACCTCTGCGTGGCCACACACCTCCAGGTGACAGGCTTTTTACCTGCCACTCTGACCAGATCTATTTCTCTGACTCACCCAGCTGTTTGTTCAAGCACGTTCCTGTGCAACGGAAGAACAGCCCGTGAGCTGTTACAGGCACAGGACGGACAGATCCTCTGTCCCTCCTGCAAACACAGCAGGATTCCTGAGCTTTGCTCACTTTCAGTAGTACTGTAGTTCATCAAGATTTTATTCACAGCTCGTACTCCCCTCAGTGCTCCAACATCACAATCTGCTAGCAAATTATAAAATGCATCACCTACCTCATGCTGTTAGTAAGACACAACAATCATAGAAATAATATCACCTCTTCTTTGTTCACTTTGAAAGAAGGAAACAGGTTCTTACCAGCTGTCCTCAACCACTGCTCTGGCTGTGAATGCTGTAATCAGGATTTACACTTCTGTTCTCAACCTCTTCATCTTTCTCCCTTAAGCAGATGATATGTTAGTTCTGCCTTGTGCTTAAGCACCCTTAGGAGGGTGCTTCTAATGGATAATTAACAGCACTTGATTATTCTTCCAGGTAGTTTGACTGCATTTATTTATGAATATTGCAGCATTATGTGAAAAGTCCAGCTTGGGAAAGTCAGGTGCTGGGAAACCTAAGGCAGTTTACCCAGTTGTATCAGTCACCTAATGTTCAGGCTCCCAGACAAGTTCAGAGGATTCTTCTCTTAGCAAGTCCCACCGCTTCTATCCAACTCTGCAGAATATGCAGAGCTCACACTGTAGCTGATACTGAAGCTCTTGTTTCACCTGTGTCACTGCATCCACATCTGCATGGCACAGGCTTGAAGCCCCTCCAGGGCCAGCATCAGAGGAAGAGGAGGCATCAGAAGCAGCCTTGCTTGAGAAGGCCCAGAGTGGGCAATACAAGGGCAGGAAAGCCTTGTGAGGCAAGGTTGCCCTGTTTCCCCACACCACAGGCCCATGCTGAGAAGACACCTGGTCTACACAGGTGGTTTGGGCCAGTACACAAACACTTTTCACTAGAGTATTCATCTGTTCCACCTACAACACAGAGCTGCCCTTCCTCCCTGACCCAAGCTAAGGCAGACCCACCAACAGATCCAAAAAACCAAATTACTTCATGCAGCCCTCCTTCTTTGGGCTGACTCCCTGTTAGGTTTTCAGGATGACCTGGAGGGCTCATCACCCACAGCTCCCGTTGCCTTTGGTCCACACGACCCCACTGTCCTCAGCAGGCTGCAGGGAGCTGGACCCAACCATGCTCATCCACTGCTGCCTTCCAGGGTGGTCAAGGGTACTCCCACAGCTGTGAGGGGATGGAGTGTTGTGCCAACCCCCTCACCAGACCAAACCAAGGGCTGCCCCACAGTTCAGCAAGCGCTAGAGCCATGATACAAAACTGTGACAAGTTGAAGGGAGCTACAGGAGAGCTGGAGAGGGACTCTGTCATGGAGTGTAGTGAGAGGACAAGGGGGAATGGTTTTAAATTGGAAGAGGGGAGATTTAGATTAGATTCTTTTAGGAAGAAATTCTTTGCTGTGAGGGTGTTGAGGCACTGGAACAAGTTGCTCAAAGAAGCTGTGGATGCCCCATCCCTGGAAGTGTTCAAGGCCAGGCTGGATGGGGCTTGGAGCAACCTGCTCTGGTGGGAGGTGTCCCTGCCCAGGGCAGGCGGGTTGGAACTGGATTGTCCTTAAGGTCCCTTCCAACTCCGACCACTCTGTGATTCTAAGTTTCCACCAGTGCTGGGCCCAGCTCTGTGACAGGGACAGCCCTGGCCTGTGCTCTGAGGGCTGATGGAAGACACAGGGTGCCAAGCGAGGGGAGGGTGGCTCACCCGTGGGCGTTCCTCTGCCGGGTGAAACTAAACCTCACCTCCAGGCTGGGAACCCAGGATGAAGAACAGAATAAACACAAGGACAGAATAAACACAAGGCAGTGCAATACTACCCTGCAGGAGAGGGCACTAGCTGTAAGAAATTCATATTTTTTTTGGCACAAAGTAACCAGGTTTAGTGCAGTTTAGGTCAGCTTAGTATGACTTAATCCATTCGGACTTCTCCGGACCGTGACTGTGGGCTCCCAGCAGGAGTGTGACACTGCTCTCCCAGCGGGGCAGCACCGCGCAGTGGCTGAAGGCAGGAGGAGCTGTGTCACAAACGGCGGACACGAACACAAGCAGTTAGATGACAAGCGATTTTATTTTGCAAAACAATCACTATACAGCAACAAATACAATTGCAAATCGGATTGAAAAACATGAACTACCTACCACCAGCCATTCAAGAAATGCCTCTTTTATGGTAACAGGCTCTAGAATTATCAGAAAAAAACACAGGTTTGTAACAGCAGACTGTATTCCTTGACATCCCAGCATACAGCATGTTTATTTGTTGGCTTTTTCTCTTTGCTAAAGTTGAAGTGGATTTTATGCCCTTAAGTTTTCCAAGTGCAAAACTAATTTATCTTCCTGCAGTGGAAATTGCTGGAGTTGCGGAGGGAGCTGCTTTAGCAATCTGACTAGCGAGTGAACTCGACACACATCTAGGCTAGAAATCTACCTGTGCCGGTTTTCATAGCAAATGTGACCTACTCTTCAAGGCATTTGCCTTTGAAGGGACATTTGTACTTGGGTTTTCAAACAGGGTTTGGTCCAGCGTGGAAAAAACTTCTGCTCGTATGTGGTAGTCCACACAGGCTGCCTTTCGACTCCCTTTGGGTCATGTCTATAGGCAAACGGAGATGTGTAAGCAGTCATGATGAGGTTACTGCTGCACCTTAGCAGATGGGTAATACCATTTACTGCTGGACAGCAAAAATACACATAGCCCTCGTGGGCACACAACTTCCCTCATCGGTATCAGTTTTTCCTTTACTGTTGCTGGACAGAGGTTTGCTCAACTTAGATTTCTTTCTGCTTGTGGTTACATAGAAACAGAACCCTGCAGATGGGGCAGAAGTACTTTTTCTTTTGTCTCTACAACTTGATGGATTATTATTTTGGGGCTCTCCCCTGGCTACCCAGCAAAGGTTTCACTATCCCTTTTGTCTGGATTAGCTCTGCTTTGTTACAGAGTTGGGTCTCAGGCACCCAACATACCTGCTGGCTCAACATGCCCGTGGAAAAGAAACACAACGGATGCAGTTTCCAGGAAGCTGGCTCCATCTTCTTTAGTGGGCATTACATATTTACAAAACAGTTGTTTTTAAAACCAACAATCTTCTTGAGAAGTTAAGATTAATATGAGCTTTTCCAGTGAACATCTAGAGTCATGTAACATAACTTGTTCGGTTTTTTCTTTTCTTTTTTTTTTTTTTAAATACTTTCATTTAACAGCACAAAACTCTTTGATTTCTTTTCATCTAACTCCACAGCGTTCTAGGATTCTCTCTATGGAAGGATGATTACAATTACAAAGGTCTTTGCTTGAATCAAGACAAGAAAGCTCATTTTAATGCATGAAATAAATGACTTGGTGTGTGACACCACTCTAACTCGGGACTCATAGGTGGATGAACTAAGCTTCGTTTTCTAAAGCATGTCAATTTTAAAAGCAGAATAGAACAACTTGAGTCACAGGTAAACACTTGTTCTCACTAGCTGTTGCTCAGCTTCAGAGCAGCTGAGGTTCAGTAGTACCAGAGACTCTCTCTTGGCAAAAGGCATAAAAAAACCCCCACTGCAAGGCTAATTCATATTAATTGATAGTATGACCAAAGCAATGAGATATAAATACCGTTTTCTTGTTTTTTCCTTTTAGTCTGTTGTTTTTCTGGAAAAACGGGAAGAGGCTTTTAACACACCTCACCTGACACTGTTTCCATATGAATTCTTAGGATTACTGTAAGCAAAAGTATAACAAATACAAGGCAGAAATCAGAATCCTCCAGATGCACTTAGCATGGTTCTAAACTCACTGTCCTTTGTATACAACAACCGACTTACAAACAGTATTAGGTACTTTATAGTGTGAAAAAGCTTTCTGCAGAGCTGAAATGTCATGTGTGGGGCTGTTAGGAGTTCATCTTCAGTAAAATTTTTAGAGATGTAACCATTTAGTTTTGTCCCTGTACTGCTGTGACAGCTTAGCCAAAATCCCCCTTTGGTCCACTGAATATTTACTGTCTATTAACTGTGCATTTGCTACCTGAATTTAATGATGGGGAATTTTGTGCTATTAATTATTAGAATACTTCTCCACAGACATAAAAATCTTCTCTATGAGTCTTTTCGGATCAAACCCCAGCACACACACGCACACATACAAATTAAGAAGGAAAAGGAACAGATCAAAAGCTTCCAACACACAATGTTAACCTAATACACGTATCAAGTGTAGCTCAACTGACAGTGCAAAGTTTAGTCAAGAGATTTCAAAAGGAAAAGATCAAACAATCTGCAAGAATGTAAACTGGTCATTTAATAACATCTACTGTACATATAGTATCAGCAATTAGTATCTGCTGATGAGTAATACTACCATATGACCTTCAGTGTTCTCCTAATGTCCGTCAGACAGTGCTGGAGTTCTCACAGGTAGCTCCGCTGGGTCGGCTATTTATGTATCTCTGCCCTCTATCTCTGATGCACATTTTTTCTTATACTTTTTATAGTCAATATAATCCCACTTTGCTCAGATTTTAAGATGCCCTATTTATTGATGAGTCGCTATGGCAACCCAGTCGAGGGAGCTCATTTTATTTATTCGTGTCCTATGATTTACAGGCGTCTCTGTTATGTTAATCACTGCTGTGCGAGTGCCTGAGTGTGTACGTAAGACATCACTGAAGGAGTGGAAATAACAAATTAATCTTTTTTTCTGTGTTTCAACTTTAGCAAAAGAAAAAAATAAATAACTCTAACATTCACTGTTACTACAGGAGTTAAAAAAAAAAAAAAAAGAAAAAAAAGAAAAAGAAAGAAAAAAAGCCAGATCCAAACTATTGCAGATTTTTAAAAAATCCAGAATCCAACCTCAGCCATCTTTAGAGACCCTTTTACAAACATCTGGACCCCACAAAAATCATACATTTTAGAAGAAAGGGAGAGAGGGGAAGAGTGAAGGAATCCTTTTTCTAGCATCACAGAAGAGACTTGCATCTGGCACTAAAACAGGGTCACGGCTTTTAGTTGTTACAGAAAGCAACTTCATGCTAAAGTTTTCATCTTTTTAAAATGTATTCTTATGAATAGGGGAAAAAAAACCCTGCTAACATCTACTTTTACATACCTAAAATTGCAACACCAAAGGGTGCAAGAGACACAGATACTGTGAATAAAGAAGTAGAATATTCAAGTATATGAGGAGGGTGTATCACAAATGGCCACAGAGAAATATATATATCTATAATACTGTATCAAACAGATGGGAAGGATGTGAAACTGGTGGTGTGTACACAAATCTAGCCGCTTAACCAACCTTCTAATCAGACACAAGCCCATCGGGGTGGAAGTGCTTGCTTTCAACAGCTTTTTTACGTCACTTCCCCAAGCATGGTTCAAATGTTTTCAACTACTATTTTTAGTTATTAGTTAAATAATTTATTGGCTTCTCAGCTATACACTGACAGAGTTAACCAGGTCCAAAAAAAATGTTAATAACTTAATTCAACTTTTGTTCTACTCATTTGTACAAAATAACACATTATTTTTAATTAAACTTCAATTTCTCTATATGCCCTTCCTTCTGGTAAGCTGACTGTTAAATTAACCTGTAATAACTTACAATGGGCAACTTCTCTTTTTTTTTATTTCTCCATCTATCAACGGAAGAGTGAAATGAGCAACTTGGGATATTAACAAGGCTCTTCAGAAAGAGGTGGGTGGCCTTCAGGCACATGAAAGGTAAAAATGCATTTTATCATAGTATGGTACCCCATGCAAGACAGAGCAGAGCAACAATAATTGTCCAATGTAACATACTGCAGTTGTATACCCATATAAAGCCAGTGTCTTCCTGTTGTAAATGGAAATCAGGCCAATTTCTGCATTATTGAAATTTTTTTTGGTTTTTTTGTTTTTTTTTTTTTTAACTGTATGGTAACTACAAGTCTTGGGATGTGACTTAGTTTTAGACATGGTAAAGAATGAATGTAACACCTGCTCTGAGCCCATTCCTGCCAAGAGCTCATGCCTAAATATTATTACTTCATACAATGCAAAATGAGCAGCTTCATAAGCCCTGCTTAGCGAGGGCTGCCGTGACATCTTCAGCAAGGGTAGCAAGCTGGGGTGATTCAAGCAGGTTGATGCTTCCAGAGGACGAGACGTTGCTGAGTCTGCGTGGAGAAGCCACGCTGGACCTGCCTGGTGACTGCGTGATGATCTCAGCCCCGTGATCCACACGGGCTTTAGCATGTTCTCTGAAGTTTAGCTTCTGGCTGTCAATCTGCTCCAGGAAAGCAAAGAATTTAACACATTATATACTTACCAAATGATCTTGTTAGAGATCATCATTTGCGTCTCATTTTGTTTAGTTTTAGGAACTCCTACAAGGATTGAAGCTTCTTCACTCATTAGAATAATGGAAAGTGAAGATTTTATCACATCTTTAATATACATTGGCTTGCTATGTTACGTTCTCTTACTATTTCTGCCTCTTATGGATGCCCTAATGAGCAGTATCATTGTTCCTAGCCCTATGGATTTCATAGACGTTTTATGGGATTTGTTTCTGAAATCTGTTATTTCAAATGTTTCTGGAGTGATCTTACTTTCAAGATGTCTTCTTCCTGTTTCACAAAGCAGTCCTCATCCTCTGGGATACCTACACTACAAGCTTATTACACCATACCTATGCTGTCCAACGGTCCCAACCAAGGTTCATCTTTAGGGGGAAAGCCAGTGCACAAACTACAGGATGCTTGACTTTAAGATACACTCTTAGCTTGGATGTGGATGTGCGACTGGTTATTCCAAATTCCGAAGGGAGCAAACGGCACGTGATTGTGCTCAAAGGAGAACAAAAAGATGCTTCCTATTTTATTCAGAGCCATTACTGAATTCAGAGCTCTAATAATTCCACTGGACCAGGTTCACACTGGTGGCCTTTTCTCTGATGGCTGTCCCCTTACCTTGACATTACCACCGCCAGGCACATGGTGGGCATTTTCCAGTGAACCGACTTTAGCCTGAGCTTTTTCTTTGAAATCCAGTTTCACGCTCTCAATTTTCACACGCCCACCTCCTACACAGAAAAAGGAAATACAGATTAAGATGCCAGAATGACTCAGGAGATATTCTGACCCGATGCACACAGGTGCGCTCAATGCTACTTCCCTTTCAGTTGAGATCTAATGGTTTTAGAGAAACAGAGACCACCACGCTGCACGTTCGGCAAAATTTAACATCTTCAGCACACATTCAAACTGTAAGCATGTGCTGCAGCCCGACTGATTTTCATGGGATTGAAGCACATACTTAAGTATTTTGCTGACTTCAGTCTGCATTTCAGTATCTTATCAAGCTGACATTATGCCACAGCAGCATCTTTCTGCACTATTTTTTATTGATTCTCTAAACTAGATTCTCTAAACTACCTTTATGCCTTTATATATTTTTAGTTAAGTAGAATTAAGAATATTATATTTATTACTAGAGCATATTTACTTTCTCTTGGACTGTAAAAGAGAATGGTATCATCTATGATTTTTCCTTCATAGAACAGGATTACGTCTTCACTTTGTCCCACACCCCAGGAACTCCTACAGTACCTGGCTTGTGGTGGATATTCTTGAGCGAACCACACTTGGAAGTCACATGGCTCAAGTCGATCTTCTTGGTTACAATTTGCACCTGTCAAAAACACACACACACACATTACAGGAATGAAGAGAAATAAAGAAAAAGCCAAGCCATTTGGAGGAAGAGCCCAAGCCTCTACAAACCACTGGAAAAGGAGACACGGTTAGTAGAAAACAGACCATGCCACAAAGGAGGAAACACCTGGATTAATACAGCAAGCTTCCTTCTCACCTAGGGAAATGATAGAGCTGGGTTAAGCTTCACTATAAGCAAAATGAAGAGGAGGACAAAGCAGATCAGCTTGTGGGTTCTTCCTAAAACATTTCTGAGCCTCCCCTCAAGGTGGATGCTCCAAAGCCCTGCATGCAGCAGGACCTATCCTGTTTGCTTCTGCTCTTGCATGTGTAACCTGGCAACTAGGAATATTTCAGCAGCTGTTTTTTTTTTTTTTTTCCTCTACCATCTGTTTCGTACTTTTCTCATCTAAATATAGTGTGCGTTTCAGGTCAATCCACTATGGACAGTCTGATGAATGCAATATGTGACTCCTGCAGCTGTACCTGAGCTGGCTGGTGCTCACCGGAGAGCAGTGGCATGGCTCTGCTCAGCCAGGCAGCAGCACAGGCATCCTCCCTGGTTGCTGAGCCTGGCTCGGGAAGAACCACAGAGCGACACTCCTGCCTTGCTGCACTCCCAACTGGCTCCCAGAAGTGGCCCACAATCACAGTGACTATGTTAGCAGGTCTTAGAGAAGCTGCAGCCACTCCAGGCCAGGCAAGAGCTCCAGGGCGACCGCAACACCACTCGTTTGCTCACATCACCGGCAACGACTTGCTGTACTGCTTGGATCAGATGTGCCCACATCATCAGCTCTTCTGTCTGAGGGAAAATTATTTCCATCAGAGAGGTCAGAGCCACCTTAAGCTATTCCACCATTACTGACAGAACTGACAGGTGTCTGGTCAAACCCTGAGAAACCTCAGTTTGTTGTACTGGAATAATGCTGTGGCATTAGCATTAGTGCTCTGGCTGATGCCATCCTCCCTCTGAACTTTCTTTGTCCTTACATTTTATTTTTCTTTGCCTTCCTCTCAGGTTAGTTGAGGAAGGACTGGCACACTGGAAGATGCCCAGCTGTGACGCTGGCGACTCTTTCTGGAAAATACTTTCTTGGGCCAGTCCCACGAAAGGCACTGAACCATTTTGGCTCACACTGGACTTTCACTGTTAGTGCTTTTGGGTGTTTAGAAATAACCCTTCTTTTCTCCTTTCCTTTCCCTCTCCACATTCTGGAGACACGTTACGCTCTGTGGAAAAAGATCCGAAGGCCACCACTGCATACACAGGGCTCACACGACTACCAGACCACACTCACATGTGAAACAGCAGCAAGAAGGAAAGTAGTGCTGAGAGGAGGGGAGACAGAGGAGTCTAGCTGTGCAAGGTGGGTCACCACAGTGGAGATGCCTGTTCACAGGGTGTCTGTGCTACTTACATTTCCTCCCCCTGCAGAATGTTTGATGTTATCTCTGGAGCCACACCGGGACTGAATATCACTAAAATCGATCTTCTTGTTTAAAATCCTAACCTAAAAGGAATCGGAGGTAACTTACTATATACCATATGCACACTCCACTGGGCTTCAGGACAAGGGAGCCAGGGTCATTTTTCCTCCTGCTGTGACTCCTTTTTTTCTAACTCTTGTATTGAAATGTGAGAAAGTAAACCACACTGATCTCAACACTTGGTGTGTTAACACAACATATGTAAACATACTACCCTGCTCTCTTTTTTTTCTGTCCCACAAAGTGGTGGTGAAACACAAAGGGGGAAGGTTTTATCCTGGAAGTATGGCTTTTCCCTGAAAAGCTCAAAAGAGTCCTTGCTTGCCGGGACTGGACATAGTCCTTGGGCAGCCTGTCCTAGGCTCCCTTGAGTGATGGGCCAGAGTTTCTTCTGAACTGGCCACAAGGAGAAGATGGAAACCCTCGTTCCCACAGGTCAGCACTACAGCCTTTGATGCAGAGATCCCAGAACCATCCAGCTCAGGCAGGGGTTGGAACCCTGAGGTACTTCACCCCTTCTTCTGTGATAGAGCCATAACTGCAGCTACATTCATACAACAGACCTCAGAGCATCCTGTCAAAGGGGACCGACACAATTAACTAAACTAAAGTCAGAGCTCTCTCTCTTTATTGTCATTTAGTAAAGGGCAATGCAGAAAAGCACAACATCTGGAAACCTACAGCTGCAATCAATCCTTATTGATTTCTGGTGCTGGCCATAAAGTTGGTCACAACAACTTTCTGGTGGTAGCAGCACCATGCTTCTCCCCTGTACTCTGTTCCTGGCAGAACAAGTACCTTACTCGCCTTTGATGGTGCCACCTCCTCTACAGATGCCAGGAGCCCGCTTTTTTTCTGTATTACCTTATCCACAGATGCACTGCAGGTATAGGACAGTGCCTGGAGGTGAATTCTGCAAAGGAAAGGTGAAGCTGCTCTGTGCCTGACCCCTATCTTGAGATTTGTGTCAAAGTTGTTCCTCCACCTGGCAGAACTCAGGTGCCACTAATGATTTTCCTCCCAGGGAAAGATGTTCTGCTGGATGGCAGTTACCAGTAGGACAGAAACAACTGGATGCTGGACACACACCTGAGTGACACCACTTCCAGACTTCTTCCTGAGTAAGGGCAGGGGATTGTGCTCACTAGTGTTGAAGGTGTTTCTGGTCAAGGCTGCACTTGCCTTCATTGCACCAGGAGCTTTAACTTACTCAATGAGTACCACCCATGCAGCATATTTTTTCTCTGGTTTAAATATGAAGTCTTTATTCAAATATTATGTTGGATTTTATTTATCTCTATGTTATCAGTATCCAATATGAATTTTGGGCATTATCTATTCATTTTGCTAAATGCCACACGGAGATTCTTCACTGACATACTACTTGGCATAGTCCTGTTGGCTGCTGTTGTAGGTGAACCTATAGCGACTACTGATATTGAGATAAGAGAGAGGGACAGATATATCACTGGACCTCCATGTGGCTTTTTACCACTCCAGGAACAAAAGCGGCTGCAAACCAGCTGAAGTGAACAGTGGGAAGAAGAATAATCCTGTGTAGTTTCTGCTTCCTGGTTTTAGGTCCCCAAACTGCTGCAGGCTTCCTGATAAATCTGAGATAAATCATTCCCTTTGCACCCCAACTCTCCAAACTAGGAGAAGACTATTTGTCCCCTTACAGGGATATCAGATTTTGCAGCTCTTGGCTCCCGCAGCAGGCAAAATGTCACATTTTAGATAACAAGTGGAATCTTCTGGCACTAAGGACCTTGGAGGGCATCCTTGACTTAAGCCCAGTAAACTCCAAGAAGAAATTTTCAGAGGGCCACGCTTTGCAGCTAACGTGAACAATTTCTTCTCAACAAGCTGCTTGATGGGTCCTCCTCATAATATATAACATAACTGCTACATCAGTCAAACCATTAGGATGTTTAGTATTCTCTTGCTTTAATAGGTAAAGATCCGTGGTGATGGCACCCTCAGCAACAAGGGTGATGACAGAAAACTCCACAACTGGTAAGTCACCTTCAGAAGGGCATCTTCAGTCGGCAAACTGAGTTCTGTCTTTCTCTCTTCTATCTGCTTAATCTGTCCAAGTAAACCAACGTACACTAAAATGTGAAAGCAAATGCCTTTAGAGCTTTATGCTTCTGCTTTCTCTCACTGTACTGTTTGTTTAAAAATGTACTCCAGTACTATACAAGACAGGTGTCACAACAGTTACAGAAACACACGTCAGATGTGCAGTCAGATCTGGCTCCCAGAGGGCTTCAGGCCAGACACAACTGGGCAAAAAAGAAGGCCTTCCTAGCACTTTTCAAGCACTCTCTCAGCAATGGATCACCAGCACTTCTTAGCAATGGCCACAGGGATGCACGTGCTCTGAAAACGCTGACTTAGGGGTCATGACAATACTTCAGCACTGTGGACTGGGGGTCTGTAGCTTAAAAATGGAGTGAAAGCAAGGTGAAAAGTTGAGAGAATGCCTTTGATCAAATGCCTAAAGGTTCATTTACACCCAGAAGGTTGGCAGTTTATAAGTCTCATGGCCCATGGACCTGGTTAGCAGATATGTAAAGGACTGATCACCTCAATGATCCTCTTTGTCTCACTGGGTGAAACGCACCCCTGTATACAGAGGGGCCAGCTGGAGCCCTATGTATCATTTATGTCCTGTGCTGAGGGCTGAAGTGAGTTGATTGATCTGGCACAAGGAAGACAATCCAGGTTTTTCCTGATGACCCATTTCTCCCTTCCCTGGAATATATCAATACTCCTGCACATATTTAAATTATGACTGCCCTCTATAACAAAATGTTTCACAAACTAATGAAGCCTTGTTTCCTACAGATTAAGGCTTTAAACGGCTTAATCCTTCCATTCTCTATTTTTCAGCAAGCCCTATCCCATCTTGCCAGCAGTGTCTCCCAGGCTTTCTCCCAGGTCTGGGCAAATAGAAGCCAACGCACAACTGGCCAGCTCTTTATTGTCTCTGACTGTAGAGAAGGGGCCGAGCTACCACTGCCTTTCCCCCAGTGACAGTGTTTTGCTGAGTCTCTGTTTTGTATCCAGTCAACAATTATTGCCCAACTTGAAGGGACCACTGCTTGTTTCTAACCACTGCTCCCTTGCCAGCACTGGTTGAAATGGGCCAACAAGTTACAATGAGTTGAGGAAGGTTAAGACGGCCAGCCAGCCAGCATGACTGCACGAGCTTTGTTTCCTTTGAGATATCAGAGTGTAAACATCAGAGGGAGAGTACCAGAGAGGGACAGGAACTATTTAGGCTAAAGAAAAACTTAGGCTTGCAAACAAAGAATATAAACTGACTGAATTATTTGAAGCTGGAATCTAGAGGGAAATATGTAACTATCAGAACAGGGGAGCTTGGAAACTGCCTCCCAAAGGAACAGAGCTACAAGAAAATGGTGAACTTTTACGATGGCACTTGATGAAAGGGCCATGATGAAAGGAACTAGATGATGCAGCTGCCTGTGTTAGAGACAGCCTGAACACCGTGACTCACCAGTAAGGTCGCTGTGTTCCTGAATGTGTATGTACATCTTGTGTGGGGGTGGAGGTGCGGTAGGGATGTATATATATGCACTTTGTTGTTGTGCTGCATATTAAATGGCAGATGAAACCTGCTCATGCTCTCGTTCAGGAAAGGGAACACTTTAGTCTGTGGCAGAAACATAACTGCTTTCTGTTCACACTCACTAAACATCCCACAAGACAATGTCCTGACAGATTCCCTCATAACCCTTGTCCTGACCTGCCAATCTGAAATGTGTATATTCTCTCCTGGCCGGATGCTGGTTCGCACAGGTACACTGGACAGACCCTGGAATTTACTGTTTTGATCAGGACCAAGCTGAGGTTCCTCAGCATTTGTCATATCCACATGAAGTTAAACCACAGTGGGAAAATTAAGCCTTACAGGCAATGGGGAGTTTATTCCACAAAAACCACATTGGCCAAGGATAAAAATGGCTCCTGCCTGAAGCTCTGGAAGTCTTACAGACCTTAACCCCACTCTGTCTTATGATGACCCCTCAGCAGCAGTCCAGAAGAGAAGTCCAGGGCAGACAGTGTGCCGATGTACACACAGTACAGCCCCACTGAGTCACACTGCTTCTAGGTAGTCCCCAACAGGAATCAGACACTGCACTCCAGTATCTTCTGTGCTGTTTGAATGCTGTCTGACCAAGCATCAAGAGACAAATGGCAAACCAGCAACCATTCAAAGAGAATGTACGCATTAATGGGTAGCCTGCTAGGAAACCAAGAGCTGAAGGAATTTTTCTTGGGGTTCTGAATCACATCCCTGTAGGTATTTAAAAGACAGGTGGACATAGCGCCTAGAGATATGGTTCAGTGATGGTTTTTGTCAGTGTTAGGCTGATGCTTGGATTAGATGATGAGAAAGGTCCCTTCTAACATAACCAGTTCTATGATTCTGTGAAGCATATGTTGATCTGCACTCAGCAGTGTAAACTCTAACTCCCTTCCTATGTGTAATGGCCCAACTGGCAATCTAAACACATAGGGGCTGTGGTCTGAGGGTAATATCTACACTAGGTAAGGGGGGATGTTTTGGGTTACACCGACATTAGGAGACGTGACAGTCTGGTAATACTTGTGAATCTTCCAGTTATATAGATGCCTCCCTATGGCTGTTCACAGAATGTCAAGATCTCCATATACAACAGTTTCCAGTCTGGGGACCTGGAGCAGACTCTTCTCTGTCAGTACTGCACCACTGTGTTGATGATGAATAAAAACTGGTAGAAGGACTGAGTGGAATCACGTAATTGCGGAATTGTCAGAGTTGGAAGGGACCTCTGGAGATTACCTAGTCCAACTCCCCTGCTAAAGCAGGATTGCCTAGAGCAAGACTGCATCCAGGTGGGCCTTGAAGGTCTCCAGAGAAGGGGACTCCAACCTCCCTGGGAACCACCTGTTCCAGTGCTTTGGAAGGCAAAGACATGTATGAGAGAATTTAGTCTGGTTGTGCCTCACTGCTAAAGACGACATCAATGACTGAAAAGTGCTTACTAAAATAAAAGAATTATGTTCCATTGCTGCCCAGAATCATTCAGTTCAGCTGCTTTTCACAACAAAAGGGAAAGCCCCTAACTTCTCAGCATCTGGGCAGAGAATATATAAACAGCTTCCCTCCTGTAACTTACTACTCTGGTACACATCAAAACAAAGATACTCAAAGAACAAAAACTGTGGTGCTGATAAAATTATAGGCTCTCTATATATTTTCTAAGAAGCTGATGATTATATTCTCCTTGCTTTACAATTATGGCCTCTGAGAAGCCCTACCCCAAACACTGTACCTTAAGCATTTAAAAATACTGTAGCTTGGCTCCACTTGTCATTTGAACACGCTGTGAGGCCATGATATTGGGAAAAGCTCCCAGACTCCTAGTAACTTATCAAAGAGGGCAGGTTCTTACCACAGCATCACAGCAATTTGACACAGCTACACCCCAGGAACTAGACATTATTTCAGAGTTTGGTCTCCTAGTTAACACAGGGATTGAGCGAGACAAGAACTGGTCTAGTATAGGAAGCAAGCTTAAGGTTAAAATCTGATTAGAATCAAGAGACAGTTCTAAGTGCTTCCAAATCTACATGCTGCCAAGGACAGACTATACTACAGTTTTCATGCTCCTGGCAGAGGCTACAAGTAGACAAAAAGGAGGATATTTATTTGGACTAGCCAAGCCCTTGAAGAGAAAGACTGTACCTCAGACTTTCCATGTGTACAAACAGAGCTTGGTTCATGTTCAGCTTTTGCACTCCTGAAATTAGTGGATACACACACTAGTGAAGCTGCCAGCCTACAAGCTAGTGAGAGTCAAAATAAAAGGCTGCCCTGGACATGGCACAGGTAAAATAATGTCCTGTCCTTATCTTGCTCTTAGCACAGGGTGAACAAGATAGAGAGACAGACACCGAGCATGTAATATTTTAGCCTGAACAGTTAGTCTTTGAAACAAAACCAAACAATTGAAAACAGGTAGTTTCAATGGGAAGTATCAGTAAAATAGGTGTCTTGCAATCAGCCATGTCTTTAACACTTTGTATAGGACAACAATGGCTGAATTACAAGCTTCTTTCTACCTATTTGCAAATAACTGTATTCATCTCATCAATAAAGTGGCGACACTGAACTAGGCATGTCCCTGTCAATAAAGGGAGAAAGGCTTACACAGAAACACTGAGACGTTTTTTCCGTAATTGTGCTGGTAAATACAGAGTGAAATGACCACTTTCCATGCCAAAGAATTTAACAGACAGCTCAAAAAAGTGCAGGATCCACATCAAATCAACTGTAAGACGTGTTCTGCAAATACACTCCTCGCTAACTCTGGGGAGCTGATCAAAAGAACAGTAAACAAGTTATTGGAGATTCACACACACCAAATAAAAAAGATCTTTGGAGTTCAATTAATCCAGTTAAAACACAGGATCCATGTTTCAGTACTTCCTTAAACAAAAAAACAACAAAACAGATTTTGCTAAACTACAGGGTTTGATACTTAAATTTTAGAGGCAACTCATGGAAAGAGTACTAATAGCTTCAAATATCAAGCATTAAGCATCAAGTATCAAAGCTTTCAAATCAGTTTCCTTACCTTTAAGGAATGAGTTTTGAGTCACTATGTCTAGATTTTCTTTATTCCATCATAATGGAAAAAATTAGGTTGCTCTGCTCAAGTTCAAAAAAGTATCTTGTGTTTGTCTCTTCATGCAATCTGGCTTTTCCAAAGTTTAGCAGGTATGTCCCTTAGCATCTCTTTTTATTGTTCAAATCCAAATTTCCAAGACAAAAATGAAGGTTTTTGTCCTCTCTTTTCCTGTCCTTTCCCATCATATGGCTAAACAGCTCTCATCCAGATTATGTATTGCCTGAACACACTTCCCAAAAGAACAACCTTCCCCATTTTATTGCCAAAATCTAGACTAGGTTAGAGAACAGCTGAAAATGCCTCCTCTGCTGAACTGGCTGCTGGGATGACTCAGAATCTCACGGCAATTTATGTCCCGCTAATTTCAATCTATTCCAGAAAAAAAAAAAACCAGCTTCTACTCTTGCTATTAACAGGAGACCAACAACGTATGGTATGCCATGAACAAGATTTGTCTTCTCTAATATTAGCCAGCTAGGAGTTGGAGCTGGTCACTTAAGCTGCCACCATAGTTGGTGGAAAGATACCAAATCCTCCAGGGAGTGATACCTTCAGTGCTAGCTGGACAGATGGAATGCACCCCATCTGACTGACAGAAATCAGTGCACTGCTGCTAACTGCAGCAAAAGAGGGAAAAGCATCCATTGACTGTACGATTTAGGGCTAGATGTAGGGCTAGATCTTGCTTTTTATTCAGAATAATTCAAGGTTTAGCTGTACAAACTGTACTTGGGCAAGCCTTCCATTAAATGAGTGCAGACTGAACACAGGAGCTGCAAGATGTTATTTCTGCACAATCTGCAATGATCAGCCAAAATTCTAAATTTCAAAAATTTAGAAATTATGGGTTTGAGCTGTGACAGAGTTTTGAAATTGTGCCTCTAAGACCTAATTTTTCTTTGCATTTGAAGATTCGTAATTAACAAGGGATAAATTAGTTACTACCTTTCAGTCCAGAACAAATCCCTTCAAATGTCCTGTAAATCCACAAAAGCAAGAATGTATAAAGGAAACTAAAGCAGACTGGCAGAGAAGAATTTATCTTACAGTTATGAACTGTTGACTTGCTAAATGCACAAGCTTATTCCAATGAATATAGCTAACAGTGTGGAAACAATTGTCTTCTGGTTTCTCATTAGCTAAATACTTTAACAACAGCCATGTTACATCATCAGTCCACCCTAAACAGCTGCCTCCTGTGGCTCTGGTTTGGGAAAGCACCAAAACTTGAACCTTCCAGCTCATTTATGTTCTCATTGTCCTCAGCAGGGACCTTCTCAAAGTGTTGGATCACTTATGTTGCAGGTCACAATGGACTGGAGAAAAAGTGCATGTGTGAGAAGTAGATGGGAGACAAGATGGGACTCAGTAACAACTTGGATTGTACTTTTTGTTAAGCCTATATTCTCCACCAACTCTTAGGATGTTCTTCATCAACCTGTGCAACTACAGCATGTAATCTAGATCTTCAGATTAATTTTTGGGCTGTCATCAGTGCTTGTAACCTGGTGCAATTACATGTGAAATAGGAGGAAGAGTTCTAAGATGCCATCTCAAGGTGAACTTGCTGAACACCTTTTTGACCTGCAGTTCTCCCAGGAGGTGCTCAGCTCTTAGTGGGCCACCAGACCTGTCTGTCTCTGCACTGACTTTGCACCCTGGCAGACTGTAGCTGAGGCAGGAACACTTCAGGAGCCTACTTTTCTCTGCAAACTGGGTCATAAATTGTGATGACGGGGGTGTGTGCTGTGGGAGAATCTCTCCTGCCATCCAAACTGACTTTCAACCTAACAAAAAATTGTGCAAAGGTGACACCAGATACACATCCGAGCTTCCTCCTCTGCCCAGCTCTGAGATGTCTTATCCTTCCCTGTGCCAGTGTCCTTTATCATTTAATGCAGAAGCCTATTCTCCTCATCAGCATTTCTTATTGTCTCTGGACAGGTTCTACTGAATAGTTATGTCAACAATTTATTTAGACTTTCAGACCCATGACTAATTGCACTTTGTTTTCTACAGTTTAGGGAAGATGAAGTTCTCTCTTTATCTTCCTAAAAACCTTCAAGGAACACTTCATTCTCCAATATGTCTTAGGTATTTGATTTTTCTGCGTTTCATCTTACTTCTTACAAGGTGCCTGGCTGTTACTATAGTTACTGATATTTTAAATCTTGTGCACACCATTCTAGTCTGTACAGCTCCATTCACTTTGATGAAGCTATGCTGACTCACATCCACTCAAGTTCTTGCCCATGCATGAGTTTTTATGTATACATTTAAGATTAAATTAAAAGATATCTAGGTTGGCTTTATCCTTGGTTGCTCGCCTATGATGCTTTCTAAATACTGTGCCTGGTCCGTAATGAAAAAATAAATGGGTGCACTTTTGCACTTCAATATGGTAAAACCACATCCACAGCAGAAAAATTCAAGAAGAAAAAAACTATCAGAACAGAAAAGAAAAAAATCTGTTCTTGGCATCTGAAACAGATTTCCAATCCCTCCCCCAGTTTTTCCATGCTTCCCTTGGGCTGTCTGAGAAATAATAGATGCAAATGGGTTACTTTTGAAAGCACAGCATTTCCTCCACAGCTGATGCAGTGCGAAAATCCATCTGAAGCCCAGCAGACATACCCATGAGCAAGTTGCCTCTGAGCTTTGCCAAGAATGATACATTTCACCACACTCTACTATAAAGAGAAAACCAGACAACCACTTACTGGCTGCATCACAGAGTGGAGAAGCCCTCATTTCTCCAGACTGCAGAATACCAAATTAAACACATAGTCATTCCTAGTACGAGCTTAATGCAGTGCAAAGTTGGCTTGTTGCTTCCCCTAGAAGTATGCTCTTGTTTTTAAAATATTTTTCCCCCTGTCAGGTGGAGCCATTTCTCTCCTTTGTTACTGTGGCTGGCAAGTCAGAGCTGGAGTAGAGTCAGGCTGCTATCCGATGAGTTTTTGATGAAATTCAAGGCTGAAGCACTGCATTTCTTGATTTATTTAGCATTCAGACATCCACTGCTTCTTCATTTCTACACCTCAACCTCTGGCAGTTTCAGAATGCATTGGCTTTCTCTGGGACAGCTGTAAGCTAAGAAAAGACCTTGAGCTAGGTTCAGATATGCCTCTGGTAAAAGGATAGTCTGTCTCCAAATGACACTTCTGGGCTGCATATCTGTATTCCTTTAGTGATTTGCATGTCATGTTTATGTACTTAGCTTGCCGAGATATATGCTGGCTTTTCGTCTGCTTGTTTTTCCTGTTGTTATTGCTATCAGCACTTCCAGTTCAGGTTATAAAGCAGCCTTTTTTTTTTTTTTCATGTATCATCACTAAAAGCAGATAGCATATCACAGCTCATTTCAGCCAGTGCAGTATCTGCCACCAGACATTAAACAAGAGAGCAGACAAAGGGAAATAAAATTAGCTTTCATGTGTTCCCCTCACAGACCCTATAAAATTCAACTGCTGAAAATGGAAAAAACTTAATCCTAAACCCTCTTGTCTAGACTGAGCAACTATGGCATAAAGGAGACATAAAGGGAAAGCTCAGTGAGTCTGTCTCTGCCCAGCCCAGAGCTCAGTGGCCTCATACCACTGGGAATTAAAAAATGCTTCAGCTTCAGTGACATTACGTCCACGCAGCAGGTTATCCCAAAAAGAGTGAAAAGCCAACTTCTGTGCCACTACCCAGCAAAGACTCTTCAGAACTGCCAAGTTAATGTAGCTGTTGAGGCACAGCGTTTACAAAGAAGTACAATTTGTTGTGGCCCACCAGTCTTCTGTGGTTGCTACAGTCCACAGGGAGGAGGAGAACAGGCTAACACGATGCTGGTTTCAAGCCCCATGTTCAGCAGCTGGGCTTGTTATGAGGAATGCTAATCCAGATGCACAGTCTGAACTTGTGTTCCAAGCCTCCCGGAGGCCCTGCACACCCTGACCATCTGCTACACAATATGTCAAATGGGAGTTGAACTCCCACACAAAATAATTACAGACCATTGTCAAAATAAAGGCAGAAGAACCTTTGCTGAGGCACTATCTTCTTGACTTTATCTGAGTAATTAGCTACTGTCCAAATCCTGGAAAGCTCTGAATGTGTTAATTTACCATGAAAACAGGATGAACACCTAAAAGATACCTTCCTGTTTAATACATAAGCCTGGTTTGTTTGTTGGTTTTTTTTTGTTTTTTTTTTTTTTATTTCTCTGGAAGACCTGAAGTAGGCATAGGGTCGCAATGTTAAGTTTTAGTCCAATTTATTATTTTTTTTCCTGAGACAGCACAGCCAAACCTCACTGTTCTGTATGTTCTACTCAGTATTCCAAAACTCACACATATATATATATAATGTTTATAAAAGTATCTGATCTGGAAACACGGTGCAAAACAGCTACCTGGAATGTCTTGTTTTCAGGACAGCTGAATGGGGGAGCATGTCATTTACACTGACGTCCTGTCCCTGGAGGCAGCTGAGAAGTGAACCTTTTATAAAACGCTCACGCTGCCACTGCTGCAACTCAGCAATCTCAAAGAAGTAAAAAGGAGCTGGAGGCACAGCGCTTTCATCATGGGGTTTTGTCCACAATCACTATGAGATGCAAATTACAAAAAATAAATCAACACAATTTTCTTGTGGGTACAAGACTGAGTTGACCATATTTTTAGCATAAATAGTGGTAAGCTATACTCTTTTTCCTCATTCAGCATCTTTGTTTCTAAATAAAACATGATTTCTTTCCAATTATAAATGGCTTTACAACTCTTTAAATGTTAAAAAAAATGGACCACTCCATCCTGTAAGCTAGAACAACGTCTTTTCTAAACACAAAGACAAATTGTTTGGACATCATTTTGGCTTTTAATGCCATCTATGTTACCTCTTCTGCATTGCCCAAAAATGAGAGAAGGCTATTGCAGCTCTGCCCATAGCTCTTTGGTAGGGTATCAAGTAACGACCCTTCAGAGGAAGGTATAAGCACCATACCTCAGGAAGATTTATAGTACTTCGTATTTGATCTTTCCTCATTGTCCAAAATCTTCTGCTTAACTTAAAGCCTAGATGGTTACTGTCCTTTCTAAAGGTTGGCAATTTCTGTCTGTAGTAACAGGGGATTCTGCTACCGTACACACATGTTCGGTATTTAACTGAAAGCAATTCTCATGACAATGTGCTTCATTGCATAACTCTGCAAGGCATGAAACTTCCTCTCTTTTTCAGCTTTTAATGCATCAACATGTTCCTGAATTTTTCTTCTTTCAGATAGTGAGAACAGAAGATCCTCATCTGTCTTACACATTTACCTTCTCTTATTTTATATCCATTCTCCAATGTATATAATTTAAGCCCTGTTCCTGCTTATTCAAACCCTGCAGCAAGAAAAACATTTACATCTATCTGTCCTCTCCCACCATTTTTAACTTGGGGTGGATTTACCAGGTTGGAGGCTGCAACCCTCATTAACATCACCCAACAAAATGCACGTCACATAAAACGCCACAGGAAAAGGTCATGGTGCTACGGAATCCTGCTAATGTCCTATCTAGGTTGAATTTGAACTTGCCTGAATTAAAACAAATCTCTTTCATTTGATGATATTGATGAAGACTAAGTAAGCAGCAACTGCCAAGACTCAGTCTGAAACACACCTATAGCATGGAGTGCAAACTCTTGTTTAAGATTTTCCAACTGATTTCAGTGTGGTACTGTTACTTTTCAGGTGAAAAAATACTTTTCTGAAGATTGTCGTGGCCCCTGCCATTTAACATCACTGGACCAACCCATGTACACCGACAAAAGAAGTCACATTTGCAAGGCAACTCCAAATGGCTCCCATCCCAATACCAAAAGTGTACACACAAGGCTAAATCACATAAGGATGAACATAAAGAGTGGAATCCTTACCTGCCCTCCTTTAGGCTGGTATTTGATATTATCTGTTGATCCAATTTTGGACCTGACGTTCTTGAGGTCAGGCAGAGGCTGATTAATAACTCGTAGCTGCTTCGGAGTGGCTGGAGATTTAGGAGGAGTGCGAATTATAGCAACTTTTTTCTCAGTAGGTACCAGTATGGCAGATTTGGGGGTCCCAGGAGTGTGAGGGGTTCTGGAGTAGCTGGGTGTCCCCGGAGTGCCTGGAGTACGGGAGGCATAGCTTGGTGGTGTCCCTGGAGTGATGGCAGTGGAGCCAGGAGTAGTGGGAGTAGAAGTTCCACTTTTTCCTGTTCTGCTACGAATTGGCTCTGATCCTACGTGCAAGAAAAAACCCAGCATTAAACCCACAGAAATAAAGCTCTTCTTCCCAAGACTACATGCCTGTGTGCAAAGCGAGATACAGCTCTAAGATGGTTCTGCTAGCGCTCGAACTGCTGGATGCCTCTCTCCGTGTCTTATTTTGCTACTCAGTCTGCTAGGAGTTACCTTGTAATGTGTGCCTGAGCCGGTAAATTGCCCACATGGTGACTGAACCCTCCAATCTGTAATACAGATGTGCTTTCCACAACAACTATGCTTCCTGCAAAGCTCTCTAAACAAAGCACAATATCACATCAATTTCCATCTTGGGGAAAAGACTAGAAATATCCTTGGAACCTAACGCTTGGGACTTAACCTGACAACCTGACTAACCAGTAAGAATGTTTTCACCAATTTCAATGGATTTGGGTGTTAAAGTAGAGAGTGGCAAAAATTCTCATAGTAATCCCAAAACTAAAGACTCTGAGCACCTGGATACTGCTGGTCACATACCACTGCTGGTAATCTGGTGTCAGCAGCTGAACCTTGGGTGAGCATTCAGCTGATGACTAAGTCATAGCTCTGTTATGTGGATGGGCAGATGTCCCTCAAGTTCAATTGCTATTTTCTACTAGTGCAGTGAAAGAAAGCAATCACAGAAGGCAACCTTGATTAAAAATCACATTTTAGTCACATCTGCATGCAAGTTAAGAAAAACAAATGCTGTAACATTTTGTAGTGGCACCATTGAGTGTTTATGGCATTGCCAGTGCTTTTCAGTGAGCACAAGAATCAGTTTTAGTAGTGGCTTTGTGCTCTCTGCAGCCAGCTCTGCTGCTAACTCTCAAACACAAACACAAAGAAGCTGAAATATCTCCATATGCTGCTTAAAGCAAACCTTTGCTGAGAATATTTTAGGAAAGAAAGGCCAATCCAACCTCCAAAGCCTAAGAACTCCATTGCTGAATGGATGCATACATGTTTTCACCCTTAAAAATTTCAGGAATTATAAATTCAATGGGCCTCTAGAGCATCCAGTGGGACTAACCAAAATCTCTTTTAAAATATTTGTTAATCACTCTGTTTATTTAATAGTGGTGGAACAAATGCAATGCATTGATCCCCCTGGGCTCTAGGAGAAGCTCTTTGCTCTACATGATTCATTAGACTGAACATACTCTATTCCCACCTCCAGTTCCCCTGAACAGTTTCTTTCTTTCCAAACCTACCTCTAAAGCAGAACTTTCTCAATATATCAACTGAGATAGAAAAGGAATGACTTTTTTCTTCCAGCTCTCTGTGGCTTTGGTATATTTATTTTTCACTCTTCTGCTCTTCACCACATTGGCAAATGCTCAATGGTCTCACTTCAGGTCAGTAGAACGGGCTGCTGTGCCAGCTGCAGCTCATTCTGCTTACAAAGTGTCTCTGTTTTCACCCTTGGAGCATCACCCAAGAATTTCAATGGACTTTTTTTTTTTGGTATAATTTAATTATCTACTTTCTTTAGGCTGCCTTAAAAGGGGCTGAGATTGGTTTCTGAAGAGAGGAACCAGAGGAATTCCTACAGGAAAGCAGGGAGCCACATCCTGGCTCTGAGGCCTTGGCTGAATGCAAATCTATCTGTAGGTTCTGACAGAATTTGGTAAAATTCTCTTCGTCCTGTAATTTCTTTTGTCTTGTGATTTGGTAACACTGGTCCACATAAAAGGATTTTGCTGGTTTGCTATCCTAACTTTCCCCAGTGAGGCACTCTGCTCGCTAACATCTCCATACTCAGCAGTTTTCATCCGAGGATTAGAGTACAGGGAGATCATCACAGTGAAACAGCAAGTTAATGACTATAATATTAGGTTCACTTTCCCAAGATCCATCAGAATATTTTATATTGCTTACTTCAGGTTTGTCTCAATTTTGTTGCTGCTGTTTAAATGCCCCATGTTAACTATCTGAGTGCCCTGCAAAGGCATTTTCTAATATTAGCAATGAGTCCTAGCTCTGGACACTGCAGACTATGGAGAGGCCTTGCCCCTGGTTTCAAGCCCTGGCAGCTCAGCACTTGCTATCTGAACAAAAACAGTCTGTGGGGCTCTGATTTCCAACAGCATACCCCAGCCCTTCCCCTCTGTGTAAAAGGTAAGGACACATCACGCTATGGCAACGTGACAAATCTAACAAGGATGGGAGACATTCACAGCAGGAGAGGGTTAATATGCAAAGAACATACGGGTGGTCCGTCGCACTGAAGAGGAAAGGGAAGCTGTGAGGGAGAAAGAGTTCTCCTCTCTGTCTCGGTCTCCTGATACACCTCTTCGAGGAGGAATAATACAGGAAGGTCTTGGTAGAGAGGAACGCTTTTCAGGACTCTTGCTTACTCCATCCTATTAGTAGCAAAATGAAAAAAAAAAAAAAAAGGTTTAGTTTTCCAAACTGACTCTCTGGACTGTGATTTCTCTCAGCCTATATACAATGAAGGAGACCTCATCCTATGGGCCCAATTTACTATTCACGCAGGAAGCTGTTGGTATCCAGCCACCTCCCATGCTCCACTTAGCTCCCCATTGCTTCTTTACTGCAACAAAATACCCAGCAGTCATCCTCTGAGCTACTTAAGAAAGATACAGATACTCTTGAGCTAGATATGGATGGATCCTACATTTGACTCTTAATAAAAACAGCATTTTGTAGTGCAAGTTGAAAGTAAAAAAAACCCTCTGGATCTCAGATGTGAGATTCTTACGTAAATTTGCCTGTAAAGCAACTACAGTACTGGTGCCCAGAACACACCCCACACTATTGTGATTTTTGAATTTTCAAACACTAACTTGTCATTTTCTTATGGCTAAAAATGTTTAGCTGCAGCTTATTTTTTGAGTGCAGGACTATTAGTCATTGTGTCTTCTCTTATTTCCTTCCACACTCACTTTTTTTAAAACTTTCTGAAATCAGCAGATACCTTTTTCTCAGCAGGGTTAGAGCAATGGAACATATATGTTAGAATATTTTTGCACGTATGGGATGGGTGGCCAAGGACAGCGTGTCATAAGCAGACAGTACTCTCAAAGGCAAATACGATGATGATCCCAACCAGTACAAGACACACCAAGCACAGCGTAACATAGAAAATGGAAGCCAATGGTGAAAACAGTTTTATAATGGGGATAGTCATCAACTCAGCATGAAGCACATTTGAAACACAAGTGAAATGTAAACGTGGGGAAGCTAGGATGGACTGCCAAATATCTCTTTAAATTTATGCTGCAACTTCTTTAACACGGTCCCATGCGTAGACCAGATTAGGTTTCCAGAGCATTTGGCTTCCACCCTTATTGCTGGTGATTAGAACTGCACCTCTCCTACACTGGGGACTGAATATTAACTGGTTGAAAATTAGATTTTTTTTAAACTTGGAAGGCAAATCTGTACTGCTGGTTTTTGCCACTTACCCACACGCAAATATGTGCAACTTTTTAGCAGTCAATGAAGCAGTATCAATATCATCAATAGGAAGACAATATGTCCTTCCAGTTGTAATTTATTTCACTTATGTGAACTTATATCACTCTGGACAATCTCTGTTGTTTTTACCAATTCTGTAGCTCAAATCTTGTAGCCTGATAATCAATTTTCCTGCCATGGGACATGTGTAATCCTACATAAGCTCCACAGGGAATTACTCAAATTCAATGGGGAGAGAATGTGATCCATGGAATTCACCTACACATCTCCAAGCTAACTCTCTCTACCAACTCTGCTACCTTACCTTAGCATCTGATTTTGAGCAGGGCAAGCAGTCTCTTGGGCCTGCTGAGGAGGGCCGTACATAATAACTGTCTGTATCGAGAAAAGTGGCCCTTTTAGTAGTTAATGAACAAGCTGAGCTGGGTCTTGGAGGAAGCAATGACTTTGCTCTAGACTTTGAGGCAGGAATCTTTGACAAAGAGGCAGTCTAGTTATGAGAAAACAAACAAAAGAAAACACAACATGAAGCTGAACAAAAGGAAAACACAAGCAACATGGACCCCCAAAATAAGGCAAGCTACGAATTAATACCTTTCCTCTGTCTGTTAATGGTGTCTATGTGGTTCTGACATGCACAGAAGTTTTAAATCTGTGTTGTTTGACTGAAACTGTCTGGGTTTGAACAGAGTTACTGATTCTAGGAAGTGCCTTTTTCTGCAGATGCTATTTTTGTTTTGTGTTAATAGGACAAAACTGGTACCGGGTATGGCATTTAACTGGTACCACTGCTGGTTGGCTACATTAGAAACAAGTACAAAACTACAGAAGCACCAAGAGATCTTAGTCCTTTAAAACTATCCCTTCTAGGCTACAGTAAAGAATAAAACAGTGGGAACTGTAAAAGCAAAGTTAAACCAGTATTCCCACAACGGCAGAATGACATGGCAGTATTACTTCTTGTGTCACTGTGTACACACAAAACCCCTAATTCACCCCAACAGTGTATTCTGTGTATTTGGTGTCATTCTATAGAGTGACAGCATGGAGAACTGGGATGAGGAAGCTCATATACAGCTGAAAGACTGACACAATACGTCATCGTGATCAGCCACTTGTCTGATTGTGAATAATAATAATATCCCATTGAAAGAACAATTAAACATTGGTAAGACAGACTGAAAATTCTTTGTTGACACTCAGGAGCGCCTAACTGCTTTGCAGAAAGGAATTTCCTTGAATGTGAAATAGGGCTACTTACTCAAGCAACATTTTTTTTTCTCCCATGGGTACAACTGATACTAAAAAACTCAACTGCAAGGCTGTTACCCAGGCAATAGAGTCATGATTTTTTCTGCATTCATACAGCCATGAAGTTACACATAGGACCAATCCCATTGGGCTTGTAATTATGAGATTTGGTACAGAACTTTAGCCATGAAAAATATGGCATTAGATCTAAGTCAGTCACCTAGACTTTACTGGTGTTCAGAAACTCTTCAAGTTGTCTGTGTAGAAACTGAAAAAAGAATGAGTTGTCAGCTCTCTACTGACAGGCATCTGGCTTAGGCTACATATCCAGCCTACAGAAAACTGAAGTTGGTGCGCTGGATGTCATCCAGGACATCATCAACATGAGTTGATGTTGAATGAATTCCAGTCCTACAACACAGCTGAGAGACTTTTACTGGATATCATCTTCCATACCGAGTACTCTACTGAGCAAGATAAGAAATTAGTTCAAAATATTGAAGTGCTTCACTAGCACGAGTGAATACTCCTAAGGTAAATTTTGCATCATATTTATGTCTCTTTAATATTTATTTCCCTGTCTGAGAATACACAGAATGAAATCAGTAAATAATGATTTTAAACAGAAACTGAACAATACGTGTTTCTGTCACATTCAAGGCTTCTCCAGACCTTGACTGGTTGGTCAGGGTTTGATTTATGGGTCCCATCCACTTGTGAAACTTCGGGCCATATCTACAAATCCACTACGGTGTTTATTGATCCTGAAATTCTGTGGAAGCAGCGTATCTATGCTTGATGACTCCAAGAAACAGGTGTTCTGCAAACACCTTTCACCTGGTTTTCTGAGCTTGAGATGTACCATGCACAGTTTGAGGCTCAAATGTTCGTTCAGCGGTTTTCACCTTTTTCTACTTGCAAAATATTTTCCCTAATGAGACTGGAAAATTGTTACAGATTAAGATTCTATGCACAACATAGAGACCTCATCCTTTTCGCTCATATTGCACACAGTGTCCACCGTGAATACGTGCATCTAACAGGGATGTTAATGATGGACAAGACTGAGATCTTTCAATGGAACAGCTTGTGAAAAGGCATGACCTTCAGCTAATGCACTGCTCCAAGATGAAAGGCACTTTTTAGCATCAGTAATAGCAACAAAATCTGACCCAAACAGATTTCAGTGACGTGCTCAAGGCTGGTAGAGCAAGCAAAGAAACCAAATGCCTCAACCCCTGCCAGTGCTTTACCCAGAAAACCCCTCTTGTTCTCTGATAGCAATACATTACCTTTGCCTCTGTTATAATTCATGTTGCTGGAAGTACCAGCTGTCCACGGGACAGATATGTGTGTAACCCTGAGTAAGACTAAGGGATTGCTGACACTGGGATGCAGAAGCCTCCCTTTATTTCAGAGCTGTTCCTAACACATGGCTGATGTTCTCATCTCGCTACCGCAGATACACAGCTCCTTTCCAGCAGATGGAACTGCTTAGCCTTTTCTGAACTTGTTCTGCAAAGTAGTATGTAAACTGTAGTTGGAAGATGGCTAACAAAACTGACCAGGTTGGATGATCTAACATTACCAGTGGAGAGGAAAAGGTTGCATTTGAAGAACATAAAAGCTGAAAATCAGGAAGAAACACAACAACTGAAAGGGAGAGGTCTTCATAAAAGCAGAGGTGGAGTCAAGACACAGAAGAGAAACTGTCCAAGAGATGCAATAATGTGGCAACTGGAGAAGTGAGGCAACAGGGAGACAAAGGAAGCAGGGGACAGACTTCTGATCTTTGCCTTGACGGAAGGAGCAGAAAGAAAAGTGCATAGAAAGCAGATAATTTCAGAGAATCACTTTGCAGTGCTTGTACTTGGAGCACTCAGTGGATAGAGATGACTCTGAAAATGGACTAGTATTGACTTAAATTTGGAGTTAAGTGTTGATTGCCCCCCAAGAAAAGACAGTAATAAACCACACTGTTGACTCAGACCAGAAATTTGTCCAGATATTTCCTACTGTACTAGTAAAGAAGCTCTAACAGTTTCCCAGTTATGAGCTGAAATGAATCAGACCTGAAAAAACACATGAAATCCCAGAATCCATGGCTGAATTCAGGTCTAAATTTCACAGCCCCTCCAAAGCCTCCAATCAGTTATGCTGCTATCATCATTAATGATTTCTTATAAGTCATAAATAATGTGCAGCCCTTTATGAGGTCTTCTGTTCCCCAAAGAATTTTGTGGTCTAGTTAGACAGATGAAACAAATCAGCTACGGAAGATATTAGGAAATGTAGAGGAATTCCAATGAACTCATCCATTGTTCATGATGGCTAGCAACGACAAAGTATTGTCATGCTGCACATTGTCATGTGAAGTAGCATGTGTCAGTGTCATGTAAAAAATAGTTGCACAGGGGATTGTGAAAAGAATTTGTTTTCCTGAGGATTTTGGAGTGGTGGGATAGGAAGAGCGTGGGGTTAGCACAGGAGCAGGGTGGATGAGGTGCTGCAGTATTTGCTGAAGGAAACTCAGCAGAGGAGAGACTCGCAGGGACCAGAACAGCCTGAAGAGCAGCTGAAGGTAGGGCACAAAACTGCCAGGTTAAAACACAGAGAGAAATAAGCGGTCCAGGAAGTAGCCATTCAGAAAGCACTTAACAGCACATAAAATGCTACTGGCCAATAACTTCTACACGGGCATGACCTCTGCAGAATGAATGGGTACGTAATGGTGCATCAGATGACATCCAGTGAGTCCTGGGGGAAGGTTTCTGCCTGTGTAGCAATCAAGCAAGTGGCGGTATGAACTGGGTGCTGCAGAAAGGGCCAAGGTACACAGTACATCCCAGAGGATGACCTGGCTCAAAATGCTGAACAACACCCAGCTCCTGCAGTTCGGAGTCTGTGTGCCCCCTCTGGATCTGCAAACTGGCATCATCTATTACCTGAGACTGTAATTCAGAGGTTATTCAGGAAAGGTGGATTTAATTACCCCTTTAAATGAATAATGAGTATGACAAACAAATTGAAAATGGAACACAAATTTTAAATGGAACACACAATTAACACAAAAAGATCTGAAATAAGGACAAAAGGAGATTATAAAGATGAACGATGACTTTTACTCACTGAGAGTTTTTCCTTCGCTTGTTTAAATACAGCAGGAGCCTGGTTTGTTTCACCACCTGCTGCTGAGAGACCCAAAGAAAGACTTAATAGTCAAAAACAACAGTAATAAGCATTTCCACGTAGTGCACTTTACACTTGTTATAACAATTAAAAGCCTTGGAATTAATGTGCAAAGCAATTACCCTGTGAATTACTCTCAATGAACCGTCTGCATAAAAGTACCTGCCTTTAAAATGTCCTATATTCATCAGACTGGAGGTAAAATGGCATTTCAAACAAATCAAAATCTTGTATTTACCTTCCCAGAAGTCTAGCAACTACGCTAAAAAGTTCAAGAAATAGCTGACAACTATAAGAAGCTCTAGTTCTGAAGGTCAATCGCCCTAGCATCCTCATTTTCAGGACTGTTCTCTAAAAATCACGTTCCTTTAAGTAACCCAGAAATGCAAATTTTGAGAGGCCCCTGAAATTACCACTGTTCAAAATATTAGCAAACATACCACTGTTGAATGATCATCCTAGTTTTATTAAACAAGGTCAGTGTGCCGTGGCTCAATTAAGCCCTCAGACTTCAGCAATTCAAATGCTATCTGGGACATCAAGTATCCTAATTTAATATTTCATTTATCTGATACAACATGATTTGAGGTAAGATTCTTCTCTGTCTTGGATTCCATCCTCATGAAAAATTTTGGAATGGGGCAGCTTTTCAGAAAGCAGGTTACTAGTTTCACCCCAACATCGCTGCTCATTTGCCACACAAAAACTAGATGTGAAATATTTGGGCATCTGTGTCAGGATGCCCTTAGTAAATGCAGAAGCAGGACAGTGGGCACAGATGACGGCCTCTAGCTGTAAACCCAACTGTCTTCCCGATGTAATATCAACCCCAACACATCATATAGGATGGTACCAATTCATTTTCTCTTTTCCCTGTGCACTTCCCAAGCAAGGTGAGATCTCTGGTTTTCTGCCACATGTCTCACTCTACTTCTGCCCTCTCAATATGATTTCATTGCTGTTTTTTTTTTTTCTTTTTAAAATGAAAGAGTAGGAGAGAAAGCTCGTGATGAAGACAAGAATATATATCTGTGTACTTCAGTTCTTCTGAATTTGTAATAGGGATAAGTACAGCACAGCCCTCCTGCATCACATTTTACCACTTCTGTTACTGCTGCTTTTGGTCTGCTTCGCATCTCTTCCAAATTAGTCACAAATAGCTTCTTTCCTCCTTCCCTTGGTACTGAACTCTGAGCAGCCACCACTATGAAGTGGAAAAAAATAGTTGTGCTGCTTGCGCTGACTTACCTGAAAGCACCACAACTTCTCCATCTGAACAAAAGATCTCTAAAGGCTCTCCTGCCAGTTCCAATACACAACAAACACGGATTACCTCAGGGGGCGACCCCAGAAATGAAAACAAGGAACAGCAGCGTATCACATACTGACACCCACTCATAGCCAGGTAAGTGTCCTGGCCTTCCCATGGTCAATGCTCCTCTGATGGCATGACTGCAGTGGCATCTCACAGCCACTAACAAAGCACAAATCAGGTTGGGGTTTCATTCATGGAACTACACCACTCCAGGCAAAAACTTCACAACTCTTTCCTCAGAGCTAGCTGTGCTGTTTCTTTTTCAAATGACAAGGATGAGCCTCTTAAAAAGCAGTCCCTTCCTTGTGGATATGTCACTGTAAGTTACCACTATTTGCCAGCGCTTTACATGGGAAATTTTTTTCAGGTGTTAAGGGGAAATATGTCATTTCCCAGGCCATGACACATAAAATAGAGGCAATTACTAACTTTTTTTTGGTGACACTTGTATCTTATGACTGGACATGTTTTGTTTTAAAGTCACAGTAAATGCAGCATGGAGGTTTTAACTGACTACAACACACTCAAAGCTATATAGTCTATATTACGAGGGACTTTTGGTGGGGCCCCACTGGCCATGTATCATTAAAGTTGACAAGACCATTCCAAATAGGACACACTGACAGGTCAAAATTGGCTTCAAGAAACAGTGCTCTATTTCACATAAAAGGAAAATGGGAGAGAGACAATGTCCCTCTAAATTCCAGATCCTGGAAAGAGCTGAATGACTGGTTCAGGCTCAGGGATATGTAGTTTAATGTATGGCCATCTGCATTCTCAGGATATCACATAACACTGCATTCTTTCTCATGGCCTTCCCTCAAGTCCCATCAGTCAATATAAAAAGATGAGGTAGAAGAAAATAAGGGATGCTGAGAATTTTGCAGCAACACTGAGTACGGTGAAACTTTCTAAGAAATATTTTTGTTCACTTTGTGGTGTGGTTCAAGCTCCTCCGTTTTAGAGCTCCAGTCTCAAAATTGAAACTACATTACTGAAAATTTTATGATCAATCTGGGACCATCCTTTTGGTTGCTCTCCATCTCAGGACTTAAATTTACTGGGAGGTTGTTTCTCTCCTACATTTTCCACTTTGACTAATAATACATCTGCTTCACTACATGTTGAAATGAGAGAGAAAAAGCTCTGACAGTCGCCAGGCAACACAAATTTAAGAAACTGGGCAGACTTCCTTATGAAAGTCTATTGGTATGACACAAACTTCTCTGGGATGCTATGGACCAGAAGAGTTCAGACGAGTTAGTGGTAGAGTACCTGAGGGCAAGAGAGCACCAACCACAAAGTTGAGAACACTATAAAGTTGACACTTTCTTTCTCCCATTCCCACTGCTTATTGAACCTCTTGTGTCTTTTGAAAGCATATGTGAATTATGGGTGACAACTTCTCAGCTGATCAAGCTTGTGCTTCAGCAAACAGCAAGAGGTAGCAAGAAGAGTTGTTTTAATCCTTTTTGAAAATTCCTCGCTCTTGGGTAGTTCTGTTCCAGAGTGCAAGTTAGGACAGCCCAGAGACTGTGAACTCAGGAGGAGCCACCACTGCAACACAGAGGGGCCTGGATCAGCTTTTCCTTCCCTGCCTCCATTTCTCGTGAGAGGGGAAGTAAAACTACCAGATTCTCTCACAGCAGAAAGGCCACGGGCCTGAGTATTTAGTTTGGTTTTCCTAATGGAATACAACCAGGGGGCAATACACACTTCAAACAGTTGGGGCACGATGTTAAAGGTACCCTTGCATAACTATCCTGTTAAGGTATTTTCACTAGTCAGACCTCCACACTGAGACTGGTCTAAGTTTAAAGCAGGAGTGATTCGTTGGTGCAAAACTGGATGAGAATGACTTCTTTGGTATTGTACTCTCTACCTATAGGATGGCTTCTTAATTTCTATGCCTATGTAGCTCTGCAGTGCTGTGCATGGGTCTTCTCTCAACAGCCCTAGTTTTGTTCACGAACAACCGCAGTGCAGCATGCGGCTATATTACGTGACAGAAAGCCTGGCCTCTTTTCGGATATATTTTTTTTCTAACATCACCGGAAAAGTCAAGATGTTCATCTTTCCACCCTGAACTCACAGTAACAACAAGTAATGTAATGAAAATGCTGAAAGTGTTCTTTTTGGTCTTCCAAATAACGATACACCTATCAAGGTGTAACAGGAATCATTTGTTTCATCCTTTCATCTTCCTCTATCAAATATTGAGATTTTTGCTTGGAATGCATTCGTAGTGTGAGCCCAGATTTCTTCTCTCAGCTTCATGCTGCATGTGGTTGGATTCCCCCTGTGGATTTTGACTGTACAGCATAAACATCAGTGACAGATTGGGAAGTGTCAATGCAGATAACATCAATCAACAAAATATAAGTTTGAAACACTTCTTATTATGCATGAGAGTAAAAAAGCAAAATAATGGAAACGCATACCATGGTTTAAGCTGTCAACATTTTCCCACCAGAAAAAAAAAAACCACAAAAAAGCATAATTAAAAAAAAAACCCAAAAAAAAAAAAAAAAAAAAAAAAAAAAAAAAAAAAAAAAAGATGAGTAGAGATTCCTACAACACCACACTATAAGCAGCACAATGCCAAGTTACAACCACAGCACTTGGAGGTCCAGGCAATGACAAGCATATATGATCATGGCCTCCATTAAATAAACAAATACCAGGAATGAAAAAAGAAAAGAAAAATGATACAAAACAATAAAAAAGCAATACTATCTGTGAAGACCGATATTCTTGGAGGAGAAAATTAAAAAATAGAGAAGCTGCTACAGCCATGAGATTTACAAATAAAAATATGTCTATGTTTGCCAGCCACATTGCATAACTGAACAGAACGCAGTCACCTGTCTGCTTCCGTTTAACACAGGAGAGATGAGTTGGTCTAGTATATTTGATAGCAGGTTTTAAAATGATTTTCCTGGAGGGAGAGTGGGCCTGAACTTCAGTTTTTTTAGCAAGTTCAGCTTTCTTATACACTGCTATGGACAAGAAAACACAAAAACATAGAATCAGGAAAAAACCAGCAAACAGTTTCATATGACAATACATCAAGTGGCAGGCCCACTGCTCCACAACTCCATCCCAATGCGTCACTTCTACTGGGGCAAACAAATCCTAAGTCAGATGAGGAGGAGCACTGGGGCATTAATCTCAGATGTGTTACCCAGAGATCAGTGGGGATGCCTCTAATCAAAACGGGACCAATGGAGCAGTGAGCCTTGCACATGGCTCTTCAAACAGTTGTACAATGTTTCATTAAAAAGCTCTAGCATTAATACCGTTAAGGTGCACATCATCTACTACAGAGTAACCAGACAGCACTGTACAATAGTAAAAATAAAAATAAATAAAAAATTGTAATAGGGAGTTTTAAATGAACCTTTTTTCCTTCTCACTTCATCTCTGGAGAGTGTGCTAGGTTCCTTTTTAGCTATTTTCCTTTCAGGAGTAGAAATCCTGCCTCTCCCAGTTTTAAAAGGTTTCTCTTTTTTATGCTTATCAAGAGATGATCTTCGCAATTCTCTCTCTGCCTTCTCCTCTTTAGGAACAGTTTCTAACTGTTCAGTCATGATGCTCCTATCATCATCTGTAGGATCAGAGCAAATTATAACAACAAACAAAAGATTAGTAACAAATGTTAACAATACTGCAGTGGAGCAGGGAAAAATAGTTGAGGACAGAGCAGACGGATTAATAAGAAAAGGCAGACTATTTTACCATTTTTCTGAAACATGCTGAGATTACTATTAAACTATAATAATTTTGGGGTCTGATCATTATGATTTGGAAGCAAAAATATTTAACAGACAAAACAGAAAGGATAATGCACACCTTGAGTATCTGCCCAGAGACTGTCTGTGTCCATGATGGAGTCATCAATTGTTGTTTCATCTTTGTAATCGTCACATGTCTCTGTCTTGTAGTTGGTGAGGGGGATTTCCTCTCTCTGGGGTGAAGCAGGAGCTTCTGGGGAGCCCTCCTTGGGCTCGACTTGAACGTCAGCCACTTCCTCGACCTCCAGCTCCTCTTCAGCCTGGGAGTCCCCTGTTTCAATGTCTTCCTGCTGAGTAGCAGCAAACCGCACACTGTGAGAAGCAGATTCACCCTCATCAACTGTTGTCTGCACCACTGTGATGAAGTCATCCTCTACAGTCACCACTGATTCAATAATGCCTTTCAGTTCAGGCAGTGCTTCTGGGCTACCCTTGGCTAGCATTTCTTCAGCAGTAGGTCTCCCAAAGTCTATTTCTGGGGGCATTTCTGATACAAGATGGCGTTCATCCTCTTCCTTTTCTTCTTGATCTACTTCTACCTCTTCTTCTTCACGTTCTCCCCCTTTTGCAGCCCCAGCTTCCACCTCATATGGCAGCAACTTTTGGATTTCCACAGGTTTCACAGAATCAGGAATCTTTTCAGTGCCTTCTGCAGGCTGTGGTATGCTCTCCATCTGAATCTCAGCAGGCTCTTCCTGGAGCGGTTTAGCTTTCGGAATGAGGAGCTCCACAGAAGGTTCCTTTGCTGGTAACTGTGCAGGCACTTCTTCCACAGACACAGGAGGTTTTGGAGGTTCTGCTTTGATATCCTCTGGTTTCAAGGATTCTCCATTCAAACCTTCCTGGGTTTGATCATGCTCTCCACTAGATTCATAAGATTCCTCTTTATCAACTGCCTCTTGGTGTACTAGATCAGGCTTAGTTACTTTTTCCTTAATTTCTGTTTCAGACAGTTTGGTGCTGTCCTTCACATAACTAGGCTCAGTCTTGGAAAGTACATCTGCATCCTTTGCTTCTCTGGACAAAACGGTCAAATCTTTCTGTTGAGTATCTTTGAGTTCAGGTTCTGTTTTTTTAATGGAGGCTTTGTCCTTCCCTGAAGGGAGAGAAACAACCTCACTGATCTTAGTATCTAACTGACTCTGAAATTCTTGGTCAGCTCTCCTTGCAGCCACTTCCAAATCATGCTTTATAGCATTGTAATCTGGTTTTATTGGAGCTTCTATCTCAGCTATTTCAGGAACAACACTAAGAATCTTCTCCTCCTTCTCCACCATCAAAGAAGCAGCATCGTTTTCTATTGCTAACTCTGAAGCTGATATTCTGTCATACATGGTATCATCAGTTACAGGAATTTTATCAGCCATGCCTTCTTCTTTCATTTCTAAGATTGCCTCAGGTCTTATCTTCTCTGGCTCTGCACCTTTAATGGGATAGACCACTTTAGAGTCAACTTGATCTTCACTTTTTTCTAGCACCGTATCCAGCTTCTCTTTTTTCTCCTGCTCAAAGTCCCTTGCCAGAATGGTCTCACCAGTGGCATGTTGACCTAGGTCTTTTTCACTGAGGAATTCTTTTGATTTTCCAGCTGCTGCCAGCTTCACTTCTATTAAAGACAGGTCAGGCGCCAGGCCACGTCTCAGTTTTTCATCTGTCCCTTCGTAAAAAGGACAGGTTTCACTCGCTAAATTCTCACTGTCCTGAACTGGAGAAGGCAGTGGAACTGTGTACTTATTGAAAACACAGTAGCCCAAGTCTTCTAGCTGACTTTCAGCTTTTAGAGTTACATGGTTTTCATCTGTCACAGGTGGCAGGGCTGTGCTGCTGTCTTCCAAAACAGTGTCAGAAGGAACTGACTTCTTTTGCACCATCTCAGCATCTGCACTCACAGACGCTACTCTAGATCTTGTCCCTGCTAAGTCTAACATTTCAGGCAGGTCAGGAGCCAGGACAGCCCCGTTTTTGTAATATTCTTTGGCCAGGAAAGGTGATTCAGCCAAGGTCTCAGGCTGGACTTTTTCTCCTGCCGTTGCTTTTTCTTCTTCAATGTGCTCATCTTCCTCTCTACTATCAATGGGGAAGCAGGGGGCCTTTTCCAGTGCTGGTGTGGTTGCTGGCAAGTAGTCATCACCTTCATCCATACTTCCACTAGTGTTAGTTAGGATATCTGAAGCGAGGGGAGACAGATCATGTGCACGACCAAAGCTAAAACCTAGAGCTATTGAATCCAGGCAGGACATGGGCAAGTTAATAGACATACTTCTCTGTTCAATTGCAGATCTCCCCCCAAGTCCCAAGCTCCTGCTCAGAGTTAGGTCATCTTTATTTTTGCTGTGGAGTTCTCTCTTATCCCCATAGACTTTGGGATCAATAGTGAACATTCTTTCTGTTGGGGAACTTGGTTCTTCAGATTTGTCTGGTGTATAGCTCTGAGCCAGGGTACTATACCCTATTTCATGAGCAGGCCCACTCCGCTGCTGATTCAACTCTGTCTGTAAGTCTTCCTCTTCTTCCTCTTTGTCTTCAGGTATCAGGCGATCTGTCCGATAAGGCTCATACGCACTCTCTTTAGTGTCACTTAGCTCATAGTAATCACTGCCTTGTTTCAGAGCATCTGCTTTCAAGGCTTCCTCTTTCAGAGCAGAGGTTTCAAAATACTTTGACATTCCTGATCGATCCTCCTCTTCTTTCATTTGATGAGGAGCTGAAACATTTGTCTTATCCTCCTTGGCATCTTTTTTAACATCTTTCTCTTGAGAAAGTTCTAGAGCAGGGGTCTTGTCAGTGGTTAAACTTGCTGCCTCAGGGGCTTTCTCTGTTATTCTGGATAACTGAGTGGTATCAGGATGCTCTGCTGTTTTCTCAAGGGTCAGTTCATGGCTTAACTTGGCTGGGGGTGCCTGTGTTCTTGGCTGGACCTCCTTTTTCGTGTCTACTGTTGCTGGGAGCCCACTTTGATCCATCTCTTTTTCTGCTTTGAGACTATCAGGTGACTTTTTAGCTTCATCATCCTTTTGAAAATCTGCTTTGTCTAGGGGAAGTGTCTTAACTTCAGGTTTTGTGGTAAATTTACCATCATCTAATATTCGAGCCTCCCCTTTATCATAGAAGTCATATCTTACTTCCTCATCACTCTCATCCTTGGTCATGTCCTTTTCCTCCCCCCACGCAGGGATTTTCTGGGTGCTTGGTGTTTTCAGGCCATCTACAGTTACTGCTGAGACTTCTTGCAGAGCTAGCGTCCTCTCTCTGTGGATCTGTTCATCTTTAGTGAGATCTTTGGCGAACAGTTGGTTAGTGGGTTCCAGTGTTGTTTTGGGACTGTCTTTGAGTGGAAGCTCCTGGGGGACAGCGGGAGACGGGCCTGAAGGAAGTTCACTTTTGGCTGCTTCTGCCTTGGGTTCCGATGGCAAAAAGGAACTTTCACTGTGGCTCATGGTAAGATCTTGGACATCTTTAAGGTTGTCTTTAATCTTCATAGGCATGACTTGGTTGGATGATGAGGGCACACCTGCAGTCCTTTCTTCTGTTTTGCTCCCTTTAGGCAGTTCAGAGGACAAATCCTTTTGTTCTTGAGAAGCAGGAGGCTTGGCAGCAGATTCTGCAAAACTAGCTTCCCTTTTCTTTTGTGATTCAGTTTCCAAGATCTGCTCCGAAAGAGGTGAAGGCATTTTTTCTTTGTCTTTGCTCGGTTTATCTATAGCCTCTGTTTTTGCTGGCTGTGGAACTAAGGCATCATGTTTAGGTTGCTCACCAGTCTTACTGTCTTTCACAGATTCATGTTGCTTTGTGTCTAATGGTTCTGCTGCAAAAGGGCGTGCGCCCTCCTGGACACGGAATTCCATCTTCGTGGCTGCAAGTAAATCTGAAGTAGTTTGTTTGGGTTTTATAACAAAATTATTTAAAGCACTTACAGGCAGGCAGTCATGTGGCTTATAACAACATCTTGGTATGAATGATGGAAAGGAGAGGGAGAAAGATGCAAACATGCAGCAAGGCCATCCACCTAGAAATCTGCTTTAACATGTTAAACCCTAGTTTCCTTTCAATATATGAGGTTTTATAGTGAAAATGTGAGTTGTACACATACAAATATGTGACCACTGAAATGAGATGATTTCATATGAATTCCTCATTTTCATGGTTTGTATACAACCATAAAACCACAAGTAATCCTCACTTCACGGGTATGCTTTGCTGGACTCTAACTTGTGTCAGTTTTGGGTTAGTGAAATCTGCAAGATTACGTCAAGTCAGCAGTATCTTTGTATGTTGCTGACACTTAAAACATACATAGTTACACATTTCTATATTTTACTTTTTTTTTCTTCTATATGCAGCCTAAACTAAAGAAATAATGCACACAAAAGATTTTTCAAGTGTCAGAAGACGCTGCTTTTTCAATTTCAATCAAACTTCTGATATTTACTGTTTGGGAAATGACAAAAATCTTGCTGCTGTCATGAAATCAGTATGTGTAAATCAGCAACAGAGCTAATAATAGTCCTAGATCTTGAGGGTCTGGTCTTCAAAATGTCCAGCTAGCTTCAGCTATAACTGAAGCCAAAGAATACTTGGCATGTTCCAATGACTGTAGATCAGGCCCTAGTTAAGTTAATTTGAAACTAAAAATGCTGCTCTTACAGTCTGTCACTATACTTTTAGGGAGTAATAGCTAGTTAAGTTCTTCTTATACACACTCTGTTAATATTTAGTAGCTTGTCCTTTTTCAATATGCTATGGAAAACAATGACTCCTATCATATGGAAAACTTCCCATTATAGAAAATATGAAGACAGGTAGTGCAGAATGTGGCACAACTTTCTGCAGTGATCTGTAAAAAAAAGTTTTACGAGTTTTTTCTAAAGTGTGTTACAACAAGCATTGGGCCAACTCTGAATCTCCTATCTCTGATTTAAAATCCATAGAGCCATCATTTTGCTCTGCAGAATCAGAATTTTTTAGAACAATTAGTACAAATTATTGACCATTCTTGAAATAGCTGCATATGTTAACATATAGTCAAAATGCAACTGCCATTCCAAACTCTACGGGTATAAAAATCAAAGGTCAACTATAGTAAATTTTCTCCTGTATATTTTTACATTTGGTGACTTACTTGCAAACTTTACGAAATATAAAAACATGGCCAGCAAGCTGATGTCATCCTCATTTCACACAAATGAAATAGCTACTGACTTTCTTTATGTGTCCTTCTCTGCACCTTGCTGTTGTGCAAATGAACAATACGAATGGTATCAAAACGTATTCTGACTGCCAAAGGAATTTAATATTCTTTAGCTGGGCAAGCCACAACACCAGCCTCCCAAATGCAGCATTTTTTAGCCAGGTATTGAGTGGGTACATCGCTACCCCATATAATGTGTCTTTACACCTTGCTGCACTGCCTGAAGAGCAGTACCATTAAAAGGAAAATCTTGAAGCCTAGTTCTGACATAATTAAAGAGAATAAAATTGCATTAAATATTCTGGTCAGTAAGCAGACCAGAACCTCACCCTATGCACTCAATCCTAAACTTCGCTATGAAGGCAAACATCCCAGTGGAAGTGACATAGGTTTTGCCTGACCAAGGCACTCCAGCAGGGTTAAACATTTGTAATAAGGTAAGACACAAAAATTCAGAGTTCTGGCAATGATCGAGGAGAGGAGGGGTGGACTGCAACGAATGTCAAGGATATGACATAAGATGCAATAGCTTTAGGGAAGCTAAACCAAAATGCACTTAAGCAAACAAACAAAACAAACCAAACAAAGAAAAAAAAAACAAACCACAGAGCAAAACAAAAATAAAACCAAAGAAAAATCCTGCACGCTGCAAATGAAAACACTTCTACAGTTTAAGGCTCATTATATCATAGTCAAAGTCAATAAATCTACTTTTTGAAAGCAAAGCAGATGAATCTCTGCACCAAAAAGAAAAAAATATACATAGATTAGCAATGTGACTGGCAAACACATCTGAGATGAGGGAAAAAAGCTTACGCAGGGGAATCGGCTTAGCTGCAAAGCATACTTTATCATGGCAAAGTAAAAAATCAGGAGTCAGCCACAGCAGTGGGAAACCATGTTGTCATACAGCACCTATGCAATCATATGATCTGCTACACACTCTTCAAGCATAATAAGAGCAGTCATACTAATAAATGGGAAGAACAGGAAATGAAACAGCCTTGGAAAGCACTGGAGAAAGCTGGAGAAGGATTCATCGGCAGCAAACACATGCAAACCTAAGGAGGACACACCTTCCCCAGCCGAGGAAGGGGAGGTGCCTTTCAGGGGCGCTTCCGCCACAAGGGTTACGCTCTCCCTGCTGGATGCCACACTTGGCACTTTGTCTTCATGACACACTTTGGTCTCCAAACCAGATTCCGACTGACCCTCATAGAGGCCCTTTGCCTGGTCCAAAGGCTCAGTGGGCCCATGCTCTTTCCCCAATTGATTCCCAGGAAGAGTAGTAGCAGGTTTCACTTCCACAGCCACCGGACTCTCTACTGGTTCTTCTTCTTGGGGATGGAAAAAGGAGGCGACATCAACACCAACAGTAAACACCAAGCAGTCAGCTCAACAGGACTGCTTTTGCATAACACTTTCAGCTCTGAACATTTTAGATTTAAGTGTGTCAAAGGACCGCTAGTATCAAGCTCATTTTAGTCATTGTGGAACTGAATTTTCCTTAGGGAAAAAAACCAAACCAAACCAAACCAAAAAAGCATGCTTATGCTGTAAGATGAGAGCTGAAAGTGTTTCACAGGTATACCTCTCCCAGAGATGACTGTGGGTCAAATATTCATTGCAAATGGAGATGGTATTGAATGATGGATGGCCTTGACAACACCAATGCATCAACGAGCTCCAAGTACACTGGTATTTTTCTGATAAATTAGCTGTTTAATCTGGTACAAGACATTCACTTGAGGTGGAGGAAGGTATGAGGCATTAATTTCTTTCCACTGACCTTGGCAATACTGACTGCTAAATGGCAGCAAATCAATCTCCCACAGGGATCCTGGATTTGGTAAAATATTTATTCACTTCTGTAGTCTTAATAAGCTTTATGCATAGCTGATAACTAATGGTTTCACCAAGAATTCAGCCGATTCCTACACTGAGCAGGTTTATACAGTTTCTCCCTTAGGCTGCCTGACATCTGAAGTCATGTGAAAACCACAGATTTAACACAAGGACTCTTCATTTTCTGTTTCCTCACTAGTCCCCAAGCTTCTCACTACCAATTAAAAACCCCAATGAGTGCAATATAAGTATTTGTTCATTTGAATTTCTAAAACACATCACTCAGGCAATGGCCTCTTAGGATCAGTATAGCAGTAGCACAAGTTGTCTTTACTTACACCAGGGTAGAATAATGATTAGCAAAGTCTCCATTCTGGACTGTATTCCTGCCATTGCTACTCAGACAGAGTACTGTGTGCTAGTAATATCCCTTATGATAAGAAGTCAGGATTAAGTGTGAAACCTTTGATTCAGCAACACACTTAAGAAGTTGATGAGCAGCCATGCTGCAATCAACCTGATGACCCCCCTAGGCTTAAAATGTGTCCTCACACTTAAGGATTTTGCTGAGTCAGACTTAGGACAAAGTGGCTTTGAATCTGGAAGTAGATGTATCCAGCCTCACGGTATTAAAGTACAAGGGTTTGAATTTTCTCCTGAGATTGGCCCTGTTAAAACCAGACTTTCAACTATCCACTTCAGTTTTGGCCTTTAAAAAGTGGTTTAAGGAACACAAACACCATTTTAGGCTGAGGAAATATCACTATGTAAAGTACAACACATTATTAACAACATATAAACATGTAATTAAGGTTTGATACTGTATCTTAAATGAACAGAAGCCAGAAGATTCAGAATCGGAACTAGACTGATGCCTGAGTGTTACAGGGGTGTTTACTCATGGACAGATTGTAAAAGCAGCCTGGCAGATCAACAGATGTCCAGCTACAAGAGGCCCTGACTTGAATATCTTGCTTTACTTTTCTTTTTCCTAATTTTATGTAGTTTTGTATGTACATCCTTTTCAATTAAAAACTTTAAGGAAAGCCTCTCATTTTACTCTGAGCGATTTCTGGTACACACCTCCATTTCCTGAGATGCTTCACACAACGCCACGTGAGTAAAAAGTTATCCTTGACTTAAAGAAGGAATTCTACAGATTCCCTTTGTGCAGCACTCCTTTTTGCCAGACTGCTTGCTTACAGGCAGCAAGCGAAGAGGGCTGTTTCACAATGGCTATCTTTTCACTGATGATCCAGCTTATTTCCCTTTTATTTTTTTCCTCACAGATGTTCTGAAATCTTACACTTTCACCAGAGGCAGATGTACATAACTGAAATGGAAGCTGCCTGTGAATTAACCAATCCAGGAGTGCTGTTAAGTACAGCTGTAGGCACTCAGCTGTAGTAAGGCTACTCCTGTGGTATTTTGTCTCCCCTGAGCTGCAGGGAGACGTGCTGACATTAACAACGTTCAGTTATTAGCATTGATCTCTTTCTGGTGCTGTTGCAGCATGAGGCTATATTATCCTATTAATTCTGAACAGCTCGTTTTCTTGAAATGATCCAGTGGGCAATTTCAGGTATACATCTCCATCTTTCTGAGACACAAACCTCTATAGGATTCAGTACTGTTTTTAACTTCAGCTCCTGTATCCCAAGATTGAGTTCGTCAAACACTTTGAGATGAAATGGGATCTGTTTTGCCTTCAAGAAGTAGTCAGCATTCTTGTTAGACACTGAAATAGATTCTCCCTTGATTCCTGAAAAGCTGTTTCACTCTGTTGTAACCCACACTGACAAAATAATACTGACGTGCTCAGGCCACAGAAAAAGAGGGTAGAGAAATACACCAACAGTAAACTTTTTCCTCTTTGTTTGCAGTCAGCTGACACAATGTTAACTGGATGTTAAAAACCTGGAGATCAAACATGACCCAACAGTGCCTGAAGTTACTTGTGTATATTGGAGTAAAAATTAGTTCCTCTGAATACTAGAGAATTAAAGACCTGCTGCTGCTATCTTTGGCACAGACATGGATTTTTTTCTCCATTGTGTTAACAACTGACTTACCTCCAGTAACAATCTTTTGGCCTATTTTGTACACTGTTCTTGGCAGTAATTCCTTGGCACAAAGAACAAATTAGCTTACACTTCTTTTAAGTAGCTGCTCCTTTTGCTTCTGCTACAATCCAGGCCAGCAGAGCAAGAGCCCTGATTTAAGCAGGAACCATGGTTTCACTGACCCCAAAGTTGCATTCATTGCTCACGCTGCAGCTTCAGTTTGAGATGGAGAGACTCTGGAGGGGCATCACTTCCATGCGGGGAGAAAACACAACTAGGTTTCCCTCCCCAGAAAGCAGCAATCCCAGGCACATATATAATGGAATGGATGGCAGGTGGGTAGAGGGGAAGAGGAACAAAATGGGACCATGTCCAGTTCACCTTCATCATGGCCCAACAAGACCACTGTGCTCTTCACTGTGGCACTGGGACGGGTACTAGAGCCAGTCCACTCCGAGCTGAACAAAGGGTGTTCATAGTACTCCTCATCCGAATTGTAGGGCTCATCATCAGGCACAGACACTGAAATGGAGGGAGTCAGCCTTTTACGCCACTCCCTGCTGGCAGCAGGCCCACAGCCTGGGCAGCGGTGTAGCGGTCCCACCTTATCCTCCGCCCCTTCATCTACAAATAGACACACACAGACAAAAACTGCAGGACAGACAGACAGACAAACAAAAGACAAGATAGGACGGACACATGTGCTAGCGACACTAGCCACTACGTCACGCTGAGGAGCGGATGAAATCAGCCAGGCTACAGGTTAATGCAGGATGGAGGAAGGAGGCAGCCATGCATTTTAACACATGGGCCACGGACGTGACATTTCCTACAGTGTTTATGAACACTGGAAACCAGCTGCTAGAGTAAGTGAATTTCAAAACCATACACTTATTATTTAGAGGAATACATATCGTAAACAAACCACATCTCACAACTCGCACTGATAGTCACAGGTATTGTACAGCTGACTGGCTGTACTAAAAACCTCTGCTGTATCCCAACACAGTTGTATCCCTCATAGTCATCAGGTGAATTACTTGGAAGTGTAAATTTTAAAAAGTCCTTTAATTAAAAAGCAACAAACCAGCTTACAGCTTTGGTCAGTGGTGGTTTTATTTCTCATTGTATATATTTCAAAATTCCCTACTTTCTTCTTTTCCCTATAAGTAACATGTAAACAACCAGAAAAACCCCTAACCACTTTTTTCCTCTCTCACAGCAGTCTCTGTTAGGAGCTCCAATACATATCATTATGCTGCAAAGGGAAGATTATCCATGTTTAAGATTCCATGACAGCCTTGAGGTATGCTACGTGCACCTATGCACATAGACACATACCACCCATGGAACTTAGTTCAAGAAAACAGTTGTCACGATTCTTTCAGAGTACAAGGAGTGCCTGAATCACTGATAGTTTAGATGCTGCGCTCTGGTAGTGGAATCCAAACCTCAGATGCAGGGGCTTATGCATGCTGAAAAGAGGTAGGTGTGGAAAGATAAGCTGGAGCAGAAAGCTCTGCAGAGCAGCACAATAGGAAATGCTAAACACAGGTCTGATCCTGTGCTTCCCACTTTTCCCTAGTACTTAAGACCCAGCAGCAAAGTTGCAGGAAAACACTCGCAATGCCAAGCCCGGGGATTTCTTCTCCACAGAAGCTCTACAAAAGTCAGTGACATCTGAGGGGGTTTACGGTTTGCAAAAGGCTAGTTACAGGGGGTGAGACATCAAGAATCAATTCCCTCCTAAACCTGAGAAGATTCAAAACTACTAGTCCTGCTTCTTTGCAGGGTGCCCTCCCACTAGTCCATGTACTCATGTGGACAAGAGTGGAAAGGGTTGACGCAGTTGCCTCGCCACCTCTTCTGCTACAACTGGGACGTTGTGGAGAAAAGAACAGAAGGTTGATACGGTCAGAAGGAGAACATGGAGGAGGAGGGTGTGCAAAAGGGAAGATTCTCCTTCCAGCTCTGGGCTGTATTTATCCAAGGGCCCTTCAGAAGTCAAATGCATCAATAAAAGTGAAGATGAAACCCCAGGACTTCTCTATACTGATGCAAACAAGGCTGAAAATTACTTCTTTATAGGCTCTAAATGGATTGTAGGCAAGAAAATAAAGACCCTGCCTCTGGTTCCTTAAAACTACAGGAACTGATAACAGTAAAAATGCTTAATACATACAATTGTGATGGTCCAAAATCATCAGGAGCGCAAAGTCTAGTATTGTTTGGGGCTGTTATGTCTGTAGCTATTACAGATTTACATTGTTTATTTATCAGTTTTAATAAAGATATTTTCAAAATTACTGCAGATAATTTCATTAACAGGATAATGATGTCTTTAAAGAAGGATATGCTTTTATTCTGGCACCACAAAAAATCCTTTCTTTGGTATTTTAAGTTCCTTCTAATAGTTCTTTTTCATTTCAAAGCACAGGGAAAATCCCCAATATATTCTAAAGTCCAAGATTAAAATCACAAATGCTAATTGTGCTTTAGCTTCCAGGTATCTTTTAAAAATGACTTTCAATAAGTAATTTTCACTGTAAGTAGATCCATTTTTATAGGACACTTGGTTCCTTTCAGTTTGCAAATTATTCTAATTTGGTATATAAAGCCTAATCTGAAATGCCTATTTCAAAATGGAAGGCAGTCCATCAAAGGCATCCTTCTGTCTTGGAACGTTAAGAAGAATTTTTACATGGAGACAGTGTTGACCATTGTCAAAAGGCACAGAGCACAAAAGAAATGCTAAGTTGGCAAGAGAATATCACATCAGCCCTGCATGAAAAGATACAACTGATAAGAGGATTAGACAGTGCTAGGGAAAATTTAATTTCCTGAGCAAAATTATGTTACTATAGTTGAAATAAATGAAATAATTTCAATAAGGCAAATTAGTTATCTTACCTTCTGCAGCAGTAAAAAGGAAGAGGCTCATTTGAATGTTTATCTGCAGCCAAATGAAAGAGAGAACTCCACATCCACTGGCTCCTTTCTCTCATGAAATACACTTGACCCACAAACCTCTCTGTCTTTTCTACCTTTTTTTTTTTTTTTCTTAATTTGTATTTGCTGCATGGCTGGCCACATCCACCTTTGTCATGTCTACAACAGTGATTTCCTTCCTACTATGACTGAAGGAAGTCTCTTTTGGATTTAGAGAAATGCAACACACACTGACAAGTGCATTAGGAAAACGTTCTAAGAGTAGGGGAAAAAAAGGAGGCCTGAGGTAGGTACACATGCCATGCGCTCAGCTTTTGTGTTCAACAACTGTAGAACTGGGGTAAATAAATTGTATTCTACTGAGCAGAAAGACAGACAGACAATGTAAAGGTGCATGAAGATGAATAGCCAAATGGTATTGGGATCTGAAGGTTTAAACAAGTACAGGAAAACTGGGTCAAAACCTACTGAGGCAAACTCTTCTGAATGGGAGCTTTGTCTGAATAAATATGACAGGTCTGGATCACTCAAGTCAGCAAAAGCTCAACTTACCCAGAAAAAACAAGGATGACATCTTCTAACACGGAGCAGAACACACAATTTTTACTGCCATTAACTACATTGAACTGACAACACTTATACTTTGGGGAAGCACCATATGCTTCTGGTGAAATTTTTTTCAAAAAGTTCCTTCTGTTCATCAACCAACTCTATACTGTGAGCTCCAGTTTCAGTCAGACATAAACAAGAAGCTTCCAGCAGAGTTTATTGATGACTCAGCACATGATTTCTGTCCATGCTTCCCTTATAAACCTACACTTTTAGGATTTACACAGGCCATCTGCTCTGAAAAATGAACAGCTGAATCAATATCTTGTCTTGAAAAGGTCTCTTTTAAGTAATGTTAAAGGAAGTTATTTGAACATTTTTAAAAATGGTGGAATTGTGTAGATCATCAAAACATCTTCCAAACACTGACCTTTCAGTCCTTGCAACACCTCTGCGGGGTAGGTAAGTGTGTGCTATTACATCAACTGAATTCTACATGGAGGTGGAGAGAAAAACAACTATGTTAAGTGACTTGCTGAGTCATACGCACAGCTGGGAATAGCCGAGTCTGCTAGTTCGTTGTATAGTGTTTTGCCACCTTCTTGTGCTAATACAACCAGCAAAATGGTTTCCATTTGCTTAGGGAGCAATCTATAGCCTCCTGTCAAGTAATCAATATGAAGTTTTCATAAAATCCTAAAATAAGTATAAATAATACTGCTGATATAAACAGTACACAAGCTAATCCTCAACTAAGACTGTATGATGTAAGAATCTTGACACTGGCCTGAAGCAGAAGAACAAGCCCTTTATTGTGATATCAAAAATGAAAAAGCGTATGCTGAATTAGTCAAGTGAACTACATATTAAAAAATACTGGTAAAACCCTGGTAACAATGCTAAAAGCCTTTGCTAATGCCTTACTACCTCCGTTTTCAGAGTGATGAGTCGAGGAACTGTTGTTCTACTTTTCAAACAAACAATATGCAGATGTTTTAAATATAAAGCCTACCAACGATCAATTAATCAAATTTTTTCGTACTGGTTACTAACTGCATCCAGTAGGTATTTCCAGTACAGTTGTTGTTAATACAGCCTGTAATTGCATTATCTCAAAAATTACCACAGGATGGAATTTGCCTAATTACATAAATTGAGAGTCAGACTATGCTAGTACACGAAGTAGGGACTGTCCACTTGCAAAATTAATAGAGGCTCTGTGTTAAAATACCAATAAAGTTTGTTCAGCAGATGGTAAGAAATTATTTTCATGCACTTATTTAACACAAAGAAAGAAAAAATGCTAAAAGAAAATCCAAGAAGGAAATAAAAAGACACATAAAAATGGCAGAGTTCAACTGACAGTTCCCTAGAGATTCCGAAGCCAAATCTTTCCCCAAATTCACATGGTATGGTCTCAGTTTTAACACTTTGCTGCTTCCCTGTACTGATGGCCTTGATGCAGCAGCCACCTTCTGTTGAACAAAACACTGACACGCATGCTTACTATTGTGACAACTTCACTGGTATTTAGACCTCTGCTTAAAATGAAGCCAACGCTTCAGTTCCTTGCTGAAGGGTATTTTGGCAGGAGGAAAATGTAGTGATTGTGGGCTACTGAAACTGAACATTCACTGTGCAAAACAGAGCAGAAATTTGCTCTGAGACGAGAATTTGACTCCTGCACTCTGTGTAGGGATGTGTAGGGATCCCCCAGTACATGTAGGCACGGAAGCATGAATTAATGGTTGAAGACCAAAGAAATGCTCCAACTCTGAATCTCCTTGTTTTCATGCATTTAAGATTCCAAACCCAAAGCCAATGGCAATTAAAAAAAGCAGCCAAACAAATCCTAAAAAAAAGAAGGAAGATCCATAGTGAATCATAGTTTTGGTGACTACGTTGGGACAGAGACATCTTGGTTCATATTGCATATAACAGATAAAAAGGTGAGCATCTTATTTCTCTTTAATATGGATGTACTGAACATATCCTGTCAGTTACCTCTGTGCATGTACGTCTACCTCATCCATGCATTGCAGTTGGATTGCAGATGGGGAGTTATTGCTGGGAAATGCCTTATCTTTCCATATGAAGGTGCAGACAGTATATCTCCATTTTCTGCTTCCCCCATCCTTTAGATTCACATCTCATCCCTCTGCTGACAGCTTGCACTGCAACGTCCAGGAGACCCTTACCTTCTTCCAGAGCTCCAGTCTGCTCAGAAGCTGGTGACGGAGGCGGGGAAGGAGGCAGGTTGGCTGACTCTTCGACTGCTAGAAATCAAACAGTGAAAATGAGATAGAGCAATTAATTCCTGGAAGATCAATGTTTGATACAAACTGCAGTCAGCCTGTCCTGCCTAGCTGAGAGAATTATTCAATGGAGACTTGTGCCTAGTAGGTTTGCAGGGAGACCCTTTCAGAACACATGGATTTTTAAAGTCATAAATAAAAGGAATTTTTTTTCTTCAGACAGTATGATTACTTTTCAAAATTCTGGTCATAGAGTACAATACAAAAATCAAGTAAGAAATGATTTTTTAAATCAGTATTAGAATCACAGAATCATAGAATGGTTAGAGTTGGAAGGGACCTTAAAGATCATTGAGTTCCATCCAACCCCCCTGCCATGGGCAGGGCAACTCCCACCAGAGCAAGTTGCTCAAAGCCCCATCCAGCCTGGCCTTCAACACTTCCAGGGATGGGGCATCCACAGCTTCTCTGGGCAACCTGTTCCTGTATTGCCACTTAGAAAACCTTCAGTCACCCAAGACTGCAACAACAAAACACCTAAGCATGAGAGATTTTATAAATTCATGCTGACTATCCAATCTCTTCAATTTACCTGCAATACACAAAAACCCCCAACTTCCTGTGTGCCTTTTTCTTTCTTTTGCTGAGCTGAAGGTTAATCACAGAACACATGCAAATATTGCTTATCTAAATACAAAAGACATCAGCACAGGGAATTTATGTCAGCCATGAGACATTTGTGATTCAGCTGAGCAAGGTGCAGGGAAATCTTAGATGCACGTAGACTAGGTCTTAGATCCATTCCCAGTCACAAGATGAGATGTTGAAACCCAATGATGCTTTTCAATTATTTCAATTCAAATATGATGAAATCCTAAACTACTTCTTAAATTAACTCAGCATAAGCTCTTAATCTGGTTCCATACCAAACACTTTGAGAATTTTTTTCTTTAAAAACAGATGCACTACTGGTGCTTAACCATTTTTATTTATTTATTTATTTTAATCTGTTTTAACAAATCTGTCTTATAAATGGCACCTGTTCTGTTCAGTTTCTGCTTCAGGGCTTCTTCCCACGTATAGAAAGGCCAGTTTCAAAGCCCCTGCAAAATTTGCCAGGCTTCCTTCTACTGCTTTCAGCCTAGTTTGGAAGAGACCCTTACGTGACTTGTCCTTAAGGTGTGCTGTCCAGGGACAGTGTTTTTATCTTCGTCACAATGCCGTTCTACCTGCATTTTATTAACAGTCACTGCCCACAGGAATGGTAACACTGACACTAGCTCACTGAAGTCAAACTTCTCACAGTATTTTTAAAATGTCTTATCTAACTAGACGGAACTGAAAACCTATTTTGCCTCACCCAGGCCTCAGTGAAGCAATCTGTGCTTAAATATGTATGAAGTGTTTTGCAGAATTGGGGTCTTTCATGTAAAATCAAGTCTCTGTAAAGAAGGGAATTAACAAGCAACACATCTCCCTGATGCAGTTCAAAATTAGTTCAATGAAGCAAAAGACCTTGGGAAACAAATTTCCAACAAATATTTTAAATTGTTCATTGACTTTAATTTATTCCTAAACAGGGTCTAACTGCTGTACCAAAGAAAGCAGAATGCCTGTGGGGAAAATACCACAAGGCATTATTTTTATTTGATCATGACACACGTGCGTTCAGAGCACAGAGCTTATCCTGCGGCAGGCTTGCAAGACTTGCCCTACCTCAGGAGAGAGTATGGCCTTTCTCTGGCCTTTGTTGTACATGTTTTGAGCAACTGTGGAAGTTTTCTGGCAGGGAGGAAGCACTGTAGGTACAAACGGATGTACAATTACTTTTTTATTTATGCACATATATATATATACAGACACACACTTGTATTTCAGAGAAACATTTCATGAAGGAGCAGAAGGATGGGGTCAAAGCATGGACCAGTGGCAGTGGTACCATGCTCAGTCTGGACCACTGGCATTTGTTTCAACAAGATGTAACTCCCTCTCCCACAATCTCTCCTCACCCTGCCTGGCTGCTGACCTCTCTCTCCCCCACCCTCGCCTCATGTGTTCTGTTCCTCCTCCATCTTTTTGAGTAGCTACCACCCAGCCACCAAAGCCTCACTTTCTTTTTATATGCCTGTCCTCTAACCTTTGCCTCTTGAGACATTAAGCTTTCTCTCTTACATAGCACATGGCTGAACGTAAGGGGGCTCTGAGCACTGCTGGGTCCCACCAAACATGATGACAAAACCACTGCTGCCAACCACATTCACAGCTGTGCTGCTCAGGAGCCAGAAACCACGTGGAGAACTGCTGCGGGGCACAGAGTGGATGAGAGAGTCACCGGGCTGTGAAGAATCGAGGCAACAAGGATACTGCAATTATGAAGTGGTTCCAGCATTCATCCACTGGTGCTCCAGTTTACACATCTGTAACTGCTTTTTGTCATATACACACATACACACGACATTCCCAGGCAGGATGCTTTGAACATTCTTTATCTTGTTTTACCTAAAGGTAGTGGTGGTCCAGGCTGATCTTTGTGCTGGTCTTCTTTTTCCTGCTCGCCTTTCAGGACTGCTACAGCTTCAGCTGTTACTACTTGTACTATCCTCGCAGACACTTCTTCTGTGGCAGCAGCAAAGATAGAAAATAAACAAAGAAAAGCATGCTAATAAGAATGATGTTTTAAAATGATAAAGATTAGCTTAAACAATAAAAAAACAGAGGCTGACAATACATTTTAAAAAGGTAATCTTTTTTTCCTGAAATACAGGCAAATCGTTAAAAAAAAACAGAAAGACCAAGAATTCCAAAGATCTCAGTGGAAAATGCTGAGTATTTATAAAAACTAGTCTTTACAGTAAGATGCACAAAGCATCATTATTAAATAATCTTTCTGTTAGGGCCAATGTGCAGCAACTGCAAAATTTTAAGATAATAATTTATTAAATGTCTAGAAGTTTTTTTCCTGGTACTATTTTGCAAAGGGGTAGAATAGCCAGCTGAGTAATGGGATTTCTTGACATTTAATATATAGAGTAGGTGCATTTTTACATGCACTTTGGATGATATTTCCTCCTCCTCAGCATACAGTTAGTATGCATTAAAGGCACTTTCCAGACAGACATCTATGCTGATGAGGATCTTGAAAAAGAAAGGCTAAATAATATTTCCCTATGATTAAAAGGTATACTTTGTCCTCCTCACCACTTTTAAGACTTTATTTCAATTGAGTATTATGCAGAAGGATTGCAGAGGATAACACTTGTTTGGTAGGATGGGCTCTCATGTTATGATCTCCACTTGCTCTCACTGTGCTCAGCACAGGGAAGGACAACTTGCGTGGAGCTGGCTGAGGCACCACATGCTTGACAGGCCTAGCTGTCCCAGGACCTGTGCTTTGCTCCTTCCTACTGCCCTCAACGCGTGGCATGCCCACAAAGAGCTGAAGAACCCGGTGCTCTGGTGAGCAGAGGGTGGCAGTAGGACCACTCAGAGAGCAAATACTTCCAAACTGAGAAATTGTATCTCATCTTTGCTCTAGACCCACCTCAAAGCTGCAGTGAAAGGTTACTGAGGCACACTACTGCACCTGGAAGTAACCAGAGAAGTTTTGTGCCCTAAGGGCAGTTCAGCCACCTTTGACCTACCAAATCAAGGACTTACGGGTTGGTCCAGCAGAACCATCTACAAAAGAATTCAGAGAAAAAGTGGTTTTTTTCTCTTATCTGTGTATTAGCCCACTCTCCTTTACTCATTAATCAACACAGAGCGGAGTCCTAGGGAGGGCAACAAGCTGTATGGCTGCAGGGCCATCAGCTGCATGGCTGGGCACACACTTGAAAACAGAGAAAGAATTTCAGTGCTGCTCCACCTCTCTGGAGGAGACAGGTTTCTCATGGCAGACAGCAGTACACCCTGCTCCTACCAGGAGACACTCGCAGAGCCCTCATTAATCACCACCCTAAGCACAGAAATAAAAGCTCTCTGCTCACTCATTACTGCGTCCTTCAGGCAAGGACCAGCTGGGAAGAGGGAGTATATTTAAATCAATGCCCTACATGTAACTTAACAGCAACCACCCTAACAAGGGACACTGTCCATTAGATTAGCAATAATGATTTCTTCTCACAATCAGTAGTCTTAGAGAATTCCTTTGTACTTTTAAGTTATTCCTCTTTGCTTGTCCTTCAGAAAAGTGGATTTTTCTTCTCCCCAAAAGCATAGATGTGAGTTACTTGACTTTCACAGATGTGTTTGTCTAAAAACAGTGCTACATTAATCTCTCTTTCGCACAAACTATATAATGAGATATTAAAAAAACCCATCCACCGGCATAGAACATTCATAATTGTTGGTATTTATATCCTATAATTCACTTCCCTCCTGAGTGGTCGCCAGGAGGTCAGTGACTGCAACAGCTTTATTGGCTGCAGCCAGTAGCAAAAGTAGATGAATGAACATGCCAGAACAACTACCAAGCAACGAAATAAATAAGCTGGTTTAAAACACTGTTAGCCCAAGAATACATGTGTATAAACTCGCCAAGGATAAATTCAGACTAGAAATCTGAAGACACTGCTTTCCTACTGTTACGGGTTTTGAAGTTCTGGCAGTCTTCCACAGAGCAGGAAACAACTCAACTGGTTTTGTGTGGAGCTCAATATACTGCAAAAGAGACTACATATGATATAGAGGCCTGTATTACACAATTGCAGAATGGTAGGTGTTGCAAGGGACCTCTAGGGATCATCTGTCCAACCCCCCCTGACAAAGGGGGTTCACCTAGAGCAGGCTGGACAGGAACATATCCAGGAGGGTTTTTAATACCTCCAGAGAAGGAAACTCCACATCCTCTCCAGGCAGCCTGTTCCATGGCTCTGTCACCCTCAAAGTAAAGAAATTTCTCCACATGTTCAGATAGAGCTCCCTGTGTTCCAGCTTGTGTCCATTGCCCCTTGTCCTGTCACCGTGCACCACCGAAAAAAGCCTGACGCCATCCTCTTGACATCCGCCCTTTAGATATTTAGAAGCATTGACAAAACCCCCTCTCAGTCTTCTCCATGCTAAACAGACCCAGGTCTCTCAGGCTTTCCTCATAAGAGAGGTGCTCCACTCCCTTGATCATCTTCGTAGCCCTCCACTGGACACTCTCCAGTAGTTCCCTGTCCTTCTCCGGGGCATCCAGAACTGGACACAGTATTAACAGGAAGCTGCAAATGGCAGTGCTAGTTCTCTGTCCCTCTCTTCAACAACCTGATCCTAGTATTAGATGAAATTCCACTTTGTTGTTAAATAGATCAAATTGAGCACCATAGCTCCATAAATCGAGTCATGCATGTGGCTGGTCCCGTTGATTTTAATTTATTGATTTTTAGTCCATCAGTCTTCCCAGCTGCCTTTCAGGAGTGTGCACCTCATTTTGGGTTTTTAAAATTTCCCCTGCTTCTATGCCTGCTAGATGCTGGGGGTGCTTCTTGGCATCTCTTGGTTCTATTGTGAGAAACACGAACAGATACTTCCCAGACTGTCACAGGAAAAATCATTGTCCCGACAGCTTTGGTGAGCATAGGGAATGGCACGGAGCTTTGAAGAGTAACACAGCTCCAGAAGACCCCATGACAATTGTCCCCACCACTTTACACTCGAACAATGTGACACCTGACCCTTCTGTCAAAATTTCCATAACTCTACTAGTCGCGACGCTACTGACAAGAATAACGTTATCGAGTCTGCACTGCTAGCTCAGGCCAACAAATCAAGACTCAGCTAGGAAGACTGTTAGGAGAATCAATTTCTTTATCCTTATTTTTACATGAAAATTTAAAGAAGAGGCTCCAATTAATTTTTCAGATATAGAACATGCAAATGTATACCAGATTTAGTACCCTGAACCATATCCACAGGAAACCCACTCAGTCACCTGCTCTCCACTGCCCAAACTACTTCTCCCAGGAAGGTAAGCCAAATCCCCATTAAAAATGGTTTCCTTTGTTAAAGAATTCACACTTGTTCACATCCAACTTGGTTTTGGGGTACAAATGGGCTCTCCAAGGCTGCAAGACAGTTCCTACTCTCTCAGTTCTCTTCCTGATTTAATCTGCTTGGGACAAAGATTAGGTTCCATGGGGAGATATGGCTGGGGCTGAAAAGGTTGTCTCTTGAAAAATGGAAATTTCAATTTCAGGCTATGCAAAATAAGTAAATAAAAATACAAATGGCCTCTGAGATTTGGGGTTTGTGTTGGTTTTTTTTTTCCTTTGGCCAGATTTTTTTTTAATCAAGCAAGGCTGACTTCTGAACACTCTGTTAATGGATATTTGGGGGGTTTGTGTTGCACAGGCAGTTTGCCAGAAAAGCCGTGCTTTTGCTATACATGACTGCTGCAAAAGGACAGACATTTTTGTACTAATGGACAATATAAATAGTATATCCAATGGGTAAGTCAAAGCCTCCCAGGGCAGCTATTGAGACTCTTCATAGTTTACTTATGGTTCAGTTAAAGTTCAAGGAAGCCTGATGATAAAGAACAAAAAAAGAAAAAGGAGAGTTAGCCAGTCTGGATGCCAGGCAAATTCTTCACAGCCTAAAAGCTCTGAATTCATTAGAGACAGTTTTGCTTGTAGAGAATTATTTTCCTATTATACTTCCTTTAAGCAAGTAGACATTCTCTGACTCTACTTTGTGCCACAAAAATGGCACTAACAAATGACAAGTAACGTGAAATATATGTTTCTTAAAAGCAACAAGGACCCTGGCTTCACACAGGACTCTAGCACAATGAGGAACAGCAACATGGCTTTCCATTTGCTTCTTTTTATGCAGACTTCAGTTGCTCATGATACAGGACACAGACTGAGCCTCTCAGCTTGCTCTAAGGGAATGTGGTACCAAACACCACAGGTGGTCCTCAAATGCGATGTCCATAATGGAGAGGAGACATTGTGAAAGACCTTCGACATGAGCTTTCAAAAGTCCCTTGACAGCAAGCAGGCTGAGTCAAGAGGCCAGGAGCTAACACACAGGGACAGTGATTCTGCTGCTCGCTCACAGGTTGTCACTTCAGACCAAGCTCTGATGGGGCTGTCAGGTCAAGTCTGCCCAGTTGCTCCCAGTGTGTGCCATGGCTGCGCTCTGTCAGGAATGGAGGCCTCTGCCCTGCAGAGAGGGCAGACACCTGTCTTGGGTGCTACACTGATTTAAACCAAAGTTAAATGAGTAAGCAGTCTCTGCTCCTCGTTTTGGAAGTCAGCCCAATTCTTCCACAAACCCCAGACCCCAGCGTACCAAAACAGCACATCTGGAATCTCTCTGCCCCACAGATAACTCAGGGACACAAACCCTTTCAGGGTACCAAGATGCACAGGGGATGCTGCTGATGGTATGGGGAGCTGTAGCCTTTCCTCTGCCTCCAAAAGCTGCCACCCTCCCCATAAGCCCTCCCAAGGACACAACAGCTGCCCAATCCCCTTTCCCTTCCCAGCTTGCTCTGGCATGGATGTTTAAACTGCAGGAGGTGTCAGCCAGACATTCCCTCCAGACTCCTGAGCCCCCCTTCACTGACAGACACGCAACTGGGGGCCATTAAGCGAGGTTCCCAGCAGAAGGCTCCGGCACACCCTACAACCTGAGACCTTGGTGGCTGCATGTTTTCATGCGAGCTCTGTCTGGGTCACCACATCCATTCTGCCAAGTGCAGAGGACATGGCTTTCTGTCAGGTGAATGCCATAGTTCAGCTACTTCTGAGAGGGTGACGACCACCAACTGAACTCACCTCTTGAGGTGGTAGTGTTACCAAAGGCAAACCTCTGCTTTGTTTATAACCACATGTTAACTAACATGAGTTAATTACTGAGCTTCTTACTGTGTGATAAATAGTTGGTCACCAAGCTGATACTGATAAGGATGGGATAACAAGTAGTTAATCACTTCAAGGTTCTCCCTTATGTCAAAGTATGTACTCCCATACCAATTAGGACAGAGCTGTGGCTACTTCAAGGGACATGCTTATCATCCTCAAGAAGCTGGCAAACTTACAGTGAACTTTCACCATTCTGAGATGATGCAATACCTTTTTAAGGATAATGTGAGGAAGGGTATCCTTAATCAAACAACCAAGGAGCTCACGCCTGCGCAGAAGTGTTCTGCAGGCGCTGCAAAATTTAATACACCTGTACAAAAGGGCTATTCGTTCATCCTAATGAGTATCTAAGCCTTGTGCAGTTACGTAACTGGTAGGGATAATGAGAATCTTTTGTGCATAAATAATGGGTGAATGTCCCCAGTAAGGTGTGCTAGATTTGTGGATTTTCACCTAGACGCAATAAAGCAATATCTCCTCTCTAAACACTTCTGGTTTTGAGAGCTTTTGTTTCAGGCAACAGCTTTTGGCCACCCAGATGGGACATCACATGTAGGCTTGGAGTTTGACTGCTTCTCATCGCTGTGGGGAAATCACAAGTGCACCAGAGCTCTTCTCTGGGGACTTCCCTGGTGATTACCCACTGGGTGGTAAGTAACCAGCTGAATGGCAAGTTGAGATATTGCACGGTAAGATATTGTATGGTATTGGTTAACTTCCCCTGAGTAAATTGTACCAGATGGGTATGTGTCAGTGGGTTATAACTGGTATTTGCGGCTGGGTTGGTTTATTTCCTGTACTTGCACAGTGACAAGAGGAGTGGGGAAAAGGGTTGGAATAATGGGATATGTGTCACCATCCCAGCAAGGGGATATTACAAAGACTTCTCCCTTAGGATGTATTTTGAAGCACTGGGGAAAATTTGGAATGGATCCCCTGATACAAAGGAAATCAATTTAATATTGTCATCAATGGTGGCCTGCATATATGTTGGAAAATCAGGAAAAATGGCCAAAGAATGGCATATTAAAATATAATACTATATTGCAATTAATGTTGCTTTGATGAAAGGAAAGTAAATGGGATGAAGTTCCCTACATTGATTTATTTTTCACCTTGCAAAAGGACAATAAGAGCAGAAAAGATCATGGTTTAATGGTAACAGATACTAATCTGCTGCTTAGATTAGAACAGGAGCATTGGAAATCAAGATTGTTGGAGCAATGTTGTTTGGCTTGTCATATTGGCAAAAGGTGTAATAAATATAAAGAGAAGTTGATAAAGGGACAGAGGATGGGCAGCATTACAGTGCTGAGGCTGATCATACTAGGAAAGGTGGGGGAGCAGTGCTCTGGGTTTCTTTGAGACAGCAGTAGGATCTACAGGGCAATCTGTGGGGGTGAAAATACCATTTTCTGTAGCAGATTTAAAAGCTTGGAAGGAAACGTTGGGAACTTATAGAGCCACTCCAGATAGAAGAAGAAGTTAGAAATTAGAAGGGGAAGCAATAAATAAATTGTCAGAGACCCTAGTAACAGTCGGGAGACTTCACTCTTCCTGCACACTTCTGCCCAAACTGCCGCACCATGCCCTGTTTGCTCACACTCCTCAGGCTGCTTTTTATAGGTGTGAGGGATGTCCTGGTCGCTCTAGCAATGCCCAGGCCTCATCAACATCTCCTGCTGATGACTCCTGGCGACTTTCTTTGCTGCATGGGTGTTTCCCTCCTCAAGAAAACCCCCGGTGCACCAAGACCTGCTGCTCTGCTATGGATCAGGATGGCTCCAGAGCAGCTCCCCTTGACAACTTTGCTCCCTTCGAGCTCTTTTGAATGGTTTTCTTTGAGCTTCAGGCACTTTTTCTCTTCCAGCCTACCGCAACCTCAGGCTCAGTCCATTGAGGAGCTGAGTTTGCCAGGAACGCCACTTGCTAGGTGAAACTGCTCAGGTTCAGATGTAGGCCTCTGACAGCCCTCACCCAGCAGTATCTTTTCTCTTCTTCTCTCTCCCTCCTACCCCTCNCCCCCCCCCCCCCCCCCCCCCCCCACTCAATGCTGTGTTATTATTGTGAGGATTCTTTTTGACAGGAGAAACTTCCTTTGGGCACAGCTCATGTCATCTTCCTGCCTGCAGGTACATGCCCGCAGCCCTGCTGTAGGGACCCTGCTGCAGAGGAACTGGGGCTGGTACAGCTGGCCCCAGGGACCAGTCAGCTCCTCAGCTCACATAACAATGTCAGTGATTTCTCAGGCCAGAGCTGCCCCAGTCAGGCCAGTTTGTCTTCCCAGCTCTTCTCCTTCCCTGACTGTAGTCACTTATACTTCATTACTACCGTTCAGCCCACCTCATCGCTTCCTCCCACCTGAGTACTCATTTCACATCGACAGGAGCAGCTCCTCCTAGAAAGAAAAAGCATTTCACATCCCCACAATTTTACTGGGACGCTCTTCCCAGAATGGAGCGGCACCACCTCCTGCTTTTTCTAGCAACTATCTGATGCCACTACGGTGGCAGCAGATCCAGAGCATGCGGTAGCCATGGAAGATGCCATCTGGTCTCTGTAAAGCAGAACTTGTTTAAGGCATAAACAAAGTTTAACGTGCTGGAACCACACAGCACAACAAATGCTCCAGGAGAAAACCAAAGGAAAGGGATGCTGGGAAGGAAGGATGGAGAGGAGGAGACTGAAAATTGTGTCAAAACTTCACATGCATTCACAATGTCACACCTCAGACACCCACCGAGAAAATTAACAGGGAGCTCAGTTAAAGCACAGGGTAATTAATGCTCCCGGAGCACTGAGGCTAAAACAGGGATATAGAAAGATGCAAACAGATAATATGTTTCATTAATTTTGCTACATTTTAGAGAAGGAACACAGGCAGAGCACAGCAAAAGGATTAGCTACATGTGTGCTTGCAGAACTGGGAAAACAAAGCAATTTCAGTCAAAATGTGCCTGTCAAACTCCTCAGTGGGGTGCAGAGCAGTTTCCAAGGTAACCAGCACTAATTGACGGCACAGTGGAATCGAGTCAACAACAAGAGCACAGAGCAACCTGTGCTGCTTAGTGAGGCAAAATACCCCAAATATATTCCTGCAGAAAGATACAAAGTGGTTATTTGCTGTCTTTGACAATCTGAAAAGCAAATAGGACCTATGGATTTTTTCCCCCCCAGGATACTGCAATTCCAAGTGCAGCAGGACTACAAACCAAATAGCTATTCGATTTGTTTAGAGGCATTAGCCAGTCCCCTAAGGACAGGTCCTGAATTCACACTCGGCTCTCCTGGAAGCTGCTGGACAACTCATGTATGAGTCAAGACTGCTGAAATGCTGGGGAAAAAAAGACCTGGGCTTCACCCACTGACATTTCCACTACAAAAAACACAGACACATCCTGGACTTTATTACTGGGATTGTGACAACTCTAAGTACTGCCTTTTGCACTCAGGTTAAAAGAGAAATGCACAGCAGCAATCAAAGCAGTATGAATAAGTTATATAAAACCCAAATAATGCCAATAGGTCAGTGCAGTAACATAGTTTTACAGAATTCAAATATTTGCTCTGAAACGGTTTTAGTAAGTGTAAATATTTTGCTTTAAGTAGGTCCTTGATCTGGATGTTGGCAGTATCAACAGTAATTGGCAGGAGGTATGAAGGCAAATAATGGGAACATCAGCTTTTAAATTAAATGAAACCACAACACAACGGACAAGCATCATTTCCCTAATAAACTCATTGACTTCAAGCTACTGTAGCATCAATGGGGATAGCGACAGATTAATTTAATCACCAGGATTTACCAGCTAACCAACTGAACGGGTCAGAAAAGGCTTGTGTTTTGGGAAGGAAAGAGCCTTGATTGCTTAATGCATTGAATCCCAAAGGTATGAACATTCAGACTGCCTTTGAGGAAAGATGTGTTGCAGTGACTATGTGAAGAGCATACACAGGGGAGCTACAGCTAGATACCCGACAGCAGCTTCATGCCCTGGTGTGCCCCACAGCAAACAGCTTACACCATCGTGTTTTGGGGTACTTTAGGTATTCAACAGCCCCTCCTACCTTCTCCTTAAACTCAAGACTGCAAATCTGAATTGCCATTATCCAGCCCCTTAACATACCTAGTAAAACTCTTATATCCTGGCTGTACCCTGAGCTGCAGGTAAGTTGTGTCACAACGGTCGTGCTCTGGCACAGACAAACAGGGAGGCTGGAGGGCAGCTCGACTGTACACCCCTGGCTGCTTCACAAGATTTGGGGAAGCAGCAGCCCAAGACTTCAGCTGTCTGTCCTCACAGACCACTTCCACACCTTCTGTGTGTACCTCAGCTCCACTGCCCAGACTGCATTTTCCTGATCACCTTCTTTAGCAAGAGAGCTGGATAAGATAGTCCAAATCTCCAAGGCATTCAAGTGGCAAAATCCCAAACAACTCTTGCTAGGAGCCAGGAGCAATTCTGACAGCTCCAGTGACCCCCCCCTCTCCTCCAGCTCCCCAACACCTCCGTGCACATTCATTAGGCAGAGGCCTCTGCTATGCTGTCTAGCAGCTGTAAAACAAAACACCAAGGGATCAGTCCCCACACACCCCCTTCCCTTGAATTACGAAAGGCTGTTAAAAAGGAGTCATACAAATGTCAGTACAATAAAGCAATGCTTTTAAAATGAGCTCTCATTACTGCAAATACTTGCTCCCTGTGCATCCCCTGAGTAGCATCTTCTTAAGTCTACTGCCTGAAACACAATATTTACTACTGTCAGCATTTCCCAGCCAAGTCAGAGGTGGGAAAAGCTAATCAGTTCTGTTGTCTGATGCATCAGCAACAAAATTTACAGCTAGCTGCAATACTGAAGAAAACACCAGACCCTCAGTGAGGTCCCACTGCCTTTCCCAGGACTGGTATCAGCTGAGAACACCACACACATATGAAGCAGCTATATCTATCCTTCATTAAAACATAAACTCTTTAGGACTCGTGCAGAAGAAAGCACTTTGGCTTCAAAACAAAGAACTGAATATTTAATCCTTTCAGTGTGAGTAAATACACACAACAGGTAATTCACTTTTCAATCAATATTTGTTTAGAACGTCAGAACAAGCTAAGATTTTAAACAGACGTTTAAGAGCCCCCATAGAAGTCAATAGAGTGTCAGCCACCTACAGCAGGAGGTGACGTGTCCCCTAAAAGTTCATTTTTAGCTCCTTTTCAGCTGATTTTAAACCCTTTTTACAGTGTTGCCTGTTATCTTTTTTTAAAAAAAACCCAACAAAGTATTTGTTATATAAACTCTGCTGAATTTAAAATTAACATTAACCTGTGCACACATTGTGTGGGATTGCTAGGTGTGCCCTGTCAGAAAATCATTCTGCCAATGCAACAGAATTTTGGTTCATCCTGTCATGGGATACGGTGACACAGAAGACACAGCAGTACCGTGCCCTATAGATCCCAGGGCTCAGGCTGCCAGTCCAGCCCTGATTAACCAGCTAGCTCTGCAATGCAGCAACCGCTGCACAGCAAATCTCTTCCCAGCTCTGCTTCTCAGCCTAGGCCTATGTCTGTACCAAGACAGAAGCCTTTCTCCTGCTGATGGTGAGGAACGGTGTTACGCACTTACAAACAAGCACGTGCAAGTGTTCCCACAGACAGGCAGAGCAGAACAGGTCCCGCATCACATACAAATTAACCAAGTCCCACAGAGGCCGTGACATGGATGGATTTTCAGAGCAGTTCTCAGCCCTGCTCAGCAGTTCTACCATCTCTCCCCCTCTCTTCTGGCACTACACCAGCATCTCTGTCTGGGACTCACCCCCAGCTCACACAGCCTGCTCCCATCCACTGCCTGCCCACCCTTTGAGATTGCCAAAGAGAAGCATGCACCTACTCCTGCAGAAGGGAGATGCCAGAGATGCACATAACCCCCCCAGCGTATCTTTTGAACTACCTCTTCCACTTTTTCTGACAGAGCTGTTTTCTCTGAGCACTTAAAACAGCTACAAGCTTCTGCAGCCACAGAGCTGGGGGCGCTTGGGTGCTGTGGGGAAAGTTGAGACCAGGGTTTGGGTCACTGCAGACACCAGAAGAGGTCTGCACGCAGAGGCAGAGCTCTCAAGCATACTGAAAATGAGAAGCATCTGTGGAAACTCAAGGTCACAGAGGAGCCACACTGGATGGCTGGGATAAAGCTGGGAGTACATCGAGAGAACACGAGAAAAAAAAACAGCCAGAGGCGATCTGAGTGAGAAAAGAGGGAAAGAAGGAAGAGCTGACAGAGCAGTTGTTTAGAAGGACAATATATTATTAAATAGAGAGAAAGGATGACAGTGAAAGGAAAGAGAAAACAACTAATGGACAGGGACAGCAAAACCCTCACTGAGGACCTGCACAGGCTGTGTTACCCTGGATTTGGCACATACTCTGGCTTTGGGGTAAAAAGCAATAGTCACACTTGAAACCTTTTCCTTCTGTCATATGCGATGCAAGGCTATGGATGAAAACAGTTTTGGTCCATCATCAAGACTGCCACATCTATGCAACACCGGCAGCTGACACTTCCGCTCTTCATTATTAACATACCTGTCTCACCAGATGCACGGGCTGCATGGACAAAGGACCAGACTGGAAATTAGTTTTATCATAATGGCCATAGGCTACATGGGGTGCTGGGAGCTGTACTGAACTGATCATATATCACTATAAATTAGTCTCAAGGAAAGAAGTAGGGACAAAAAAGTGAAATACCTGGGGTTTATTTTCCCCTCTCAAAGCATATAGTTGCCTGCAAGTGAAACTGATTTCCATGAAGTATTCAATCTACTCAGTCCTGAGTGAAAATGACTCTCTGGGAAACAGCTAACAGATTTTTCTGCCTTGGAGATAGCGATATCTCTCAGTTATTTTTACATATTCTGCAAGCAATTAAAGATTTGACCAGGTATTTTCCACATGCAGTAAAAGGCTCATCCACATGCTCTAACGTACACTCAATGCCAATGTTGAGTTTCCTGCACTTTTTGTGTGTCATGACGAATGCCTCATAACAAATAACAAAACCCCCCAAAACAATTCAGACTGCATTTCTAAACCATCACCTCAGAATAGGTTTTCCAAGCACCACTGACTCTACTCTGCAGTCGGTCTTTGAAACAGCAAATGAAAATGTAAATGTTTTGCTCAGCATCTCCCAAGGAATAAATGATAGAATCAAAACCAGCTCATAGCCCTCTCACTTTAAGTCTTGCCTTTGACTTTCCTGATCAACCTTTTCACAGCTGGTAAGGACAGGCACAGGATTATCAGTGCTCATCTGCCAGCTAATGCCAGCTGCTTTATGCTGATTTCCATCCCTTCAGCTGGCAAAGTGAAGCAAACCTCTATTAATTATCACTGTAAGGATTTAATTTAAAGTGAGCAGTTAAATCTACCAGTAGCAACTCCAAAAAATGGAAAAACCCCAACTGAAACACCAGTACACACCTGGTTATGCTGTCCTTACTCAGGATACGAATATAGCGTGAGAAGAGATCATTTCTTTCTCTGTACTGTAACCTCACAAGCTAAAACAGCAGGGAAGACAAAGACAGGGGGATTGTCCCTCAGTTACTTCTAATCTTTCCTTTGAGTTCCTCTGAAATTAAAACCCGGATCACCTTTGCTTTCCAATATTGATATGGACTAGCTCATCAGTGTTAGTCAAACCAAGAAATCTCATACCTGTATTTTACACCATAAATACACCCCAAAGTAATATTTCTGTTTCATTTGCATGAAAGTTGTGCCTCAGTGAGGACAGCAGAGTGAGGTCCCCATTGCAAAGTGCTTCCACTCTCTCTCCCCACCTACCCTGTCTACCTTAACCTTGAAAAGCAAACGCTAGAGGAAAAAGAAGAAAACTAAATCCTCCTTTGTCAGACACCCTGGCTGCGGCTCAGAGCCGTTACATAGAGGCTGTGCACTCCTGAATGCTAAATAAGCTCCCAGGCTACACACTTTCTCTTGGCGGAGCTTAAAGAGAGATCTCACTCCGCACAGGGACGTGTTGGCATGGCAACATGGAAAAAAGAAATCAGCACCGCCTGGCACTCCTCGCAGAAGCAGCAGACTGACTGTGCGACTCGTTTTTTTAAGTGATCTAATGGTACCTACCTCCTCTTCACCAAAGGTTAAACCCTTGCCTAGGGGCATGTGGAAGGGCTGATGTCCAGCCTGCGTGCTGGGAGGACTTGCCTCCATCAGACACACCTAGTGATGGTAGGGCCTTGCACAGGCCTTGCGTTGGGCTGACCTGTGGTTCCTTAGGGCTGGAAAGCACACCAAGCCACCCACATGAGCATCTGTAACGGGGAAAGGAGAAAAGGGGATTTGCAAAGTGTGGGGCTGAGCAGATTAATGACTGTGGCTCTGGGCTCCTCTGCTCCACAGTGTGTGAGACCCTGAGAGCAGATCACTGCCTATGCATGGGGCGAGGGGCAGGAAATGAGGCAGAAAATGCCTACCATTACATCCCAGGTTGTCATCTAAGAATCTGCTGCTTCTCTTTCAAGATGACTTTGGAGAAGAAGACGCCATTTCAGCTCTGCCTGAAACAATAGCAGCTGTGTGTCTGTAAAACAAGGCTCTGTTGTTTTATAATGAACTTTCCTCCAAATCTTCCTGCCATGAGATCAAAACTGCAACGGAAAATTACATGCTGGCACAGTCCCCACAGATACCACCTTCCAGCTGCAATCGCAAAGACCACTGCCCACTGCCAAATAAGTGCCTCGTGCTTCTGCACGCCCTTATGCTGCCATGCTATGGATGGGGACCATGATGGCTTCCCCTCAGAGATGACAGGGAAGAGCCATCAAAGCACTCCACCTTCACCTCCCTGTAAGGGGCAGGGCCGAGCCAAACCCAGAGGTTTGCCCATGGCTCTGCCACAGTCCCTCCTGCATGATGTGGGGTAGCTCTCTTCACACCTGTCTGCCTTTTCTCCCGTTTTCTACAAGCCTTGTCTGCTTAATGTACTTCACAAATGGACAAGCTGTCTCCTACCATACGCTGAAAAGGACTCCAGCACAATGTGCGACAATTTAGAACGTGGCCTCTAGACACAACTGCCCTACCAGTCACTCAGCTAATGCCAGTGCTAGGGGGTTGAGATGCGGCCCACAGAAACAGTGAAGTCTGCATTTACAGCCTGCATCAGAGCGGGCAGCCAAACACGGATGCTGGGGAGGAAGGGCAAAGGTTTACAGACAAAGGGCAAATTTTTGTCCACAAAAAGTGGGGACAAAACTCCCAGGATGAGTTCTGCATTTGATGGGATATTCATCCTTCTGCAGCAATAGCTATCCTGGCTACAGCAGCCCCCCAAGAACGGCTGCAGATTTTCCAAAAGCAACTTTGATAAACAGTGCTCATGGCGTACAGTCTGAATTGCTGGTGTCGTTGGCATGGCACGTTATGAAAGGTATTTTCTCCACATCCCAGTCTTGTTGCTCCTTGCTGCATTTCTGAGGTTGTTATCGATTACGTTTCCCAGGAACACGGACGGCACCAAGTGAGCACTGGTTGCCAGGCCAACACACTCACAGTCGTTTCACTCTCACTCTTTAAGGAAGCACAGCTGCTTATACAATTTCCTCTTAAGATGTTTGTACTGTAACAAGAAAACACTGACGTGAATCAAACCAGCAAAACGGGAGCGCAAAGGAAATGGCTGGTTGATGCCTTCTCCTGGCCAGATTCAACACTGATACGGCACAATGCGGCGGTTGACTCTAATGGTGTAACTGCACCTGGTTTGAGATACAATTTTCAAAAGCAAATCTGAACTGCACACTGACATTTTCAGGAGAGCTTTAGGAATAAAAGAGACGGATGACTGAACTCCTCTGGGTGTTTGACTCCCAGTCATGGCAGTCAATGGCACCTGCACACTGGGCTACCTCACCCCACTCCCTTTCAGGCAATAATTTTTGTATGCTTGCACAGCCCCAAACTGCCAAACCCTCCAGATCCTACATTTTGATCACAGACTGACTGATTTCTGAAGTCCCAAAAGGAGATGGGAGAGCAGAGCCAGGTCCTCAGAGAGGTCAAGGCTAGGCAAAATGCAATGTCTTACTGGATTTAGGGACAGGAAAACCTGCTGAGACTGGTCTCTTCACCAGTTAGTGAATATTCAGAGTTGGGGAGAAGAGAGCTGGGAGTAGGGGATGCATGGGAAAAGACAGCATTTCTCTGGCCTCATTCCTCTGCAGAACAACTGAGAAGAATTTCTACAGCGAGTTTAACAGAGAACAGTAAAAATGACATTTTCTACGAGTGCCTCAAAGAGGCTCTGCTGCCTATGTGTTCTTCAGCAACGTGATCTGAACGTATCTAAAATATTCCAATAACGTGTCACAGAAAATGACACTTGTATTACTTTTAACACAGAGAAGAAAAGTTTCAGAAGTCTGGCACGTTTGCCTGTATCTAAATTGACAAAGAAAATGGTGCACAGTAATTACTGTCACATTTCCTGGGTAAAGGGAGGGAGATCAAAATGCCTAATTAACGGCTTCTTTCCCATGGGAGCCATCAATGACATGGTAACACGCATTCCTCTAGCTTTGTAAAATAAACAAGTGAAACGGGAAAAACACAGCCATCACATCCATCTTTGAACGCCACTGATTTTGTATCCTTCTGTATATTTTGTCTGTGTTGCTCGAGACATGCAGCTCCCTGAAAATGCACATCTGACAACAAGACTGGGAGGCTCCTTTCGGGGGGAACAGGCGTTCAAGGAATTCGTGGAGGTCTCTGGTAACCCCAGGAAGGCTTGGGCAGCAGCAGGACGACCAGTGCAAGCAGCCAAATGAAAAGGAAAGCTCTGACAAAGCAGTCTTGTTGGAAAAACTAAGAAGCCCCTGCACAAAGAAGGCCTGTTTGTATGTTTACTGGCAGTGCCATCTTAGTATTATCACTTGTATGGCAAGAGAGAAAGAAAAAGAAAAGACGCACAAAGGAAAAGAAGATTAAATGAGAAGTCACTGGAGAGGGAAAAACCATCAACACACCATGGCACCAAGCAATGAGGGAGCAGTTTCAGCCTGGAGAGGCTGCTGTGTTTACTGAACCCATGCACAAAGCCGCAGTCCTGCCCCCGCACAACCTGCCACTGCAGCTTCAGTCCTGGCCCTCATGGGGGACTGGGCTGCTCCCTGGGGGAGCCAGAAGAACTAAGCATCGTGTTGATTTTCTAGCAGCACAGTGGTGGTGAGGGCCGTCAACAAGATCCTCTTTACCTGGAGACTGGCTACTAGAAGGCAAGGCTATGGAAGATGAGGGGACACGGACTGTTTCCCTGACACACTGCCAGGTGGCTGAAACAAGCACAATCCCTGTCTTCAATATGGGCTTTTTTGCATAGCCAACCTAATGGTACTCCCCACCTCTGCTCAAGTACTTAGTGGCTATGCCAGGGCAGTCTTTCTAGCTGACATTCCCCGCAACTTATTTAAACATGCTTATTTAAAGATTAGCCAGTCAGAGGGACAGATTTGTTGCAATTGCCCATTTAATCTGGTTGCACAAAGCCTAAGACAAATGGCTAAATTAGGATAAATTACGTTTAAGGTTGTAATGTGATTTGCCCCTTCCCACTTTTCTCCTCAGATGTTCCTGCCTACTTCCCATCCGGGCTCTGCTCGCTCCCAGCTCTCTGCCTCTCACCTCTCCTGGCTCTCCCACTGGTCTGGTCTCCCACCATTCCTCAGCCCCTCACTCGTCCTTCAGCTAAATACTTATGCCTCTTCATTACTCTTCAGAGGTCTAGGGCTCTCCCTTCTTTCTGTTCCACTTACAGACTAAAATATATCAGTCTCTTGGTCCTCCCAGGCACCAAAAATCTTGGTGTCTCTCATTTAGCTGTCACAGGCTCCCTCTCACTTACCTTTCCTACGATTCAAGTGCTCTGAAAAACAAGGCAGGAGAGCTCAACCTGTGGTCAGTCCTCCGTGCTGTGTCAGGAAGCCTGCTACTATTTTCTGGCAGTCCCTTTGCATCCCACATGGTTTGGGTACGCTGCCCATTAATGAAGGGCTCTGTTTGTCATTCTGGCAGGACACATTACTGTCCTTAACACTGGCTGACACCAAGACAGAGCTACAGTCCTGAGGCGCTGGTAATAGGATTTCAGGAAACACTTTCCCTTCATCTGTCAAAAAAAAAATTCATCAAATAACTCTATGGGTAATCCAAACCCCCTCTGATTACAAACCTGAATTTGGCATATAATGAAGAAAGTACTCAGTCAGCTGAGTCACTGCACATAAAGATATATTGTAGAAGACGCTTCACAACGCATCTACCTACTTTTACTCCTAATTATATAAATTTGGTGGGTTAGTCATTATATTACTGAAAAGAAAAATAAATGCATTTTAAGTGTAAAAAACCAAACCTTTGCAGCACGATGTTCCTTGCAAGTAAAATGCGACGGATTGTGTTGTATTGCTGGTTCTCAGAGAATGCTGGAGCACACCTGTATTGCTCCTCTGTACTTCCTTCTAGTTAGTTGTCCACGATTTTCCAGTAAGCAAAAAAAAAAAAAAAAGGCTGCCACTCTCATATTTCATTATAAGTCAAACACATCATGTGCTCTACCATGGGGTCCAATTCAAAACTTCCAGATCAGCCCACTCCAGAGTAAGTTTCCGAAATGCCTTATCACGCCTTCTTTACAGCTCACATCTCACATGACATGAAAATGTCTGGCTTCACAAGAGCTACAGATTTCATCCACCCCTCTTAGTACTTCCAAAATCCTCACCAAAGACACTCTGTGTGTGTACGCAGGTGAGAAAGGTCATGGACAGGCATGGATCAGGGAGAGCACATCAAAACTCAATGGATCTCAAGCTGAGGGATGCTGCGGACAGCCCCAAGGGCAAGGTGTCTTCAGGAGCTCCTCAGGAGCAGTGTGGAACTCATGGTTGGCAGAAGCTGTGGATGGAGCAGGGCTAAGCTCACCTGTGAGGGGCAGCCCAAGCAGGCATACAAATTTTTGTATAAACATATATATATAAAGGAAGAACTGCTTTACTGTCCATACTTATACCACATCCACAGCAGCTTCCTATGTGTTATGCCAACAGCCCCAGCCTATTCTCTCTCACATATTTGTCTGGCATTTCAGTGGAAGCCAGATCAGGCCCCGAGGCTGCCCTGTCCACAGCACTGTGCACTCTCCCACGTTCCCATCGGCCCATTTGAAAGGAAGGCATTGATGTGTCTCCATAATGCAGCCATTACACAGCGCCATACCGAGACAGATCAATCAAAGGCAACACAACAGTCAGATTCAGAGGATTCCAAAATTGAGGTCAGCCTCAATAACTCTCAGACAGATGCCGAGAGAGAGAAACACATATATACAGGAAGGCAAATTTTAACTGTGCAAACCTAAAAATGTCACTTGCAGCAATGGATTGGATGCGTTTTGGCAAGAACTGTTATTTCCTCCCCCGTTACCACCCCTTGCTTCTGCATCAGTGTTGGCATAAGATGCCTTTGTCTTGGTGGCCTGACTCTAATCTTTCCCTTAACACACAGCCCTCAGATTTTACAGCACGAGCCCCGCAAATACGTGCCCTGCTGCTCTGCTGTGCCCCGCAGGGACCAGCGCACGGCTGCAGCATACCTCTCCCTAGGAGAGGACCGTTTCGCTACTAAATCCCAGCTCCTGGGTCAGTCAGGCACTGGAGAGCTTCCCTAGGCAAAACGCCTCAAAATGTGACTGAGCTCTCATCAGCCCAGACAGCGCAATGGGTGGCTTCCTGGGAAATGCTCTGTTTGTACCAGTACTCCGCTGCGGATGAGCTGATTGTTGCAGTTGCTGGGGATTTAGAACTCCGACAAGAAGGCTGAGAAGCCAGAGACTTTTCTAGGTTATGGTCCTGGATATGCATCAGGGAAAAGAAAATCCCTGTAAATCCACTCAAACCCACAGTTTGGCTTAATTATCTTGGTTGACCTTGGCTTCCTGTGCATTTTCTCCTCAGCTGTTCGGAGTCAGTAAGCTACTACAAATGACTGAATGATTCACATTATTGGCAATTACGTGTATCAGAGTGACATTAAAAAACCCTACCTGATACAACACCCCACTGCAATTAAAATTTACAAGCAGACAAACACGACTGAATTTCATAGAGAATGGCAAACCTGATTTCAAGACCAAACTCTGAATCAAATAGCAAACATCTACCTCTAAATTTCCTGCTTCACAATGCACGAAGCACATCCAGGTAGTAAACGGTACTGTAAAATGGCAACACATGCCCTGGTCCCTTTCTATCACTACAGTAAGTTGCCAGCAGGTTTCTCTTCAAAAAGAGAAAAATAATTAAAAGATGGTTTATGTTGCATTAATTAAATACAGGCAGAGCCAGCGTGTGAGTGTGCAGTGCACAAGTTTCCAGAGAGCTAGGAATTCACGCATGAAGCCAAGCAGTTTCAGGGACTTTCTGGAGCTCAAGGACAAAGATATAGCTATATTAAGACTCCCAAACAAAAAAATGTATGTATCGACAGTAAGTCCCCACAGCAGAGATCTTGCAATCTAAGCAGACGGTGAGAAAAAAGCAGGGGAGGAGGAAACGAGGCCACAAAGTGGTGATCAATGCAATCTTCACCCGGACCAGTAGTAGCCTTGTTCCCTTGGCAAGCGTGTGTCCCCAGTCCCAGTGCCTGCCTTAGACCATACTGTCTCGTTTTTTCTTGTTCTGCTATTTAACTCCATGTCTCAAAAAGCAGCATGAAAATACACCACTACAATGCCTGCTGACAGGCAGCAGTGGGTTCCTGGCTCCTCTCACTCATTACCTGCAAACTCCTCAACTAAACCTCTCTCAAGACACTGACCACCACTCAGAACCTGAGTTTAAGGTCTGAGAAGAGCATTTCTCCCATCTCTTTCTAAGGAGAGGAAATTTCTCTTTATCCTGTAAAGTTATTACTACTTCTCCAAGTATACGGGTAGGACTTGTCCAAGATTGTGTGCAAAATTTGTGGCAAAGATGAAAAACCCATTCAGTCTCCCCATGGCCCACATCAGCCCCTAAGAACTGCAGCACCTTATTTCACTGATGCCTGCACATCTGCTCTGTGTATTTGCTGGCTAAGCATAGCACAAAGTTGGGTTATAGCAAAGAGGCAAGGCCTTGTTACCATCCCCCAAAACAATCATCAACAGAGTATTCACCTAAATGCTTACACAAGATATCTTTTAGCTTTGGTTTTCAAATTTTGGCTGGATAGCCAAAGAACAGACTCTGAAAATCTAAACCCATTTACTTATAGTAAAGAGGTCCCTTTCCAGCACAATTGCTTATGAAATGACTGTACGGTCCAAGAGCCTTAAAATTCTCCACCTGCTGAGAAATTATGGATACCAACTCCAAATGCTGTCAACAACCAACAAACATTGCTAGAAAGATCTATTTAGCATGCATGGAGGGATGCATCAAGGGCAGTTGTGTCTATACAAGAAAAATTCTTCTTGCACTGTGCATTCGGGTTTTAAAGCGGGAACTCTGCACAGAGAGAACTAGCATTTACTTCTAAAACAGGAACCTTGCTTTGCACATTTCATGTTGACACAGACATACTTCCCCCCCCACCGCCAAATACCAAGCTGAATCCTAAAATCATAGTTTACAAACAGACAAAGCCCCAGTAAGTATGCTGTGAAATATGCCTGGGCAAGGGTGAATAAATGCTGACGCTGAATGGTGGTGTTCCAGGTCAGATTAAGCAATATTATTCTGCAAATAGTTGGCGGTTTTAAGAAGGTGTTGTTACTGTGAGTAATAACATGAGAACCCACCCTTCATGCACACACAAACATACACAAGAGCAACATGAGCTACCCATGCACAGCTGAGCGGTCTCCTACTCCCTTCCAGCCCAGAGTAGCTGAGTGGCTGCTCTACACCAGCTTCTTCTCTCATCCCCAGAGTAGTGACCCTATCTCATCTACCAAGATGCACTAAGGCACTGTCTTGCCTTTCCTGAAGTCTTCCCAGAGCACTGACCAGGATCCTAGGTAAGGATGCAAGCTGTGCAAACACAGATGAAGATGCAGCGCTGTGAAGAGCTAGCACCCGTCCAAGACACATGCTTCCTCACCTCAGCTCCCCTGTGCCCTGGGGCACACTTGGCTCCAGTTAACATTTCCCCTTGGAGAAACACCATCTAGTGGTCTGTAGAGCCCCATGTTCCACGGCCTGGCACTGAGGTGCATTACCTGCAGTTTCCCTGTCCCCCGCTGACAGCTCTCCATTGATTCCATTCTCTTTGGTCCGAGCATATGTTCCTGGCTGCTCGCGGCTGCCCAGCCCCGGCTCCTCATCTTCTCGGTAGGGAAATCCATTGGCACTTCTGACCAGTCCAGCACCTGTGCTGCCCTGTTCCTTAATTTCAGGTGAATGTGGGTGTGAAGAAGCCTCTGTTAGCTGACCCGAAGTCCAGTGCGGTGCCTTGGCTTCGTCTTTCCTATCTTCTGCCATGGCTTGCCTTCACCGCTTGGCCTGTAACGACATTAGCAGGAGAGATCAGCTCCAAGTGGGTGCCTGTGCCCCTGGCAGGCCACAGCTGGGCACAGCACAGGCACTGCCAGGGAAACTTCTCTCCAGCAGATGAGAGAGGTTTTAAATGCAAAAGTATCTCTGTTGTCTGTCCTGGGCATGAACAAACTGCTTTAAAATCAAAACAAACCACAAGCAGGAAAAATTATGGGTCAAGTCCTCCATGACTCTCATATGCTTTGCAATTATTAGCACCAGTTTCTTGAGGGCTGCCCTTTTGTTAATCTGATTTTAATTTACTAATTACAGTTAAACGTAGACCTACTTAATAAGAAGTGAATCCGACATCATAATACAGTAATATCTTCATGGGTGATAAAGGGAAGAGTACCACAACTGCTGAAAGAAGTGAAGCTGCAGTTGCAAAGAGCGAGTGCTCTTCGGGCACAGAACTGTGGTGTGATCTGTTCTCTGAGGCACGTGCTATCTCCCGCTAGCCAGGGCAGAAACCACACTGGAGAACACTGACTGGGCTCCCAAACATATGTGCTATTTCACCTTATTTATATCCCCTCTTACTTGTTGTTTTATGAACATTCACACTCATTCTCTTCTGTCCAAGCCAGCCTGTGGTGAACAGTTGTTTCGCACACAAGCATTTGCATTCTCTTATGACTATTAGTATTTATACATAAACAAAACTAATCATTATTTGCTAGTTCACACATATTTCACTCCTGTTAATTGGCTCTCATCTGTCCAAGCAAGGAAAGGAATTCACTGCACAAGCCATCGGCTTTGGCTATTCCTCATAGAAAATTGTTAGTAGTAGCAGCTGCTCCTCAATACGTAAGCCTAGGAAGACAACATAGTGCAATCTGTGTTTTGATGACAAAGTAACTTCTGGCAGGGAGAGAAAGGCTTGACCTGAGATAACTACTTCAAAGTAAAAACCAGCAGGCCTTTGCCAAAAGCACTTGCCATCTCTTTTCCCCCTGGGAGAAAAAGAAACCCAAAATACCACCTAAAAGAAATCAGCTGAACACAACCAGCAACATATCACAGAGGCTGAGCAGTCTAGAAAAGAAGGCACAGAACTGGATGGTGCGTATCTTCTGCAGACGTTTAACAAAACACAAACCAACAAACCAGAAAAACCTCCTAGTTCCCACGGAGTTGGGTCAGTTTGCAGAAAAGTCTCTAAATGTTAAGAAAAAGCTATTGTTATTTGTCAGATAATCATTCACAATCGATAACTCTACCCCTTTCTGATCAAATATTATCATTTAATAAAAATGGCTTCCATAACTACTTTAAAAAAACATGCTGAATCATGCAAATTAGATTTTATCACAATTAATATGTGACTCAAAATGTCGTTCCACTCTGAAAAGGAGTAATAACTCTTTTGCCTCCTGGCAAAACCATGGTGTTTTGGGAAGCTCAGCTTTGTCTGCTCTCGCAGACATAAAGATTGCAGGAACAGGTGAAACTTCAAGCCCTATGTCTCCTCTGAGCTTTAATGAAAGCGGTGGGCTAAGCAGTATCACAGAGCTTGGTGGCAATGAGACGTGCCACAATCAACTACAGAAATAGTAAACAGGTTTCACGTGGCTTTGCCTTCCCCTCCTCTACCCTGATGGGGACACTCATCAGCGAGCCATTCTGCATACAAAGCAAACGCCTTAGCGCAGCCAACTCAAATCATACTAGAAGAGCTGATGGGGTAATGACGGAGTAGAGAGAGCCCAAGATTGGCAAAGATCACCTTCTGCGTACCAAAAAGACAACTCTCTGCCTCCACATTTGCTTACTGCATGACACTAAAGAACATCTTCTGATCAGAGTCTTTCCAAAACACGAGCCCATAGCGCAAATGTCTCCCTCCATACAGCAGCGAGTAACACACATCCAAAGCCACCAACGTTTGGGGTCTGAAGACAGAACTGAGCATGTTCTGGCAAATGAAAAGGAGACATTCTCATCTATGTCCCCTGAGGAAGCTCAGGGGAAAAAAAGAAGAAAAGAAAAAAAAAAAATGGAAACATAAAAGAAAACCCTAAAAGAAAAAAGAAAACCCCAAACCCCAACTCAAGGTTTTCCCCACTAATCCAGTGCACTTTATACCCAACAGCAAGCCCCAGGAGCAGTATGAACCTGCCCATCAGCTTCAGCAGGTCAGCCCCTGGGTCACCCCCAAGAGGAGCCCACAGGCTCAGCAGGAAGAGGGAGGGTTATGCAAGAGCCGAGCGTGGGGAACGCTCTACTGAAAATCTGGGATGAATGTAACAGTTGTTATCCCACCACTGCAGTTCGGAGGCTGTTATCCCTGAAGTGCCCTTCCCTGTTCCAGGCAGACACTCCCTGCTTCACTTGAAACTCTTGAGGAAGGATATTCACTTCCTTACAATGGACTGTGTCACAGAAGTCCTCTGTGAAAGTAACAGAAGTGCTTTTATCTTTAAAAATAAATACAGTGGGCAGGCTTCAATGAGAGCTGTGTATATCTGGAGGCAGAATTTGTCTCAGTATTTATAATAGATGGTTACAGAGTGAAACATGGATGAATTCATTCTTGACTCTGTTATTCATCAAGTGCTTTCAGAGTTTATAATGGTAGTAGAAACACAGCGAGTGAATCACACAATGTATCTTTGTACTCAGCAATTTAGCAATGACTATCTGCTGTACGGTGTGATTCATCCACAGCTCAGGTTCAAATCCAGAATACATGGGTGTGCTTTTTACCATCAGGTTAGTTGTTTTTCTGCCATTACATTAGCATACCATGGAATTAAATTAATCAAGCAATTCAAATATTGACACAGAAATACCAAGAGCGGACAAATATGATGGCAGAACTTAAATAGCGTTAGGTGTATAAGAAAGAAGAAACCTGGAACAGTTTTGACAATCTAGGGAAATGCAGTACTTCATGAAGGCAAAAAGTTCCTCTTTCCACTAAGATTTTCTTATTCTTTGCATAAACTGCAATGAAGGCTTTCAAAAAAAGTCAGAAAAGAAGGCACGACTTGTCCTCTAAAATGTCATGTTACTAAGTTAAAAAATAATTTGGGTATTTATGACCCTTTTTTCCCTGTCCAGAACCTAAGTATCAAAGAATCCGCAGCAGCCATCTTACTAGTGCGTTCTTACTCATATGTTCTCACAGTTTGTCACTCCATCACCTGAAGATAGTGGTGGTAAGAGGGTGACCAAGCTAGGTGCTGGACCATGGCAGCCCCAGGCAAGCAGGAGGGCTGCAGAAAGGACGGCAGAGCCTGTGGGCTCTACCAGCGTTGGCTGCACTAATGCCCCAGCACAGCCCTTCGCTCCAGTGCCATCACGGTGACACCATGCCAGTATGCCATAGGCCCAGGTGTGGGTCTCAGCACAAGCTGTGCCAACCACATGGCAAGGGATTGTGGAAACACTCCTCCTTCATCATGTTCCCCACCTTGAAGCCTGACCAAAGCCAATTGTGTAAACTAGGGTATGGGCGCGGGGACGGGGCTCCTTTGAGAGGGCTCAAGCAGGCGCAGTGGTGCACCAGACCACATCAAGGGATACTGACACACATCTGAGGACCATGCACAACCATCCCCAAAAAGCCCTGAGGCTGACATGCAGAATGCTATTGAAACCCCAGCCACTCCCTGTCTAGAGAGATCATGCTCCACCAGAAGCAGTAGTGAAACAGCAGTGAAGAGACACCTCGCAGACCTTAAATTCATGTCCCTGTAAATCAAGGAGTGCACTAGGGATGGCATTATGGAGCTGAGCTGGACATCCTGCCTTCTAAATTAAGAACTTGTAGAAGAAATGATGGTAAAAAATTCCCCCATCCTTTTCAGCTATTTGGGAACTGTACAGAGACAAAAAATATGTAAATATCTTGGAAGAAACACAAACCAAAAATTTCCTACAAACCTTGTGGGGAACACACGGTCCAACTTTGCAGTTACCTCCTCCTCTCACAGGCACAGTATAAACTTTCTTAACCCATACACTCTTTTATATGATACCAGCTCCTGTTGTCATGGCTGGGTTGAACTAAGCCTGAGTGCTTCGAACTCAACACACAACAAACCACTGCCAGGAATACAGCATGAAAACATGATATGCAAAGCCCAAACTAATGTTGATTGAAACACCCTGTTGTGCTAGCTGTCCTTCTATATATTTTGTGACCACATCTTGCAGTATCTTCTTAGCATTATATTAACAGCGCCTTTGCATGTAAGCCGATGAATTTTCTATGCATTTCACTTTTTAAGAGAACGGAATTAGGCCAATACTGAAGGATTTTGCAAAAGCCCTGCCTTCTTCCTTCAAGCCATGCTTTTATCTACTCCCGTGCCTAGAAGCCAATTCACAGCGAAATGAGGCTGTTTGATTTCAGGGAAGCTAATTCATTAACTAAGAGAAACAGCCACCCAGATGCACTGAGGAAGAACTACAATTCGACTTCAGGAGAAAGAGTAACACTGGAGGTTCCTAAAAGGAGAAACAACAGACTCCTCCAAAAAGAAAACCAAACCCTGGCAGGGTATCTGGCCTGATCAGCCAGCTCAGTGGAAGGGAGAGTGGGGAGAGGGTAAGTGCCCCCTGTATGGCACCAGGGCCAAATCCTGTTCCCCACAGGGCTATTCAGCTCACGTGCACCATAGCACTGACTCAGCTACTCTGCTCCTGAGCCTGGAGCCAGGAACTGCTCCATGGAGACATGCTGGAGTGCAGAGACCATGGCTAGCATGACCTCAGGGCACTCAGGGCTTCCAAAATTCCTGAATAAGACCACCAAAAAGAGATTTTTAGATGAAAAGTAAGAAATTCAGATTATTTCTTTCAGAGAAAAGAAATCTATGAAGTAAGGTGGTTTTATACATTTTTAAAGAAAAGAGGGCACCAAGAAGCAGAGAAGAATGAAACTGCCTCCCAAATGAGTTATATTAAAAACAGTAACATCCTTCCATAACATAAAAACCCCAAAGCACACATAAATAGGGGGCAATCTAACCCATACTGGCAAATAACACAACCGAACAAGACTTTAATTCATGTTCATGTACCAGCTGGCCAGTTGGGATGATGTGCCTGAATATTAAGCATCAGGCACTGTGAACGAAGAGGTCCCACAGGAATTTGACAGTAAATTTAATTTACTGACAAATACGTCTAGAAGAGCTAAGGAAAGTTGGTAGGTATCAGAAGGCTGGAATAAAAGCAACAAGAGACAGAAGGTGGGAACTCTGGATGGACAAATTCCAGTAACCTCCTGCCACTACCATAGAGCTAAGCCTGTAGTGTGTAGTACCCAAACCTTATCAGTGCTATTGTCTTCATCAACTCTCCACCTATTTACAAAACAAGACAGACAATTCTGGATGCCATGAACACATGGAGAGCTTTGCACCTGCATTTTACTCCTTCATTTCAGCTAACATGCATCTTGTCTCAAATTAATTTAATTGTTTTCAGATGTGAGCACTGTGCTTCACACTGATCAAGAAGAATCACAACAAACAGCATGAATGAAGAGAAAGTCTCATGGCATCTGGAAGGGACCATGTTAGCTTCCGTCTTACTTAAAATGCTCAGCCACAGTCCAGAAGCTGCTAAACAATTAACAAAAGTGACCCCTTGATGCTAAACATCTAAGTATTATAATTCTAGTAATATGGCATATTATTAGACAGAATTACACATTCTCTCAATTGGAGCCATTCTACCCCTCAGGCATAATAAAGTTTCTCCAGCAATTTATAACAAATATGATTTATTTCTTCCTTGTCTACTGCTTGAGTTACTAGATTGCAGCTAGATCCCTCTTCATAGCCAATACCAGCAAGACTATCCTCTTAAATACTACCTTGCATCTGCTAAAAATGCAGGCAGCGTTCATCTCCTCACGCTTGTATTAGTGTCTGGCAGTTTATAAAGGCCTTTTCATTTCCACACCGCAAACAGTTCATCAATGGTCACATATTCTTTGTAGAAAATCCGTTTGATTGTACCTTGGATTACAAAATGAATGAAAGTCATGGATGGCGCCTGGGCCAGAGGCTGAACAAAGGAGGCTTACTGTGGAAAGATGAAGAAAATTTATCACAATCTGCATCCTTGCCAATGCTGAGAACAAGGAATGACTGCAGCCTCTGAAGAAGTCGATCAGACCTGCAGTACTGGCGTGGCAGAGAGCGAGCAGAGAGCCAGAGGAGCAGCTGCTCCTGCTCCACCATTCTACTCACCTTCCTTCACGGCGTGCTGCCCTGTGGGTGCACAGTTTTAAAACTCTCTCAGAATTTCCCACAGTTAGGCTGGGCATCAGCGGAGACAGACAGGTGGGAGGGGTGGGTCACCTGGCACAGAAGCCACACAGCTCCTGATAAAGAGGAATGTTTTCACTTGAAGAAATGCAAATCTGCAAAGCCTGCCTGCTCTGTACTAAGGAAGAAACCTGCATGACCAGGTGGTACACCCTGGTAGTGTACAGCATGGCCGAGATGCAGCACCAGCTGCATTTCCGTTGATAGCAAACAGAACATATGAACAGGTAAATGTATGAGAACGAGACTTTCAGCTGCCTCTCCCGACCAACAGAGCTCTTCACCCCTGGAGAAGCTATTCCTTTCTCTGGGCTGCTAGAAAGTAGAGTGCTACTGAGCCCCCCTCCTGCGACACATGGGCTGCCCTCGCTCCCACTCCCAGGGGCTGCACCAACTTGCCAATACTCCAGGAATCTAAAACCAGGTGCCCCTCTCTCTTGCAGTGGCGAAATCCTGGTACTAGCAGATTCTGCCTTGAAAAATATCATCTACCATAAAGCCCAGCTCTAGCTAAAAAGTTGGAAGAAACCCTACACACCCTTTTCCTTCTCCAACACCACCCCTTTTCTACAAACCATTTCTACTGACAGTGCTGCGTTTTTACACCATTTACCATTCATCAAACACCCTCACACACCCCCACCTATCACTAATCATAATTGCTTCCTGCAGGAGAGAGGAAAGGCATTTTAGCTAGTGAAGGAGATTGTAACCATAACAACAGCACCATGACAACTGTAAGTGATATTTAAAACAAAAAATAAGGCAAAAACTTATTACCAATAAATCTGGTCTGTGATAAGGTCGTCATAAGCACTAAAAAAGTAATACCAGTCAGTAAAGGTGCCAACATGAAGAAACATGGGTCTCTCCGTATGAAACTGCACACAATCCTTCCACAAACTTTAAGATGAGGCACCGTTACAGCCTTGTCTTCTCCTGATCAGTAAATGGAGCAGGCAGTCCCTGCTCAATCCTACCTGAGATCTCTCCTGCCTTGGGAAGCTGGAGGGACTGAAGGATGGAAGGAGTGCTGCTGGGAAGCTGGACGAGGGGAGCACGTCAGTCAGACACACCACATTGACTTCTTCCACCAAGCACAATTTCAAACGGGCATCATGAGCCCTCTCTGTGCACTTCAGAGAAAGCATTGCAGTTGGCAGGCTTGTTCAAACCATGAGGCTCTACAGCCATTAGCTAGAGACCACCTAAACCTGTGCCAATCCTGGCAGAGAAAAGTATTTGCCCACACCTGTGGCTAACATTGGCTTTGTCACCCTCAATGCAGGAGGCACAGAGGGCAGAAAAAGCACCATAAACAAACAGCACTAGCTCCAAGCGCTGCTTGCAGGTAAGAGTTATTCCAGGTGTGATCAGTCAGGAAAACTTCAAAGAAGCAACTGCACTATGTGACACTCTTGGGGCTTTTCAGGGGGAATTTTGCTACACAGGATTGATTCAGGAGAGTACGCTGAAGTGGTCAAATTCAAACCTCACCAAGGAGACAGCTGAAAATCCGTAATAACAGCACAGCCGAGCTGGAGAAAGGGCTATATAAGACAAGAGTGTTCCAAATACTACCTAAGGGGAAAAATTTGTCATCAGTCAGGAAAGAAGTATATAATTCATACAGTCACTGCAGGTTGGGGGTGGGGTGGAGAGGGAGGCAAATAGGAAAAAAAAAGAAAAAAAAAGGTAGAACTCCTAGAAATACAAATATATCACATAAAAGCACTGTGGCTGCCAACATTTCACAAGTTTGGCCAGCTGAAATCTTGTCAGAAACAAACACTGGCTGGCTAATAAAAATGAACATTGAATGCTTGGTTTCCCTCCCCACTGCCACTTCCATTATAATTTTCAGTGCTTATAAAAGGCTGAAACAAAGTCATATTCTGTCTATTTATTTATTGCACAGGTACAGCGGGTGATGCAACACACACCACCCAGTTTACTGTCTTCTAATTCTTAGACTTATATTTTCAAGCCTGTAGTTTGAAGGAGTGCCAGCCAAACTGTGCGTTTTCCACACCTACCGCAAGCAGGCTGCACAGCTACGAGCTTCCTTTGCTTTCAAATCATACTCATCAATACTTCTATTTGGATGGGATCTAGTAAAAGTAGCCTACACAAAAGGCTGGAGTGAAATTTTGCAGGCTTTTTCCCCTCCTCACACTGACCTTGCTAAGGCAGATTAATTTGATGCTGCATCTCTTCTCTCAAGAGGCTCCACATCGATGACAGTTCAAATTAGGTAATGAGGAGTATAATGAATTATGCCAATATGTTACGTGCATATTCTCTACATAGGACAGGTCTATGCTCTTGCGAACTTCAGTGAAGCAATTCTGCATGCAGGTGAGGCAAACTGGACTGTTTAGCAGAATGGTGCTACAAACTTAACTGCTAAGCAAAAGCTCACACAACCAAAACCTCAGTTATCCAGAATAAGCACTTCAACCACACCTGTGCATCCTTCCCTTCTCCAGATACATGAATTACTTTCGCATCTCTATTTCTTTCAGTTTCACCAAGATCTCATCAAACATGACACGTTTTCACACGATCTTAACTTTACCTGGTAAACTTTTAATTAGAAAAAATAAATGCTGCCTCTACAAATGTGTCTGCATTTTTTTTTATTTTTCAAAGGTCTTGCCTAATTTTCAAAACTAATTCCACCCACGCTACACCTCTGCTACACTAATTCCACCCAGTACCGTCTTTTAAAATACCTAGATGCTATCTTTGGGAGCATCATCATGCCAGCTACTACAAATGGTAAAAAGGATGTCCTCAGCTAATTTCATACAGATTTTCCCCCACAAATATATACAGGAGAACACGCCTACAGCAAGATCCTGCTACAAAGCACTCGCACCACGCTCTCTCTCTCTACATCCTGGACTACAGACCCCTGAAAAAGGGGCGGCTCAGTAACTCCAGGGGTGGACCTTCCTGATCCATCTTCCATCCCAGCTTAATTCCATCTTTCCATATAGCGAAATAAATGAACACAGTCAATTATTCCACAACTGAACTAGCAACAGAAAGATACTGATGTGAAAATGAGGTATAGAGGAAAGTACCTTCAAGACCATGTGCTTCTCCTGTTTCTTTGGATAAGAGATTCTTGCTCATGTGAAAAAAATTATCTCCCCAGGTCAAGGGCAGCAGATTATTCCTCTGCTGAGAGTACTTTTAGCTTTACTCTATAATACTCAGACACACCGGGCAATCATGCCAGACAGACAATGGAAGCAGAAGTATCTTATTGTCTAACAGAGGCATTGTTTATTCATGCTGAAAAAGAGCATCAGACAGAAGAAAGCTTGCTTCAAGGCTCCCTCCATCCAGACCCACTTAAGCATTTTTGACTCTTGGCTTCACGGTCAGAAGACCTTAGAGGCAGGGGCCCAGGAACCCATTACAGCCAACAGAAGCCAATGCTTGTAACTATAGCATAAAACAGAAAACTGGTTGGGAAAACTGATTGGGAAAGAAGTTATTTGCAAAGTGAGCTTGCTTCCATATTTACAGCAGATTTGGTGTGGATCACTTAGAATTTTCTTTCCTAGGGAATGTCTGAGCAGCAGCTCTGATGCTGCAAAACCTTGGACTTACAGAGGTGGCAGGATTATTGCATCCCTTCATATTATTTTCTAACCAACAATGTTAAAAACAAAGGAATTCTTTTAACTTAAATATACCCTCATGCTTGTATGATTTAAAGATATGCTGTCCACCCACATTCAGCCACCCACTCACATGACCCATGACTGTACATCCAGGCAAACAGAATAATCTTTCCCTACCTGGAAATGAGAATACCCAGAAATCTTTTGTGCTCTTAAACAGTCTAGACAGTAAAATCACAATATTTGGGATATAATTTTATCATGTGGTAGCTTTTCCCTGACAAATCTTTACTCAGCCAACCCTACTGCCTACAAAAGAAAAGAAAACACGCAGCCCCTCCTCCAGCCTGTTCAGGCACAGGGGCAGGAGGGCAGAGACAGTACTGAAGGACCCTGAAGCCACAAGAGTCGATTTTGAAGCCTCTTGATTTCAGAGGAAGTTTTTTCCCTCAAAAGGGCTTCAACTAAGATCTTGGGATGTGCACTGAAACAGAAAGAGGAGTTCATTTCCCTGGCTTGTATTTTAACTATAGTGACTATTTTAAAATTTAATTTTTAATTCTTTGGGATTTTGAATTAAGAAAATTAAGCTATCTAAAGTGTGAGGAGGAACCAACACACTGAGTCATTCAGCCTTTCTGAAATCTTAATTGCAGGACTCGCTGTTACAGCAAAGACCTCTTTCAGAGACTCCTTTCCTCCCCAGGCTCCCATGGGTGTACACAATTGCCTGACTCTTGCTATAGGTCGGGTTTAACCTTGTTCTGCTGCCACCCCTTTTCTTCCCACCCTGTGCTGAGGGGCTGATGTATCTATGTGAGGTCAACAGCATTCTCCTGGGGTAAGATGAAGAATGAATGAGTTTTGTGGGAAGCGAGGAACAAGCCCAGGGCTGGGGAGCAGGGAAGGGCAAGAAAGTTGCATCAGATGAAGAAAGTGCATGTCAAGAATGATAAGATGTGACTGATGAACAAATTCAGTAACTGAGGAAAAAGTCTGGAAAAAACCCAAGCCATGGGGCTGAATGTGTGTTGTTTTAATATAAAGAGACAGCCAGGGGGAAGGAGGGAAGCTAGGATTTGCCATCTCAAATCAAACCATCAGGTCTAGACTCCTGCCACAAGCAGTGGCCAGCATGAGCTGCTCCATATGAAGAGGAAAGAAGCTCCATAGACCTTCAGTCTCACATCAGCGTGTTCTCAATGCACAAAGTCTCCACTTGGTGACACAGACCTACTGATTTCCATCAGAGCCAGATGTTTACACGTCTATGATGATCCAGATCATCACGCGCTTTCCAATACAAGCAGTGCGCACAGAAGACACCTTCAAGCCGACTTTCTGGGCAAGGGAAGTAACCTATCTGTGTTATTCCATGGACTGGCATCAGAAATTCCCATTAAAAGGACAAGACACAAAAAGTACAATGTGATATAGGACATGCAGAGCATCAATAGACACAGAAAAATCATGTATGCACTTTTGCATTCGAGTGCTTCTGATGTCTTTTCTGAGCGGTAACCAGGATCCAACATATGACTGATCTTGAATTTCTCCGTATTTTTTCTTTTGCAAAGCCTTTCAGCAGCACTAATGCTGATGTTGGTTTAGCATGCCCGAAAGCATAAAGTATTAATCACAAATGAAATACAGTAGACCTGTAAGAGGTACAGAGAGCTCAACGAGGATGATCAAAATCTGGAGAAGTTTCTGTGCAAGGCTGTGACTCTTCATCCTGGGAAAGAGGGAAGTGTGGCAGATGTTTATAAAAATACATGAAGCACAGGAAAGAGGGAAGAAACAAAGATTCTCTCCACAAAGAACTATGGTGCATAAAAAACTCGCTGGTGGCAAGCTCTCTGCAAATGAATGGTGATTCCTCCCACTGTGAATTACTCCCCACTGGGAATCACACTGTGCAGGAGGTGATGCATGATAAAAGTTCACATAGGTTCAAAAGGCAGCTACTGAATTTCTCTTCCATTAATTTGCCCACGGTTTCTCAATTTGAGAGCCTTTTCTGGGAAAGGAATGCTTTTACCCCATAAATAACATCTAAATCCTACGCAGCTTAGATGCTTTATTTGCTATTATAATAGTGACATTAAATAATTGTGTGGTTACCTGTTAAAAGTGATCTTTCCCTGTCAAGAGTGATGGAATGTCACAGCCCCTCGCCGTGTACCATAATGTTTAACAAACTCTAAATGAAAATACACTGTATGACATGCACCGTGTTGCGCTATAAATGAAAAGCACCTATTGCACAGCCAGGCTCTAGCAAACGAACAGCTTTGTTGGTACCATAAGCTTCTAACTGAAACACAACGTTACATCCCAGACACGTGTTCTTCCATATCCCTCTGCTGATGCAGCAAAAACAGGCTCTCGAGACCACACCGTACCATTTATGTGGGGCTGTTTCACCAGATCAAGGAAGGTGGGGCTCATTTTCAACCTGTTTTGCAGAATCAACTTGACCACCTCATACTAAAAATCTACAGACAGCACACAGTGACATTTAGTTAATGGTAAGACTAGGGACATCAACTGGAAGATCAGCTGAGAAAAAGTGTTCTGGGGTACTAGCAATACTGAAAAGAAAAAGCACATGAGCAGCTAGGAAGACAGATGGCTCTTCCAGAAGGACCTGGCTATGTATCCAGAGCTGCCACTTGTAAGGGGTCTCATGAGATACTATATGTAAATGTTTTATAAATGAGATGCTCAAAGCTGCAAGAGCGTAAACGAAGTCTTGTATGTTTTCTTTCTCATTTAGGGCAAGCAGTCTGAAACATATGCCCCAGCACTGACCTCAGCTCTGACCCAGAGGGGCTGTCTCTGCTTGAGAAGATGATTCATTCACTCTGCTAGAAGGACTGAATGAATAGGCAGTATTCAGACTGCAGAACACTTATCACTTGGGATTCCCTCAAAATTTAGGTCTGACATGACTGGGTCAGTAATCGTTCACTTTTGTTCCTAGCTCCTTGAACAGAAATGTCTTTTTGCATCCTTCAGCGGTTCCCACAAATCAGGTCGATTTTTATGGCTTGCTAATTATTACTGCTAGACTTCTGCCGGGCTTCAGGATGAAAAGAAGTGTATTTCTGAAAGCTCAGGGCACAAAACTTACACAATAAATCACTGTCTATCTGGCAGCAACAAAATCCAACCACGGCAGCCACTTAAATATACACATCTGGACAGTGCTGAACTTGATCTATTTAGGAGTGGAAAGGTTTGTTCTGCTTTTGTTGACAGTGCATATAAAAGACTGCCAAAATGCAAAAAAAAAAAGAAAAAGTAACTGTCACAAATTGGACTTCATCAAGAGGTGCATCAACATATATCACATACAAAGCTATCTGAAATGACTTTAAGGTTACAAGGTTACACCTCAGGAGTTTGACTGTGAAAGAAATGAGAGATGACTGCAAAATTCTAACTGGGCCCCCTTCTGCATATTTACTAAGCTATTCCCCAGTTCAACCAACATATTTTATTCTTCTCATTTCCTCTGCATAAACTATCCCAGTTTCCATGGTATCAGCTTCCCACCTCAGGCACTGTCCCTGTGGGCTTCAGTCCCTCACTCAGGGCCTGTTCATGTTTGCTGCCTATAGCTTTCAGACTACAGGTTTCACCACCATCCTGCTCATACCAAAATGCACTTTCAGATCCTTTCCTGTAGGTTTCTTCTCAAGCAGCAGCTTGAGAAGCTCAACATGAGCTGTCAACATGCACTCACAGCCCAGAAAGCCAGCTGCATCTTGGGCTGCATCAAAAGAAGAACAGTCTACTGTCAAGGGAGATGATTCTGCCCTTCTACTCCACTCTGGTGAGACCCCACCTAGAGAACTGCACCCAGCTTTAGGACTCCCAGCATAAGAAGGTCATGGGCCTGTTGGGAGTGAGTCCAGAGGAGGGCCATGGAGATAATCAGAGGGCTGGAGCACCTCTGCTGGGGACAGGCAGAGAGAGCTGGGGCTGTTCAGCCTGGAGAAGAGAAGGCTCCAGAGAGACCTCATAATGGCCTTCCAGTACCTAAAGGCGGCATACAGGAAAGATGGGGAGGGACTCTTTATCAGGGAGTGTAGCAATAGGATGAGGGGGAATGGTTTTAAACTGAAAGAGGGGAGATTTAAATTAGATATTAGGACGAAATTCTTTACTGTGAGGGTGGTGAGGCACTGGAACAGGTTGCCCAGAGAAGCTGTGGATGCCTGATCCCTGGAAGTGTTCAAGGCCAGGCCGGATGGGACTTTGAGCAACCTCGTCTAGTCAAAGGTATCCCTGCCCATGGCAGAGAGGTTGGAACTCGATAATCTTTAAGGTCCCCTCAAACTATAACCATCCTATGATTCCTCATTCCCATTCCTCTATTAACTTCCAGTTTTCCTTCCTGGACTTCTCATCCAGTCCCTCTCTAGTCTCCATCTTATTTACCCACCTTCACTTTTCCCCAAGCACCCTTTATCAGAACTGTCTCTTCTGCCCTTGACCCTCTGCTTCCACAAGTTCTTGGCCATGTTTTCTAACTTTGGTTGCCTCTGCATTTGAAAGTGTGGACTTTCTCCTCTCCCAGAGACTATAAGTAAACTAGAGGCAGTTTATTCTTTCTTTAATTTTTCCATTCACACTGATATAACATGACATGACATCAATTGGGTTGGTCAAGTTCAGGGAGGCTGGAAGCAACAGAGGCTCTAGCAAATCTCTCCTGACACTCAGCAGGCTTTGAAAATATACCTTGTTCCCTCTTCAAAAACAAGGATCCTAAAGAGCTCCACAGAGAAGATCTTGAGTTAAAACAGAAAACCTGGCTTCCTCCACCTAGGTCAGGAAGGTAGCCTTGCTCCAGGAAAGGGCAACTTCAGCCAAAACGCGTGTCTAAGAGAGCAAGAGGTGACTAACTGCCAGAGAGGAAAATTGCAGCCTAAACCACAAAAAGTGTGGCAAATTGGTAATAAGAGTCTTATAATGGAAGTAGCAAGCCACCTTAGCTGGCAGCCTCACCTTCAACACCATGACATGCAAATGGACTGAGTGTGAAGGGATGTGTACGTTATGCTCGGAGATGTACTAGCAGATAAGAGGTCCCAGCAAAGGCATCTCAAAGGATTTGCTGAACCCTCTTCATCAGCAGAGAGCTGTCTGCCATTCAGATCCGGTCTCTATTCCTACTCAATCCCCTTCAGCTGCAGGGGTCACTCTGGGGAAGGGCCAGTTTGAATGCTGGGACTGTGAAGGGAATGGCTTTGGACTCTCTGAGTCCCTCTTGCTGAAGGTAATGAAATCTTCACGTCTCCTGTTGTGGATCCCATAATCTCTGCTCCTTTCCTCTGATACTGCCACCACTATGTGTTTGAGTCCCAGCCGCCCCCATCAGGTGCTAGATACTATGCTGGGGCCTCCTCCTAACCTCTTTTTCTTTGCAAGCTAGCACTGAGTAACAAGCAGCAAAATACTTGTCCTGGATCCTGTCTCAAAGGTGCAAAAAGGACCTGAATTTACCCAGCCTGGCCTCTGAACTAAAATTTGTCCTGTCCAGAACCCAGGCCATAGCCCAAAAAGTCATACTGAGGCTCCTCACAGCCTGTGAGACAGACCGCACGCAGAAGAGCAGGGCACCTTGTTCTGAAGTCCAGACACCTCTCTACCTCCAAAAATGTTCTGAAGTGACAAATAAGCATTACTTTCTCTGTATTCAGACTTAGACTGTCGGGGACAACAAAAAGGCCCCACACCAAATGCTGGACACCCCTACAAACCCGTGAAGAATGTACTCGTGAAGAAACAGGTACTAAATTCAGTAAGATACAAACTAACCACCCCAGCATCAAGGTGTCCCTCTTCAATCTCATTTCACTGTTATCCCCTGTTCAGGCACATGGACCATGTCCAGCCTCACTCCAACCTTTGAAACACCCCTGTGACAAATGCTCACAGATAAAAATAACTGCTTCAGGCATTTAAACCTCCTGATGAATTTACCAATTGTGAACAGTCTATTCTCACCCTACACCTGATTCCTGTACTCTGTTAGGCTGAGCTGGCATTTAGGGGCATTTTTCCAGGGTAGCATCACCAGGTACCCTACATAAGCACTGTTAAAAACAAAGAAAAGATGAAAAACACTTTTTTCTTTAAACACAATTCTTGCATATTATAAAAAGAAGGACCCTGCTGCTGTCCTTTCAGCTGCTACCAATTTGAAATATTTTACACGCGTGAGGCTGCAGCACAAATTAGAATAATAAAACTCTTTTCCTTAAGTTTTGCTAGGATCAAACCTACTGCATGCATGCCAATTGGCAGAGATTTTTAGTGAGAATTTACTCTGGTGCTCTGTAGGTGTTCTCCAGGAATATTACAAAAGTCAGGCGGTTTTTCTTGAAGTAAGTTTTAACTTGTCCTTTGAAGAGGTACCGAAGGACCAGAGCTGGGAGGATATCCCAAAACTGCAATCCTCAATACATTTCAATTTTCTTTAAATTTCTGAACATTTTAGAGGGGCTGTACTGAGTGAAGTGGGAATTATTAGCATCAGGCTAATAAAGACTACAGTATCCACATCATTATATTTGACATAAAGCCCATGATCAAATGCAAAAAATTAGCATTTAATAGATACAGTTGATATTTCAAACATCAACCATTCAATTAATATGCTGCTTTGAAGAATTTATTGCGCTTTACTTTGTTGTATGGCTTCCAAGGAGCACTGCTCATAACCATTTGCAGATTGTGAAACGAGGGTGGCATTCTTCCTTCTTCTACAGCAAGAAATGACTATTGAGACAACATGTTTTAAAATAGAAGGCTTCTTTCTATCAATACTAAATGAATACAATCATAGAATGGCTAGAGTTGGAAGGCACCTTAAAGATCACCAAGTTCCAGCCCCCCTGCCATGGGCAGGGACACCTCCCACTAGAGCAGGTTGCTCCAAGCCCCATCCAGCCTGGCCTTGAACACTTCCAGGGATGGGGCAGCCACAATTTCCCTGGGAAACCTGTTCCAGTGCCTCACCACCCTCACAGGAAAGAATTTCTTCCTGATATCTAATCTAAATCTCCCCTCTTCCAATTTAAAACCTTGTCCTATTTTACGCCCCTTGTCCTATCACTACACTCCCTGACAAAGAGTCCCTCTCCAGCTCTCCTGTGGACTCCCATCAGATACTGGAAGGCTGCTCTAAGGTCTCCCCAGACCCTTCCCTTCTCCAGGCTGAACAGCCCCAGCTCTCTCAGNAGGATTTGCCCTTGGTGAAGCTGTGTTGGCTGTCTCCAATCACCTCCTTATTTTCCACATGCCTTAGCAGAGATTCCAGGAGGATCTGCTCCATGATCTTGCCAGGCACAAAGGTGAGACTGACTGGCCTATAGTTTCCTGGGTCCTCTTTTTTCCCTTTTTTGAATATCGGGGTTATGTCCCCTTTTTTCCAATCTGCAGGAATTTCACCGGACTGCCACGATTTCTGAAATATGATGGAAAGCAGCTTAGCAACATGGTCTGCCAGCTCCGTCCGGACCCATGGATGGATTTCATCAGGTCCCATGGACTTACGCACCTTCAGGTTCCTCAGGCGGTCTCAAACCTGACCTTCTTCTACTGTGGGCATTTCTCCATTCTCAGAGCCCCAACAAAGGTGGCTGGAAGTTACTGTGTCATCAGTTCTATCCACATAACTAATATTTCATTGCTTTCTTGGTTTCCTAGTATAAAAACCAACATGCCTCTATTTTCTTTGGCTCTTGACCTTTTACTGCTTTCTCTACTGATTTACCTGTTCATATTTCCAGGAGATCTTAATATCAAAGATTTCCAAAACCATTGGTGAGATTCATGAACACAATGCAATGTTCTCCTTAACACTCCAGAACAATCTTCCATGGCATGAAAGGTGCAGAAGGAGAAGACATTGCATTAAGACACTTCTGACTCCAACTCATCCTCAAAATCCAGATTAAAAACATTCATCACAACTCAATTGCTAACATTCATTTTTCCATTTCAGTAATTGCTGAACAAGGAAATTGCAAAGTCATAAAAATGGGGAGCAGCAGCAAAACCCAGTGCTGTAGTCATGCTAGAAAATACATTAAGGTCCCTGAACTATCCCATCTCTGCAAATCACCGTGAAGTGTTTATGCAAGGCCAAATTAGACAAGAAAGGGCACAACCAGACTTTATACACCAAAATGAATAATCAGTCACTTTGCAGCAAAAAGTCTAAGCATCCAACATGTTCTTGAGGAGGCGAAAGAGCAGAGCGGTTCAGCCTCACTGCAAGGAATATCAATAGCAGTGTGGAAGACCAGGGAGTCAAGGAGAGATTTCTTCCCCATAGCTAAAATATTTCTGTCCTTTCCCAACCCTTTAACTAGAGCATTCTGTTTTACTGGCAACGCTTATATTCCTGAAAATCCTACCTTCAACACTTTTCTGAAGGTGTAGGCTTGGTGCTACTGACAGAGCCAGACAGGTCTATGCTGAGAGATCACCAATGTGCAATTAACCATCCCTGTCACACAGCTCCTGAGACAGACTTGTAATTCTGCAGGTGAACTAGGCAAGGACATTTGGGGAGTTACAGTGATAAATTCCACACTAGTAATCTCCTGCAGGCAGGCTGTAGTAAAAATAAAAAAAAAAATTAAAAATTCACTGGAACTTCATTTCCACACGTATTTAAGAGCAGGAAATAGCCGATACATTTTGGCATTATAAGTCAACTTTGTTCACAGCAGCTAAGAGTGAGCTGACTTACATTTTCTGGCACTACCACAGGATTACCGACTTGTATTCCCTCCATCACTGCATATCTGCAGGACTGCAAATACATTGCAGTGAAAATTTCTCAAGTGTAACACAGAAAGCATCAAACACACTTAAACTCATTTACATTACACATAGCAAAGCAGCAGATCATCTTGTGACCAGGGGCAACTGCCTAATTTCCATGAGTTAGCATGTTTTAGCCATGTGCTGCTTTCAAGATTAATTCATTAATTGAATGCTTCACTTTCTGTTAAGATCCTCCTCGATTTCATTTTAACCCCTTCATGCTGCTCCTTTTCTGCATCTATTGATATGTAGTGAAATAAATTACAATGTCATACAGCACTCCCCAGTTTCTCAGGCATTTACATGCGTGTTTTGATGGGGACTCATGTTCACAGTAGTGAATCAAAACACCTGCCAATAAAACTGCCTCTCTCAGGAATTACATATGTGAAGTAACCATGATGCCAGTATAAATATAAAAGAATGAAAAAGCAACATAAGGAGTACATTGCATATTACTTGAATTGCACCCTTGTTACAGAAAAGACAACAATAGAACCTGGGAAAAAGATGACGAAGGTTTTCCGCATTCAGTAACACCTCCTTCCATTTCACTTCCCTTGTCATCTCTGCACCAGAAACACTGAAATAACCAGCATCACTGCAGCTGTAACGACTTAACACCCACCTCAAGCACATACAGAAAAAAAACGACTAATTTTGTAGGCTTCAGTGCTTTTAAGTTATGTTTGTTACCATGAGAACTTGATTAAAATGCCACCCACAAACTTGTAGAAGGGGGGTGTGTGTGAACACAACAACAACAACAAAAGAATCTACTTTTAATCAGTGGTACTACACTTGCTGCATTGCAGCATTTTTATAAGCTCCACAACCTTCTGCAGTAAGAGGCAGCAGAGATGCCCAAACAGATATATTTTGCTGAATACTTTATTCCGGAAAAAATTAGCTGACAGTATGGCTGTCATCTAATACTATTATGCAATATTCCATTTGAGGAAGATAAAGTACATAGAGATGTTCTGTACCATGTTACAAGGCTTGATTTGAAAACTAGACAATTACACGCAGGCAACATCAACAGTCAGGACAAAAACTTACTCGTGATGATATCTGAGATAAATCAAAGCTATGGAACACTGGTTTCCTCTCGACCTCATCCATTTGCTAGCTTTATAAATTTAGGCTGATTTTTATGTTTGCATATATATATTTGGAAATTTAAATAATAGCACTGTATCTTCTAGGCTTCTTTTTGTGTTGGCTGTTTTGTTGGTGTTTTTTTCTTTTTAATTTACAGTCCCGTTCCCTTTGGATTAATGGCTATGGACACTGCATGAGTGGAGTTGACTAGGAGCCAGAGTTTGCACAACAGGCACCCCAAGCCTGCAGCCACTTCAAAGAAGATAATTAGCACTGTGGCTGAATCAAGAGCCAGCAATAAACCACATAAAGTAGCTTGTTCAGCAGTGTATGTGTTAAATGCAGGAGCTGATGCAGACTATAGGAACAGCACACAGCCAGTGGTGGGTTAGGAAGGGGGAAGAGCTTCACACTTCTCATTAGAATAGCTTACTAGCCACTTACTCAAGAAGTCATCTCACACAGCTCTCTTACAAAAAACAAACAAACAAACAAAAAACATTTACACATCCACAGGAGGGAAACTTCCACTACTGTAACTAAGACACCAGCCAGCCAGTATCCTATCTAAGGTATGAACAGAATGAATTTTGCCCGCGAAAGATCAATCATCTTCTCAAGCACACTGTCCGTGCCACAGCATTAGGCACCCTTTAGATTTTTCCTTTTAAAGCTGACTCGTCTGAAGTCTATTGGTCAGAGATAGCATGCGCTTTGCCAGAAGCCCTGGCTACCATTTTCTCAAGAGGGAAATGTAAAGTGAATGGAAAGAAGGGGGGAGGGAAAGACCTTTAATGTAACTTCAGTGGAGTAGGCAGGTCTCCCAGTTCTTCACTTGTATCTTTATGCAACATTAGGAGCTGGTCTATCCATTTTGAACGTTATGCACAATGTGTGTTATCTGCAGCTGTCGTGACTTAAGCACCACAGATGATAAAGTGTTCTTCACCACAGGAGGTGACAAATCCATGAACTGGCAGCAGAGGACACCCTTATAGAAGGTGATATCCCATCTGAATTGCTCTGACTGCACAGGAAGATCATATCACATACACTGGGGAAGGCACAAACATCTTCCAGTGACATGGAGGCTTCCAGCCATGCAGTGAAATACAAGTGTACTTGATTGAACTTCAAAGGTCAGACAGGGAGTGTCATACTCCCTGTTAGGCACAATGCCAAAGAAGATTTCTCTAATCACCGTCAATCAATATTTTGGGAAGGATTCCACACAACATCCATCATGAGTGACTTCAGTGAAGTCATCCCAGCTTGAAATCTGGCACCCAGTGGCTGTCTGGAGCTCCCACCTCAACCCCTTCCTGCTCCCACACAGGTACAGGACTTCCCAACCACTTCAATGGGATATACATCGTGCAGGCCAAATGGCAGCAAAGCTTGATCCTACATACACAGAAGGAAATGGGCATATCATACCTGAGGGCTGAACATGGTGCAAAGAAATTGAGAGAATTAGGGCCAAGGTGGAACACACAGAATTAGAGTAGCCACAGCTGGGCTCTGTACAACATGCTTTCATGCCTAGAACACACAAGGCTGCGGAAGTACCAGTTTAGGCCAGATGAAACACTTCAGACAGCTCCTTAGCTCACTGGCATCACATTTCTCATTTTTCCCTCCTTTCCTTCTCTCTTTTTTTCTGCTAATTGCAGTGAATATGGGGTCACGTTCCCACAGGGTTGCAAAGAGAGCAAGAGGAATATTTCAATCATTCAAACCTCCCAGCAATGAAAAACATAACTTCTCTCTTTTCTGTTCAAGGAAAAGCTTGGGTTATTCTTCATAGACATGGACTTTCCAGGAAAGTAATAATGTTAGCAATTATTAGGTACTTTAAGTAAAGAGATTACCCTTTTATTATCTATAGACTGCTAAGACTATGAGTGCATCACCTCTTCTCTGGATTACTGTTAATTTACTATTTCCTGGCAATTTATCTTCTTCCATTAGGCATTAGTTGCATAAAATTTGGTAAAATTGACCGAAGGATGAAGAACTCGATGCACAAATTTAAGTGCCTTCAAGATTATTTCACTTAAACTGAGGTTTTCTTCCTGCTATCACCATGCATACTCCTATAATCATGAGGATCTTTTGAACAGTTCTATGGTTAAAGCACTGAGATGCAAGATCAGAGCTCAGTCCATGACTCTGTTGTTCACCTGCTTCTTGATCTTGAAATTACAAATAAATAAGCCCATGCCTCAGTTCTCCCAGCTATAAAACATGGATTATAACGTTCACGCTGTCTGTAACTCGCCTATTTTTGCTGCAAACCCTGCAGGGCAAGAGCTGTCTCTTCCCATATGTGTGAGGATACTCTGGCTCCCAACCAAAGTCTTTGGATCCACGTTTCAGAAAGTTTTGCTTAAGAAAGGACATTTATCAGACACAGCATCTGCCTGGAGGCAGCAGGACAATCTTGGAGACACAAAAAGTAGACCCAAAAGGAGAGACCTGCAACCTCGACCACTGACACCACAGCCTGAGTTGCTTCTTGAGCACACGGGAGAAGCGGAAGGATCCAGGATACCGTCTGCCTGCTTGACAGCTCTGGGGGCAGAGGCAGCCCTAAGCTTTGGCTGTGTGACAGCTCTGGCCCCTGCTAGTGCTGAAAGGGACCCTGATCTCTTCAAATGCCTGATGATCAGCCAGGAATATCAGGGAAAGCTACAGTTTAAGATATGTAAGTGAAGTCTCTGATGAAGGTTGCAGATCACAAACTATATTAAGGAACCCCTGCTGTTGATGTTAGCATAAAACCAAATGAAAATGCAAATTCCTATTTCAATTCTGCAGCACTGCTGGATTGACAAAATGGCTTGTCTCTAAACGACTTAATTCTCTCACAGAATCTCCATAACACTTCCACTTTCTTTCTTCCAGGGATCCATATAAAGTTTTCTGCATTTCTTCTTCTGATGGATGGTCATTTCTAAAAATACTTTTACAAAAGAACTGCCTTCCATAGCAATTAAAAATGTGACACAAGGTAGTGCCAGAATCCATTTAAGAAAACAGAAATCATCAGGTGTGCATCAAGTTCCCGATATCAACCTGCCTCCACAACTACATATTATGTCCTTAAAATTTCTCCCTGACATTAAACCAGTATTGTCAACCCCCTGTGCAATTCTGCGGGTTAGCTCAGCTGAAGATGTGTGATGTACAAGCAATCCAAAAATACTTGCTCCCTTATTCTCTCATTCTGTTTGTGCTCGGGTTTCCTGTCTCTGCCTGCCTGCTGTGTATATCCACATCCATAATTGTGAATCACACCAGCCAAATTTTATCATGTTTGACAGATGATACTAAGCTCCTACCTACCACCTTAGGAAAAACACAGATGAGTAGAGAAGAGAGAAGATATTACTGCCTCTACGAACAGAAATACAAGAAGATTTCAGTCCTTATTCCTTCTGTTTGACAGTGTCCTAGTGGTCTAATCAGTAGATGTGGTGCTCACAGGCAGCCATAGCATATGCTTTTTCTGGCCCAATTAACTAAGCAAAGACAGGTAGAGGATGAAACAGGTGCTGGTTAACCTACAGTGGCAAGTAACTGCAAACAGGGTGTAGAAAGTTGCTGAGAAAATGCTGTGCGGAACTCAAATTAAGTCAGGAGACCCCAAAGATCCAAGGAGTAAATGGAGATAATTTGGTGAAGAGTCAGAAAAAACATGGGGCAAGAAACCTGGGGATTGCAAGGAAGAACCAAGCACTGTGTGTCTGAAGGATCACAGGAGAGAGTGTGAATCTTTCCACAGAGAATCAAGGGGATAGAAAACTAGTGGTAGCTGCAACCACAGGAAGGGAATACAGGAGCTGGACAGTAAGGCATAGACTGTTGGTAGTGTGGTGAAAAAGGTCACGAGCTGTGAGTAGGGAGCTGACACTGGACACTACCCCACGCTGACAAATAATACCAATTATTTCAATTTACAAAAAGGGTTTAATTGGCAACACCATTTCCTGCAGTGAGCTGAACTCAAACCAAGAGGAAGACCCAACTGCAGGCACTTCAAAGCACAGATTTGCTCTGAAAGGTATAGGTACATTTCAGACAGTGAGGGAAGGCACTTCGATGACTTTACCAGATCCTCCTCCCTCTGGCAAGAAAAGAATAGCTTTTCTCATCTCAATTTGGTGGTTTTATTGCTACCTGAAGCCAGTTATCTAAACATTCAGAACCTGGGGTGGGTATAGGTGAGGGGGGAGCAGGCAAAATCTAATTCCAGTTTAAACTCAGTGCTTTGACTAGTTTTTAATGGAGCAGAACTATTTTGTCCATTTTTGTAACTTGCTACACTGACCAATATGCAGAAATACAGAGCTGCATTAGTAACTGGACTTCTGCTGCATTAGAAAGACAAATATTCTCAATGGAAAACATGTTAAAACAGAAGAGGCAGACTAGAGATGAAGCTGGCCTTGTGTACTTTACAACTCATACCACACTGGATTTTAAGTCAAAAGACCCAAGTAAAAGACGATTAGATCCCTTGTCAGCTGCATAATGCACGTGCTTTCATGCTGATGTGCCCCAGGTGAACTGAATCACGTGAGTATGGTTTTCCATCTACAATTTCCCAGCATGAACAATGGAGTCTCTAAGCAGCTAATTACACTGACAAATATTGCCTCACCAGCATGTTGTCTGGCTGCTTACACCTCCACACCTCTTCTTAGGTTTGAGTGTAAGCTCTTTGGGGTCTGGAACAACTCTGCTGTTTGAGAACACAGCATCTAACAAAACAGTGATCTAATCCAGACTTGGACACCTAGTTATTAATATTATGGTAGCTACAGCAATGAATCACAGAGCATTAACAAGAATCACAGCAAAATCTGTTGCACACAGTATCTAGCTCCCAGGCACGATGCCATTAACCCTAGACTTGATCCTGTTTTGTCTAATTCTGTTTTAGTTATGCTCATAAAAAAGAAATATAATTATTTTTTTAGCAGCAAAACTGATGCGAGAGTAGTTGTATAAGGAAGCAAAACATTTTTTTGCAGGAAAGAAGTCATAACTAAAATAAGGAAACCGGGGAGTTATTATCTAGAGTCAGCTGCAGAAAAATTTTAGATGCATGTACAGTTAACATAAACTGTTGAGGAAGGACTACCGATAAAAGTCTACCCCAGATATCCCACACAGTCACGGCAATAGACAGAACAACAGGCAATCTGACAATTTTATTACAAAAATGTCCTGAAGCCTTCTGATTCAAGGATCATTTGGAAAACCATGAAGAGAACAAGCTGTGTCTGTAATGTCAGAATCCCCCTTTTCACATGAAGACCTCACTTACACTTGAATCCCTCAGGATATTGTATCCCTCTCCCTGCATCTTTATTGCAGCTGCCCAACATGTCATGGCCAGGGACCGGACTGAATTATAACTTCCTGCTTCAAGAAGGGAATCAAAGTCTTGGAGGGTTTAAAAACAAGGGGAAAAAATGACTAATCCTAAGGATGACAACTAGAGTATATTTTGGTCACGATTATGAAGTTTTCTTTCATCAGCTATGTTGGAAAGAACATTATATTATGATTCAAACATCTGTTCTTCTCATAAGTTTCACTCCTCGTTACAAACGAATCTGTGCCTCTCTCAAACCCCTCTCATGGAGAAAGCTCACAGGACCCCCATTTCTCCCACTAACTCTTTCAAAAGAGTGTTTACTAACACAACTGCTTAAATACATTTGGTGACTTGCACTACAAAGCCATTTACAGTTATCAAGTGGGAATGGGATGACTTTTTCCCATGAGTGCTGGCAAGCAGCACTAACTCCCAGCCTGCTCTCAGGTCTGACAGACAACAGCATGTCCCCATGCCCTGTTTTAGCAGGGGAGTTGGACTAGATGATCTTTAGAGGTCCCTAGAACCAAATGCTTCACAGGACAGTTCTGAAGAACTTGGATGCTATGGACAAAGGTGGTTTTAGACAGCAGAAGGGTTTTCTCCGAAGAAAAATGGGGAACATCTGGTAGGTCAGGTCACTGGAGGCAGCAAGTGATACAAAGCCTTTTTAAGAGGTCAACCAGCCCAGTCACACCCTGATGGACGGTACAATCTGACCAACACAGAGTTCCCCTCCAGCTCCCATGAATGAAGGGCTGACACACGCACCACACAGCAAGGTCCATATACCTTTTGCCTTGGTTTGGGGTAGAGCAGAACCAACTTTCTGTTCAGTGAGAGAGGCTATTGCTTATACCTCTCGCCATGAAAATTAGGGTCAGATGACTTGGTTGTTTACCCCGTAGAGGGGTTGCACCTGTTAGAAGGAACTGACAGAACAGGACACCCAAACTGACCAATATGGTATTCCAACCTTTTTGCCATATCGCAGTATAACAACAGAGGAATCAAAGGGTCTGGGGCTCTTCTTCAATGGCTTGGCTTCTTCAGTGACTGATGTCTGAAAAGGACTCTGTCAGTTTATCTACCTTCGATCCTGATCCATGGCTTCCTGAAAAAAATCCAGAATCCAGTTTCCACTCATCACTGAGTCCAGTCTGGAACTTCCCCAGTGAATGCTGGCAACATCTCCCTAGGAGCCTGATATGGTTTTGCATATATTGTATCTTTTTAATAATTTCCTTTTTATTTTATTCTTAATATTTAATTAGTTTTTTCTAAACTCGTAAGTCTCTTTATGTCTCTTCTTCTTGGGGAGCTGGACTAGATGATCTCTAGAGGTCCCTTCACTCTGACAGTTCTGCGATTCCTCTCCTTGGAGCAAAAGCTGAGGCAGAGCATTGGTCGTATTGTCATTGGCCAACCCAGCCCAAACCACTACACCTTTCAACAACAGAACTAGAATGTTTTGAACCTTGGGCAACTCCTCTTTCATACAGCCATAAAGTTATAATCCTTAGCAAGATGATATGTTTGCAAAAGGATGTCCATGGCAAAAATTCAACTGCCTTTAGGAGAGCAGAGCTTCTACTCCATGATGTTGAGTTTCCTTTCCCTTCACATGATTCAGGGGGGAAAAAAAGTGAAAAAGCTCAGTATGAAGAGTTGGCTGCTAATCCTGACAAAATCATAAAGCATAGAATCATAGAACAGTCTAGGTTGGAAGGGACCTTTGAGGTCATCTAGTCCAATCATCAACCTAACTCTGACAAAAAACAATAACTCATCACTAAACCACGTTACTAAGCACCATGTCAATCCGTCTTTTGAATACCTCCAGGGATGGTGCCTCAACCACTTCCCTGGGCAGCCCATTCCAATGCTTGATAACACTTTCAGTGTAAAAAAATTTCCTGATATCCAATCTGAACCTCCCCTGGAGCAACTTGACACCATGTTCTCCCAAGTCACAGGCAATAGGACAAGAGGAAAGACTGACCCCTGTCTCTCCACAACTTCCTTTCAGGTAGTCGTAGAGAAAGACAAGGTCTCCCCTCAGCCTCCTTTTCTCCAGGCTGAAGAAGCCCAGCTCCCTCAGCCTCTCCTCATAAGTCTTATTCTCCAGACCCCTCACCAGCTTTGTTGTCCTTCTCTGGACCCGCTCCAGCACCTCAATGTCTTTTTTGTGGTAAGGTGCCCAAAACTGTACACAGTACTCAAGATGGGCCTCACCAGTGCCGCGTAGAGGGGGACGATCACCTGCTGCGTTCTACTCAGCATGCTGTTCCTGATCCAGGCCAGGATGCTGGTGGCCTTCTTGGCCACGTGGGCACACTGCTGGCCCATGTTCAGCCCACAGTCGACCAACACTCCCGTGTTGCAGCATGAGCTGCAACACACAGAACAGTCCGCTTTCCTTAATTACCAATCTCTTCCTCAAAATTAAGTTTCTTTGCTCATCATTACACAGGGGAAAGGAAGGATGACGTTTCCCTCTTCTTCTCCCCTCGTGGTCTCTCTGGCCCACTTCTTGTATCCAGTGAGCTGGGGAGCTGCTTACTAAAAACCCGCAGTAAGTCATACAACCTCTGCCTGTCAATTCCTACCTGAACAATCTTGCTTCTTGGCTGTAAACAAGCTTAAGCATCTACTGGTGACTCAGGCTGCTAGGCAGGATTGTTACTAACACCACCACCATCATCATCATGATTTACTTGTGACAGGGGATATTCTCCTTCCTTTCAATCGCTTAACTGCCACGCCTGAATCCTTTCAAAGTGTAGCAAATGCTAACTTTGATAGTTGATAAACACAAGTAACAGAGTGTTCTGCCTTTGCAGCTTATGTTCAAAACAGGTGTTTTCAAATGAAAGAAAGTGCAGATAATGGCTATTCAGATAATGAGAAGCAAGGAAGAAAGAGACAGGTTGATTATGAAATTGATGACAACCCTCCTTTCAAAGGAAGAAAGAGGTAGATTGATGATAAGGAATAAACACAAAGGAGGAAAAGCCAAGAGGTTAGTTTGATACAAGAACCCTGTGGCCATTCATAAGTTTTAGCTGGAAGCTAAAGGTTTCTTGCAAGTGAGACTGCAGAACATCCTACTGGTTAGCAAGAGACTATTTTCAAGAGGGAGGTTGATGAAGGAGGACAGGATGCCAAGGCATGCCAAGAGCCTTCTTCAGCACTGTATCAGAATCTCCAAGGTGGGGATGCTTCCTTGCAACCCTCCCAATGCCACACAGCAGACACTCAAGCCAGCTGCTTGGGAAAAGAGAAGTCAATGTCAATAACGCCACTGAGCTGCATCTTGCGCTCTGTCCACTTACAATCTTTCCCTAGCATCACAAAGATCATTGAGAAAAAAACAAACCAAAGTAAGCAAAATTATATAGGAGAACCACATATCTAGATTTTTTGACTTTTCAGAAATCAAGACAACATTTCATCTCTAGGTGCTAGAAGAAATTCTTTCCAGTAGGTATCAATTTGCATCCTCTTTCCTAAAAACTGTTCTAATCATTGCTCTCTGACATCTTCCTGTACAATGTGAACTTCCAACCAGTAGTCAGGGAAGTTTCTAAGCCTGAAATACCACCTATGTTGTAATTAAAGTGCAGTCAGCTCTCAAGAGAATTAATGTAAGAGGTGCTTTATTTGAAGTGGTTCCAACCTAATCTAACAAAACATTGATACACATATGTTCCTCTGGAGTACATACATAACAGGTAGCCCCGTGCCGTCCTCAAGCCTCTGCTCAGGATGGCTGCTGCCAAGCACTGTCCCCATCTACAATGCCTTTCTTTCCAAGCATCAGTAAATCTACAGTAGAAAAAGAAGTGCAAGTAATGCTTATACTTAACAAGGCTACTCAGAATTATTAGAAATCTCAAGATGACAGAGTCTTTGGAGGGTGTTAAGAGTTCCCCCTCCGGCTCAGAAACAGCCCCACATCACGCCTAGACAGAGTCCAGGTCAACAAATATCTTGATACCTTCCTGGTGTGGAGTTCCTTCACACAACCAGCTCACACGCAGAGAAGCACAGTGAAAAGCTCCTATCAGGATATGCTGAGTCTGTCGACAGTGCACAGGGAACCACAGGGCCCAGAAACCAGTGTGAAGAGTCCCTGCAGCAGCCTCAGAAGCAAAACCACACTATCAGAGTGCTGTAATGCTTCCAAAGCTTAGCCCTCAGCTCCAAATGCTGCAAATGGGCTGCACCGACACCACAGCTCAGAGGGATGTGAGCTTTCTCACCCATCCCTGTATCCCTGTGTGAGCCACCTTGCTGGTTCTGTTACTTCTCCTCTTCCTCCAGCAGCCCAGCCTTGTGGGATGATCTTACACAGGAGGCAACGCAACAGTCACCTTGTCCTAAGCCCTCACCTTCTTTACCACAGCTTCCCCCTGTCACACACCTACCTGCAGCACGTTATTTCCACTGCTAGTTTTCACTGTTACTTTTAGTCACTACAGAGACAAAGGGGGACAGGACAGACAGCAATGCTCACAAGGTATTACACCCTGGTTTTATCTCCTAACCGCTGATGCAGCGACCCCGTGCAGAAAATGCCGGTTCTGACATACAATTGTTTCCCTCTTTTCATTTCAGACTTGTCCACCTCTTAAACTGTGGCATCCCAGCAGCACCAAGAGGCTATGAAGCACTCCATGGGTATACTCATTATTTTAAGAGCAATAATTTAGGCGTGTCAGTTTAAGATGGGACCTGCAGAGACAATTTAAGCTTTGCACAGAAGATGTCTAGGAATTTACTTTATCACCAGCGGAATATTATCAATGGAGAAATGGTGAATGCAATAAAACTGCCCATTACTTTAAGTCTTAAAGGCTAATTTAATCCTTCATTTAGTACTTGCACGCTGCTGCAAGGGTATTCTGGGGCCATGGGAAAATTCCTGAAGCATGCAGGATCACCGTAAGCAGCCTTATGCCGCCCTCTGCCCTAAACCTTGTCTCTCGGGAACGGGAGAGGCTGGCACACACAGCCTTCACCTGTCTCCCACAGCCCGTGGCAGATCCGGGCTGCCATGGCTTGTGAGAGAGAAAAGTTCACAGATGAAAAGTGAACCACCCTGTCCTTGTGTATGGGCTTTACACTGCCTGAAAACCTACAGGGCCAAAACTGATCCCTGATTTCCATTTCCTTCAAACTCACAGGGCAAGGAGAGACCACATACTGAATTAAACTAGGGGGGTGGTGAGGAAATAGAAAGTTTTACGGGTTTATAAAAGTTCAAGAAGTCCAAAACCAGCCTCATACCCAACACAGACCCTTACACATACAAGTCATGCATGCACATACACACAGATCCCAGACCACACACTATTACAGATCCTACATTCTCTAGCTCGCCTTCCTTTAAAGCTGTGCTTGATCTTTCTATTATTTCATCAGCAAGTATCTTGGCAGCCTCAGAAGCAGGGTACTGCATTTTTGGGGGGAACAGGGAAGATTCATTTTGCTCACAAAAAAGCAGAAAAAACGTGAAAGTTTTAAAAAAACCCAATACTCCTATAGTCCAACCTCTGTAAACCAAATTCTCTCCATGTCTTTTGGATGTCAAAAAATGACAGATTGTCACTTCAGAAAAATGAGATCCAGAATGGACCGCCCACTGACTGACAAATATCCCCAAATAATCACTCATTATTAATAGCTTTTTCCCCCACCTGCTTAAGTATAGTCTCACAGAAGGAACTTGTCCTAAACTGGAATAATCCAACACCTTTTTATTAACAACACAGAGGAGGTTACTTTTACCAACTGAATAGAAATTTTGTGCGTGTATTTGTTCATGCTCCTCCTCAAAGGATGCAGAGCTTGAACCTTCTCTAGCTTGCTGAGCAGAGGGGAGACCCTTGGAAGGGGACCACCATCCCAGTATGCCTTACGTCTCACTCTCCTTGATCCTCACAGACATCTCCTGAGCTCACCGAAACCCTCTTGTTTAGCTTGTGTTGTAAGGCCAGAGCAAAGACAACAATTCACCCCAGAAGAATAGCAGTATTTCACCCGTCCCTGCCCCACCCAAGTGAAGTCACATCACCACGAACTTGGGCACCTTGCCACCCTAACTCATTCTGCCGTCCTGCATTTCTTTCTTACGCTTCATATGAAGTCTTCCAATTGAAATTTACCCCTATTTCCCAAAGTTCAATATTCTCTCTTACTATTTTGAACTCGTGCTCGTGAGAACAGAAATTATATCCACTTGTAAATCACACTGAAATGTATACATACATATAAAAAATACTGGCAAAACAAGTATCTGCTCATCTGCATGTCAGAGGCAGCACAGGTTCCCTCTTGTTTTCTTACTTCGTTACCACTTGTTTTCAGTCTTCTGAGACAGTGGTTTCTTGAAAGTTTTCGCTTTCTCAAAGAGGAGAAAAAGTGCAATTTCCTTGATCTAATACAATTATTTTCAGTTCTGGAGATGAGTATTATGCTTGCCCTTACTCTGCCAAATCGTTTTCATCCTTTTTGTGGTAGGACTCACTGCAGCGGCAGGGCACCATGAACCAGAGCAGCATGCAGAAACACTGTCACCTCTCTCAGATGTTCTCCCTTTGTATAAACACCATCTTAGGCCCTTTCCACCCAGAGCCGTAAGTAGGTTCTTTCTAAGCCAAAAGCAAGACAGCTGATGTGACAATGGGTACAGTGTCTCTGATCAGACACAGGAGACTTTTAAAATAAATAATAAAAGAAATAATAATAATAATAAAAAAAAAGATTACAAAAGCAGGAACTAACCCCAGAAAAATTAAGTGTTCCAGGAGCTAGAGGAGTTTTCTTCTTATTCTTTTTTCAAGCTTCCCTGGTCTGCTGAAGCAGGCTCCTTGTGAAACTATGCTAACAAGTAAAAAGGTCATACCTGTTTAAGCAGATGACAGGATGCTGTGTCTGGTTGTTAAGCAAGGGAAACTCTCTGTTCCTATAAAGAAATAGAAATACACACTCTATTTAGTTTCTGTTCAGTGAATTTAGCATAAACTCAATAAGTGTACAAATATGCAGCATCTTTTAGTCTTTATGTCTGCACCTTTTTATCTGAGGTTTATTTCCCAAGGCTCACTTGAGACATGTTAACTGAGATCCCCCCAGTTATGCCCAGCCTGCTTTGGGACCACCACGGAGCTGTTTAATCTCTAGACCTGTCTTAAGAGAAGCTGTCAATGGCTCCAAAAAGCCATCCATCAGGGAAGGCAAATGGAGCACCACATGCTGCAGGACTCCCTCCCTCCACCGGGAGGTCGGGCAGGGTTGCTATATGTAGTTTTCTGCTGCAGGAGAATCTCAAGCAGGAATGAGGAAAGTGTTCTCAAAGATGCCCAGAAAGTAATGGAAGAAGAGTAAAAGTCCACCAATGACTTCCCAGTACGACACTTCAGAACAGCTGAAGATACCAATGCACAGAACTACTCCAATTTCTTCTTAAAGCTGTTTCTCTTGCCTCATTTGTATAGCAGTATCACATCCTCCCACAGTAACATATTGCAATGATACTCTCTTTTAGTGTCCTCATTTCTTCCAAAGGACCAAAGATAACAAAATCATCATCAGTAAAATTATACTGCTGGCATATATATAACATATATATATATATATTTTGCTGTCCAAGAATGTAACTTTTGACTCTTTGTTCTACAAGTCCTTAATGCATAAATCATACTTTTACATCAACAGATGATGGTATTTAGTTGAAAATTTAATCAGCTGAATTTTAAAAGTGAGCCCTTTGCATGCATCTGACTAGACATTTTGAACATGTTCCTGATACAGGTGTTAAAAAAGTAGAAATGAGCTGGCATGGAAGACACTCACGTGAAGGATATATTGAAAGGAATGTTCCTCATTGCAAGCACAGGACACAGAAGCTAACGACTCGCTCCAGTGGTGACAGCAGCTGCCACCCCAGGTCCTTATGTAGTGACGGTGCTGCATACCAACCCACGGACTTGGATGCAAAAATGCACAGCATTGATGTACCCGTTACCAGACAACCAGGCCAGATGTACTCATTGTCTGCTAACAATTCAGAGAGAAAGTCTCCTCCAACTTAGAGTGAGGAAGGTTGACCCTTGGAAAATACTAAGAAATCATCAGAGATCCTTGTTAGAAAACCTAAATCATGAAGGCCTAAACCTACACCAAGGAAATATTTTAAACAGGACTGCACATGTGATGACAAGTGTGACACAGACAGGAAAGAAAAGTGCGTATCTAGAGCGGCTGTGTCACCTTCTGCAAGTGTTCTCTAGTTTATCTGGGATAAATAGCAAAGGTTACCACAGACCTCACCACACACCTTTTGCGAGCACCTTTGCTCAGTGAGCAATGCCTGGACATCCAATGTAGCCACCCTGTTGAAACAGCCTCCGTTGCATGTCCTGTTACACGCTCTCTCTCCTTATTGTAAGTCTTTGATCAGAGCCCACCAGGGAAAACATTACAGACACAAGCAGCAGGCAGACACTGAAGTGGCTGCAATCAGGGAGAAAGGGGTCTTCTTGCCACATGCATCTTTGAGTATCTCCTAAGGATTATGTGGACAGCTTCTACTATTACCTATATTTAAGGCTGCACAGTTTCTCACCTCCCAGCTGCTTGTAACTTTGCTGATTTTAATTGTTCAGAAATTAATTCCCCACGTATGATACATGACTCAAGCCAATGCTTTTGTTTGGGAGTTGTTTGTTTTAAAGCTCCAGCAAGAATAAGCCAAGCATTTCCAGAACTAGAATGGTGAGAAATACATGACTAAAGCCAAGTTAAAGAGAAGGATAGTATTAAGGCAATGATAAAAAATAGGATGTAAGTATACAATTAGAATCATAATGCATACACAGAGGAGACTAACCTTAAATTGGAAAATAGTTCAAGCACTTCCTATTTCCAAGCCTGGATTCTCTGATTCTTTGATAACACTGAGTTAGTCTCCTTGCCTGCAACACGTCACTGGCATAACGCTGTGCTAAATATAGGTCTTCATCAGTTTGCCCAGTTAACACCCAACAAGCACTGAAAAATTTTGCTGCCTTGAAGGGGGAAGGTTTCAGGTGGTTCTGATGGCAAATAAACAGTCATGACCATATATACTCGCTGCAGAGACTGTCAGCAGAGTGTACCATTACATGCAATAATGAGTTACACTGAATGAGCTATGTGGAAATGAGGCTCCAGCCAGCATCAATTCTACCTACCCGCAGGATGAAGAGGAATGTTAAAATAAGCTAATTAAATTTGCTCTGGCTCAGCAGAAAGATCGATGTTCTTGACAGCTGAGTGCTCAGCACTCGGTGTCCCAACAGCCCTCTGACGTGTCACCAACGCAAAATAATGCCATGTAGTCAGAACCAGAGGAGGTGGATGCACGCCTCTTGGGAAAGATAAATGCAGAAGTCACGGGCATTCAACAGGAACATTAGCAGGAGGGACACACCTACAACGAATTCCAAATGATCAGATGAAATTTTTAATGAATTAAAAAAGCCCAATATACTGGCTTAGTACTTTCACATTGTCTACTCTAGTAGCATTAAGCATGCACTCTGATAGAACTGAAGCCTCAATCACCTCTCTGCTAAAGGTCTACCACATTAAATGTGATTCCAGCTGGCATCACAATACCAAAAAGCCCAGATAATCAAAATACAAGACACCAGAAATGGAAAGCAGGTTTGCTTCCCCAGGAATTTTCTGGGGACAGGCTGCGAGCAGCATTTCCACCTTGTGCTGACTGGGAAGAAACTGGGATGTTTCAAAGATTCCCCACCTAGAAAACAAAAGAGACACCCACCCAACACAGAGAATCCAACAGTTGTGCACTGGGGACACCTATCCAGAAAGCAAGAAGTTAATGTTTACGTGCCTGGTCAGTACCTGGCACTACATATAAGAATGGGGTTTTCTACTTCTTATAAGCATCTTCTAGTAACCAGAGCAGAGAATGCATCAAGAAAGGTTTCTTTTTGTTTGTTTTTCTCTATAGTCCTTTCACTTTGGACAGAAGTCCCCGAAGAAAATGTCCCAATAAGGAATTCATTGAAATTAGTACAGTCTTTAGAAAAGCTTTGTGCTTTGAACATGGTGGCTTGTTGGTGTTTTGGTGCCAAGACTGCAGGGAACAGCACGTTGGCTGCTCTGAGCATCAGCCCTTCTAAGGGACTGAGCACAAAACAGACGAGCTACGTTTCACTCCTCATGGGAAGCTGCCATTCAGAGACCCTTCAATCTTGGACATGAAAACCTTTATCAGATGAAGCAAGTTTATCACAATGAATAAACCTTCTGAAGTCCTGTTCACAAATACAGACTGGTAACTGCATTTAGCACGCAGTTCTTCTGTTTAGTGTGCAGTTTGCTATTGATGTAGACTAGCACAGGTCTAGACAGCTCTAGACTAGATGGACTGTGACCTAGCACAAAATGGATAAGAATACCTGTTTATTCTGGCTCTGCTGTTTGCCTATGGGTAGAGCATGTCACTGACTGCATCCTACTTTCCCTGTTACATATATTAAGGATTGCATTTCCTTCTTTTTGTTAAACACTTTCATATTTACCTGTAAAAATTGATAGAAAAAAGCCCAATGTGCACATACATACCCACCCACAGCAGACTACTAAGGCTCTCTTTTATGCACAACACATTTGCAACTATTCTTCACTGAAGTGCACCTACTTCTGCTTCTCCTCTTATTGAACTTTCAGAAAAACTTGATAGATCTATATATTTATATAATGTATGTTTATACATTTTATTCAACTAAAAAAAAAAAAAACCAAAACCAACCAGTAATCTGTCTTTTACAGGATCTGTTTCTCTTTCTTTCATTTTGGGGGACTTTTTCAAAGACTCCTGCATGACCTGTTCAACAACACACCAGTTCTGCACAGCTACCTGTGATGAAAATTATAAGGACTAAGTGCATACTTCTCCTAAACTCAGAAAGCTATGCTGTCACCCTGAGGGGTCAGCCCATCCTCCCAAGGCTCTTACTCTGCCTTGCAGAGATCTATCAGCTTCACTGATAATAACGTCACCGAGTTCCCCGCAGAATTGCACATTTAAGACTATAAACTCTTCAGTCTGGGAGCTTGGTTTTTGCTACATATTCCCCCAGAGCATCATGCAAGCAATGATAAAAACCTAAATTGCCACAAATTACTTCTAAGCATTTAGTGTGTGGCTCAACAATGCACTATACACCTTAGTCTGCAAACACTAATGGATTCGATCCATTAGCACCAAAGCTTTCCACATAGCTCTTTCCATTTAGACTACACTCTGCTACTCCTTCCTACTCTCCACCCCCCTCACGCTTTCCCCTTGGCAGCAGAGCCTCAAAATAAGATAACAAACATTTTTCAAAGGGATGCAAAGAAAAATAATCTGCTATCTGCAGGGCAGAATTCACTACACATTTATTATTCAGTTTCAAAAGTGCTAGGAAATGAAGGTCAAATATCCGCATTTCAGCCGGTGTTAATGTGGATAGTGAATGTCCTCAAAGCACTGCAGCTAAAGGAGGCAATCCAGACGTTTCCAGTGGTTATGCTGGTGTAAACTGCTGACAATCAGCAGAAGTCAGCAGCTTACCCTGGTTGCAGACATACCCCAAAAATTCAGAAAGGACTGCAGTAGGATGGTGCCTCAACTCAAGAATCAAGAGTCTGGTGCCACCCTGACTAAGGAAAACACATACAAAAACTGTCACCATCAGTTCAAACGGGCTTTAAGCAGCACACAACCCAGGACACTCCTCTCACTCTTAGAACATGCACACCCCTGAAAGCTGGCTTAGCAGCACAGCTAGGAAGTGCTCCCTTTTGACCCAGTTGAACTAGAAAACGTTTCAGTGCTGCAAAACCAATAATGCTGATCTTGCCATCACAAATTTATTTATTCTAAAAGCTATTAGATTGCATCTGTGTTACAAATGATTGGATTACTCTTAAAGCTTTTTAATTCCCATCACTTAAGTAGTACTGCTTGTCCAGTGGCTACAGAAATCTCCTTTTCACTATAATATTCACATCAAATTTTTCAGTAAGTTGAAAGAAATTTTTAAAACCCTAAAACTTGAGAAAAATCTCTTCATGGAGAAAGGCATCTTGGGGCTGCTACTGCTAGTCTGAGCAGCTCACAGTCACAAAGGTTGAAGAGACAGAGTCAGGGTTAGTTACAACTGTGAGGAGGAGGATGGAGCTCTCTCAGCATCCAAGAATCTTTGGTAACTGGAGTCTGAAATATGCTGCAGACAGGAGACACTGTTCAATCATTTATGGAAATCAAGGTTAGCAGTGTCAGCATAGCTGGCTCGGGAGGAAACAGTTTCCTCATCCTATTGGTGCAGAAATTACTTGGCTACATTACTCGTGGCTGCCAGTAAGGAATAAAGGAAACAGAGAAGGACAAGGAAAGCAAAGGATAAAATGAGTACATCAGTATTTTCACAGCTTGCATACAGCAGCCCAGCTAGGACCCCAAGGGGGTTTATGTTTCAGGAACCTCAGAGATGGAGACAATTGCTACATTTGATGAAAATATACAGTGTCTGGGTTTTACAAATGGGGTCTCTAATAGTGTATCTGATTTTATAACTAACAGGAAAAGAAATTGTTTTGATGACAATTACTGCTGAAGCATTTGAGGCATTTTGCTGTGTTTACTGGCACAGACCTGTCATTAACACTCCTTTTCTCTTAACTACAACTTACTTCCTTTGTAGTTACTCAGTGAAAATAGGTCTGGGGGCTATTTTCCTGGTCTTGTCAAGATGAATTTTAATGCATACTGCTATAAAGATGTGCCACCTGCTATTTTATATCTATAACTCATTGTATAATGAGTTCCTATAAATCCTTATGATAGCTTAAGACACTTGTAAAATGAACTGTTGGCCTATTTTTTTCCTCAGTACATCAGCAAAGCAGAAATTGCTCAGGTCACTTTGAGCTCCTCCAGATGAACTCTTCAGCGGCAGTTCTGGCTGGCTTCCTCCACAGAAAAATCTGGCCTCTAGGAGAAAGGGACATTATAAGACTCTTGCCTCTGAGAGATGCTGGCATAGCAATGAACCACAGTTTTTGCCATTTGCTGTAAGAAGCACCAGCTATTTCAGATACCCATTGAACTGTTCTATGGACAAAAGCTAAGTCTTCATGTATCAGAGAGGAATACCTCCTTTACGGACAAGCACTGGCTGCCACAGTCATTTAGTGAAAAAGAAACCAACAACCCTGCAAGCTGGTAGCCAAGAGACAGTATTTGATTAAGATCTGTGACTTAAGAATCTTTCACCTATTAAGAGCACACGGTCCTCACCTCAACGTCGCACACCAGAAGGCACGTTTCTACACTACGGTCTAGCTCCCTCTCCCCCCCCAAAGCTACCATCAGAAGCTGGAGACTTTTCAACCTAGGACTTGACTTTACATTTTCCCTACTTCTTGAGGCCAATGCCTTACCAGCCACTACTAATAAAATTGTAAGAAGCGATGGGGATTTCTTACTACTTTCTTTTTTTTATTTATTTAATTATTTTGTAAATGAACAGCAAAACCACCCCACAACAAATCTACTTCAGAATAAGGGTACTGTACTACATGCATCTTATTAAACACTGCAGTTAATCAGTCTTTGGACTAACAGCACTTTCTAAAACAAATCATATCCTTCAGTAAGCTTATGGATGCAAAACCAAAAGTGTGTGTTGAAATGAGACTGCACCCAAGCAGAACTCTTGCCATGAATAAGCCAGGATGTGCCAAGATTGCAGAGGGCTTTCTGTCTCCGTCATAAGTGACGGACACCACCAACAGAGAAAATCAGCCATTGCCTTTCATCTCCTTACAAAAGCCTTGACAGCCAAGCTGTTGCAAACCACGAGTATAGGAGTCTCCCTCAGACATCAGTTATTTGGGGGGAGGAAAAGGGAAGGGAGGAGAGAAGCAAAGGAGAGGTCCTGAGGAGCTGCAACAAAGTGTCAGGACAAAATGCCAGGCCAAAGCATCGCAGTGAGACCGATGGCTGGGCAGAGCCACTTCCAGCCTCGCTACACATAGATTTAGGGAAGCTGAAGATGCGCTGCCCAGAGCAGGCAGGACCCTGTGCATCTGGATGAGCCTGATGTGAGTACACAGCACAGACCAGCCACAGGTCTGTGCTGCCTACACTCCTACTCCAGGGAGACCCTCCAACTCAGCAGCTATGAGGGCATCTTCTCAGTTGGTGGTGTTGAGTCCTGTCCTACCGCAGCAGCAGAAAATTCACCCCAGAGGGAAAGAACAGTACGTTACTCCCTGCTAAGGTCTATGCTGCTCTGTTTCCAGTCTGTCGTGTCCAAATTTAAAGATGGACACCATTACCTACAGCACCCAGGACTGTAACACAGATACAGCCTATGCATGGGGTAGAGGGGAACAGACAAGGACGTTGCAGCAATAATCTTCCAAAGGACAGCACAGGAGCCTTTCCCTGTTACTAAGAAACTTAAGGAGGCAGGAAGGGGGCTTTCTGCAGCTGAGTAATGAAGGAGGGGGTCAGAAAGTAAGAGCTGCTGCACTGGTTTGGCTCCATCCCCTTGGCTTGAGGATCCTTTTCTAACATACCAGTTCTCTTTGTCCTGCAGATTTTCCTTGGATATACTAGGCAGACAGTCTCCTCAGTACATCCTATACCCGAGTCAACAGTATTTCAGAGGTGTGATGGAAATGAAAAGTAAGACACAATAAAAATATGTCACTTTTTTTTGGATTGGCTTGCATTTACTTTTCTTGCTGGTGTGACATTATACAATTTAAGGACGTCAACTAAACTTCAGAAGACAATTCTGATGAAAAAGTAGCAAAATTCCGTTTTACAGGTCTGCAGACTTTCTGTGGGTCACAGCACTACTGCCCGAGACAGGGAATAAACAGGATTTCTCAGATCCTGCCTCTAATAACATGGTCAAACGTCCATTGTCAGCATTGCCCATGATTTAACATGGTATGTAGCTCCGTACTCCTGTAGTAACCAACTGCAATCTTTTTCCAGTGTGCCTTTTAATGCAAACTACATATACCAGCTCAGGGTTGCTCTGGGGAAGCAATTTCAGCCTACGGCTAGTCCACAGGTTCCTGTAATCAGCTGGCTGCACGTTATCTCCAATTTCAACGCTCAAAAGTTATATTTAGAGTGGAGAGCAGGCTGTGCAAATTGTCCAGTACCCATGGCAACTGAGTTTATGCTGCAGTTTTGCACTCAGATGAATATATTTGAGATAGTAAGGACCAAAGCACCAGATTAAATAAGGAAGGGACAGAACACATTGGCTTGAACACACATCCAAAGGCACGGCTCCAACACTGTGGCATATGTGCCACCAGTGATGCCCAAGATAAATACAAATGACATAAAAACATTGCCCGAAGACCTCCACCTGGGAGCAAATGTGACAGGGAATGCAGTACAGATTAGCAGATATTCCCAGCCTTTTTTGAGAAGAAATTTTAGTATCATCCTTTGGATTTCTGCTACTTCTTTCTATCCAGTTTAGAGTGTCCTCAGCAAGCAGTGGTGTGGCAGTACTGATGACACCCCATGGTGCATTATGGAAGTTTTACTGGCACTGTTTTGGAACATCGCTTTGCTCACAATCATGCTGACAGACCCATTTCACATGCATACCAGTAACACACGCACTTCCCGTGTACCATACGACTGCAGAGCAAAAGCTCTCAGAGTCCTTAAACCTTTTATCTCCCAAATCACCTCTAAACTGCTTATGTCCATTAGCAATCTGGAACACACAAGTCACCTGTCACAGGGTGAAGGGGAATTAAGCAAAGTCTTTCAGTACTTGAGAATTGAAAACTTTTCGGTTGCTTTGACAGGGATTTTCTGGACATTCCCTGCCATCATTTCTTCCAGGCCTGCCTGAAGGTCTGCACCTCCAGAGTCCTGAGAAATGCTGACCAACATTCCCTGCACATCCAAGGCAGGGACCCCAAGGACAGCATCTACAAACCATTATCAGCCTAATTGGGGCACATCACAACAGCTCAGGAGCCACTAAGCAGCACTGTCCAGCAAATTACTTCCTCCTTCAGCTTCAGAGGTTTTGAGGAAGCCCTTGAGGTGCAAAACACATTCACAAAAAGATATCCACAGATCAGACTTCAACACTGGCAAGGGCCAGCCTCCCTTCTGTGCCAGGGTAGAGCTCATCAGAGGAACCAGAGACTGTGACTGAGACCTCACCAGGGTTTGCAGTGCCCTCCTGGTAGCCAGAGCAATGGAGAAAATAGCTACATGTGCCTTGGGTGCTTGACTTTGTCACTCCTCTTTAATCTCAGCTCACATGTGCCATGTCAGTAGGCCAACCTAACAGGCTGAACTGTGACCTGAGTCACCTGGAGCCCCACGACATGCTCCATCTTGCTGCCCTTCCAGAGAGGGAGACTGCCAGGGACAGACGGATGGAACAGGTATCGTGTGTGAGGAACATGTAAAATCATGACAGTGAGTGCTGCCAAGTTTTGTCTGTCAGCCAGGAAGGCTGTGCACAGGAGAACCACTTCAAAAACCACCAGACACAACCACTAGGAAGTGCATACTCCAGGAAGCCACTTGTAGCCGAAGCAGACAAAGACTTGCATGTATGCAAACCTTCCCATAATTCAGTAAGTAGCAAGGAAGTTTTTCTGTAAGAAGTTAACAATCTTTGAAAAAATTCAGGTCCTTCTCACTCAAACACCACCCACTGCCAAATCTGAAACAAAGCATCACTTTATTTTATGCTCAACCAGTGGCAATGCTTATAAAAAAGTGAAATGTCTCTCCCAGACCAGGGACTGCTGAAGTAACCATGTCTGCCATAAAATTCCTCTTAGCATGCATCTGGCTCCTGCTCTGTACTAGTAACCTGCTGATGACTTAAGTAAATGAGCAATGCTTGATGCCAGAGAGGATATGATACCAGAACCAATTAGGAAGAGATGTTTCCACTGTGAAATAGGACTCGCCAGCAGTCACATATTCAGCCCCAGAACACAGGGTGGTTGACACCAGCACATCCACATCCAGGACTTAGCCCCTTCCCCTGTTTGCCCTCATTCCACTGTCCACATGACTTTTCCCTTTTCCTCTTCCTTGCTAAAACCTCAAAAGCAGCAACTTCAAATTACATTTGCCTAATATCAGACATTTGGTAAGAAATGTCAACTTCATTAAAAGATCAGTGACGCTTATGGGACGTGGGTCCTGCAAATGCCACAGTCCCATGGTTCCCAGAAGCGTGACAGTTGGAAAATTATCCAAAGAGACTGAAGTCCCTGAAGTTCTCCAGTCCCTGAATTCCCTAAAAGTAAACATTTTCACTTTTGTATCTAATGAAGAAATTAAGAAAATATTGGCAAAATCTGTTCTACATGTTCTCCGAGTTAGATGAAAGCCCTTGCCTCTTTGCAACAGAATACAGGTTGGGCACAGCCATTTCACAGCATGCAGGTTAGAAATCTGTAAATACAGTGGTGGCATTGGGCATAGGGCTGTCAGAGAAGAGTATTCTGAACAGGGGTGGGGACTCCAAAACAGACTGTGGGTGCTTCATAACAGGCTGTCAAGACTAGCTTCACACGTCTCCAAAATGGACACGTAAACAATTTCTAGTCACAGAGTTTAGACCATTATACTCAGCAAGTCTGTCATCTTCCATTATAGAATTAGTAAAAAGCCTGGAGCTCAACTCACAGTAGAAACCTCTGAATCCTCCTGTTCCCCCAGGACCCACAGTCACCCACTCCCCAGCTCATTTACCCTCCAAGGCTCTGGGGGATGGAGTCCCACACAGCCTCCTGCCAGTTCCCTAAGTCCCCAGCCAGGCTCAAGGCTAACCAGCACCAACATCACCATCTCTATAACAAGTGGGCACAAAGGGTCAGCCCTCACAGCTGGGAGCAGCCATAGCACTTCCCAGCTGTGTTTGGGGTTCATGGGTACTTGGAAGTGCATCCTGTCATTAATCCACTCTGCCTGTCGGCTCTTGCTAGGAATCCTACTGCATTTTCCAGGCTCTTTCTACTCAGGATGCGGGGCAGCATTGCTGGAATGAAACAATGTGCCCATAAATAAAGCTAATGCCACAAGTCTTGCTGCTACCCATTTTTTTCCTCCCTCCTTTTTTAATTTATTTTTTTTAATTTGCTAATTCTTTTGCTTCTAAAGAAACTGTGGACTGGCCTATTTAATGTGCAGCTACTGGAGGGGTCCCCTCACCCTAAGGGGACCCTCTCAGCTCCAGCAGAAGCCCAGGCTGAGCAAGCACCCTCCACTTTGAGCTGATAAGCCTTGTTGAAACCTGAAGATTTTCAGCTGGACTGAGGCACCAGGCAAAGCAGCTACACTGCTTTTGAAATCTGAGTTAGTTATTTCCTTACTGGCCTGCACCAAAGCATGTGTGAATTCCCTGGGTGGATCAGCACTGCTTGGTGTGGTGATGAACTGATCATTGATGCCCAGACTGGCAGACATTGCCTTGCCAGGTCCCACAACATTTCAGAAATGTTTTCTCAATCCAAGCTCAAGATATCAAAAAGAAAAAATAAATCACTGCATATTTCAGACTAGGTCAACTGAAATGTTTCAGCTGTGTTTTACTTGGTTTTTCTTGAATTGAGTTTTCCTTCAGAAATTTGACCTATTCCAAACCAAATGACCTTTCACTCTCCATTTTCAAGAAGGCGAACAAAGCGGGGACAACAGCTTCTCAGGAATGGGAAGGTTTTGCAACTAATCCTTCCCCAAGAAGTGTTTCCATTGTATGAATAGTTTTTTCTGATTAAAAAAAAAACAAACCAAACCCAAAACAACAAAAAAATCCCCAAACCAACACCAAACAACAATATTTGATTAGAAAAACTCCAGTTAGCTCCACTCCCTAGCTTCAACATCAACACCAAACCTAATTCTGGGAAACAAGTCCTTAGTTACCTTCCCCAAAGGTAAGATAGGAAAAACTGACATGCTTTCATTTGGGAGAAGAGTCTGCTGCAAGGACTCTCTCCTGAAGTGTATATATTCCAACCACTTGTTTATTTGAAAATTATGTAGTTCCTCTGAAACCAAATGTTCTGCATTTAATAGCTTAAGCTGTAAGCCATAAAAGCCAAATTCAGCAGACTATATGTTATTAAGAAAGGGAGATCCAGATAGCTAGCTGAGGTCAAGCTGAGGCCAGCATACCCATAAAGAATACACACTTGTGTGTCCTTATTAAAGTTTAGAGATTTCATAAAAAGAAGAGTGATTTCCTTTTAGAGCACTCAGTTCAGATAATTTTGTGTACTTTAATAAAATACCCTACATTGTTCACAAAGTTTAAAATAACTAGAAGCTGCCAGAAGTGAGAGACCACTATACTGTAGTTTCATGAGGAACCAATGCACCTTCTTCCCCCACGTAATTAAAAAATAACGCTAACTCATAACTACTCTTGTTAGAAGCCAGAAGCTGCGTCGAGGTTCCTGCAATTTTGGGAAAACTTTCTGTGTCTTGAGGGTCTAGAAATCCTAAAGAAATCTGTACCACTTCCTCTTGTACTCCTTACTTGCTCAACTAAGAGCAGCCTGTGACAGTGACTGCCTCTAGGTGCAGAAGATTTGTCACCGTTCACTGCTTCACAAAGCTCAGGCGGTTGATACTGGGTGCTGAAGTCTGCAGCCACTGGGTAACAGAGAGGAATCACCAGGCAAAGTAGTAACCCCTGACTGTTACTGCTCACCACCTTGCCACTAACCTGACATGGGACTTGGCTTTTAAGACTAGGAATATGCAAATCCAAAGGCAACTTTTTGCAAATTACAGAGGTTTTGAGCATCAGCTGAGATCGTTAAAGTGAAAAGCCTGAGTTCCAGTAATAGGTTTGAGATGGGCTGGTGAGCACTTACCTGTTGAGGCTTCACCGCTTCCAGGGTCACCACACCTAAGCCCTGCACCTCACCCCAGGCTTTGCTCGCAGCTGCCCCAGGGCAGATGGGGTCTCCACCATGTGGATTCAGCTTCAGATCCTGTCTGGTATTGACATTTCCCAACGGAGAACTAACCAATGGCTGATAACATTGTGACATAGTGCAAGACCAAGCAGTGAAACAGAAACCAGAGAAAGTAAGCACAAAGGGTCCTGGTGCGCTCTCAAATTCTCACAGGATATCCCCTTCTCTCCTCTGAAAATTCTGCTGTCTGCGACCGGACAAAACAAAAGGCACCATGAGCATCAATAGCCAGCACCAAGGGAAGCACAGACCATACCGCTGGCCAACATGCTCACAGTTTCTCCTCTCAGTTTTTTCTATTACCGTTTCTCTGATAATCCCCTTTATTTATGAGCAGTTCAAAAGTGTATTTCATTATTACACTTTAATTGGCTTATGATTAAGCAAGCAGGCAGCACTAAGGAGATGAGAAACAATGGTGCAACGCAGTAGAAAGTATTAGATGCCTTATTTACTCCCTCAAAAAGAACTGTATGGTGCATCTGAAAACACTTACTAAGCGGCAAGCCAACAAGAAAAGCAGGGCAAATATAGATTTCTACCCACTTGAAACTAAATCCCTGTAAAGAAAATTATTATTCTCCCTCAGCACCACATGCTTCCGATTGTACCAAAACACATTAAAATAACAATGCTTTTTCCTAAGCTGACCAATCTCAGGAAATTATTTACAGGCTGAAAGCTGTACTTCACCTGTTGGAGACTACTTGAGTACCAGGCTGCACCAGTTACTCACAGCACCATACTTTCTCCAACACAAGACAGCACTGATTGCAATTACTTTTATGAAGATAGAAAGAGTCATAAATAGTGTTTTGACCTTAAGATTAGGGACTTTATGGGTCATAGAAAAGCCATTATACATCAAACACCTGTTGGAGCAATTTTAAAAACATGAATTTTATTGCCTATTATACCTAGAGAACTTGTCTCTTTTTTAGAGCCAGCATGTAAAACTTGGGGAACTTTCAAAACAAGCTCATTATTCAGAAGTGTGTAACAGCTTCCTAAAACACTGTGCTGTGTTACATAAGCACCTTAATATAAAGGAAGCGAATGAAAACCAAAGGTTATTGCCCCACAAGGGCTGCAGCCTTCTATAACAGAGAATTTCAAGTACTTTAGCACAATTTAGACCTAATGGCAAGTAAGTCACATATAGTATGGGGAGTCCTAAAGCAAACTTAATTAAATAGACTTCTGCCCACCTAGCAGACACTTGTCTTTACATTCCTGATCCACTTTGAATTCACACATTTGAAAATGGATCTGAAGATCTGAAGACAACATTATGGAGCAATAGAAAACTGTTTAAAAAACACTTGTGTATAGCAATAAATAACACGATAAAGAGAATCTCAATTTCTGCACCGATGCATTTGCTAACAAAATTTATACTTTCTATTTTGAGGATATTACAGTTTAAAAAACCACTCTATAGCTCAAAAACTATTTCCATAAATGTAAAGAGATACTAGATCTCCTTAATAGAAAAGGACGACCCGTACTATGCTATAACATGATGCCACAAGTAAAGGACTTTCAAACTCTAGAATCGCGTTCTGCCCATCACACCACACGCAAGAGGATGTGGTAACACTTGCAGTTCTTGATCCAAAGTTCAAGGGTTGCTCCTGGTCAATCATCTGTCAAACAATAAGCTCTGCAGAGAGCAAACTTCTGTACTAGAAAAGCCTAAGCGATGTGAGCGATATATCAAAACTTCCTTAGTGAAGAACAGCAAACTTCCACGGTAGTTGTGCAGAGGCAGAGCACCCTGCACGTGCTCCCAAAGCTGAAAGAGGTGGGTGGCTCTTCCCGTACACGTGCAAGATACCACCAGATTCCAGCAGCACAATTAGCCAGACATTGCTAAATGCTGCCAGGTATTAGAGCCACAGGTTCCCTTTGTTGGGAGCACAGAGCCATGTGCTATTGCAGAAGAGCTGCTGGAGTCAGTTTGTACAACCCTGTGTATCCTGAACTCAGTACGAGTCCCCATCTCACTTACGGAGTCAGCCCTGCATTGCAATCTACAGAACTGAACCAGCTCAAGCTTTCTAGCTCAGGACTAGGGACTAAGGGGCTTGAACTCCAAGAAAAAGATGATTTTCCTTTCAACCACAGGGCCTGAAAGACTTTATTCTTTCATCAGATTGCCTTTGAGTTCTGCATCCTATGGTTCCCTCAGACCTAATCATCAGAGCAAGCACCAACAATCTTGCAGGATCCAAATCTACTTATTTTTAGTGTATGCTAAATGTATGTATGTGTATCCTTAACACATGCAGGGTCTGTTTGAGAGTGAGATGTGTACATCCTTAACACATGCAGGGTCTGGTTGAGAGTGAGACCTATAAGAAGGCAAGGCACATATGAGAAAAGGCGTTGGTCCTCGAAGACTTTATAGCCCAATAGAGATACACAGATAATAGAAAAGGAGGCTCCCTGTAGTAAATAAACAATGTGCAATTCAGCATAAGCGCAGGCTATGTTCACACTGAAGTTATACAACAGGACAGTTATCTGCCTTTGGTCTTCTATAGCCTGCCTCCTATTCCCCAGCTGTTTCGCTCTCGCCTGTTCTCTGTGCCTCTGATTTTTGAGAATTATCTGTGGATTAATTTTCAAGGAAAATAGTTTAAAGAACTGTGTTGTATTGTACCCATTTTTTACATTTTTTTAAAGATTTTGAATTGAGGCTAAAAAAGACAAAATGCCTTGCCTGAAAATTTGTACAAACTCTGCAGCACGTCAGGAAAGTGCATGCATAATTTTCTGAGTTTCAATCCAAGCTCTAACAACAGAATCACTGCTCCTTCTTAGCTAAAGGCTGCAGACTCTCTATGCAGTAAACAGATCATATGGGCCACAGGCCTGAAGTTTATCTTAAGCTCCTTTAAAAGCACAGCTCATCATTCAAAGGAAAACGTGTGACCTTTTGTGACATCTCTCTGGAAGGAGCTTTCATGTCTGCTGCTGAGATGATTAGAAGACATGGTATTTCAAATGCAAACTAAGAAATCTCAGTGCTCCCATTGCTTCTTATTCTCAGGCATTAAGAAACGGATTTCTCTAGGTTTTGTAGGAATTGGTGAAATACATGAAAACAGGAAATGAGCAACGGAGTAGCAGGGAGCTTTGTCTGGCCCCTCCTTTCTCTTGGTGGTGGAAGTCTTGCTCTTCTCCTTTCAGGTGCTGAAGGGCACCCTCCAGTCACATAGTGATCAGAAAATTGCCGGGAGACTCAAGGAGGCAACAGCCAAACTGGAGGAGCAGGAGGATGAAAATCTTGTTCAGTTAGCTATTACAAATGGACAGTTACTCCTTATTCCAACCTTTCCTTCTGGGCATGGACTAAGACATTTTGCTGAAAACTAGCTTCTCCACCAAAAAGTAATACCTACCTCCTCATCAGACTGGCCATGCCATAGAATCAACTGGGTAAGGACTGAGAATATCGGGTAACAGATACCCAGCACACATGCTCCCTTCCTTTGGGGAGATGGTCTCCTCAGTTCTAAATGCATTTGGAAGATGATGCCATAAGACTAAAGGAACAGGACTGAGCTGGATCTGCCAATTAAAGGATGATACTTCATATGGTAATGACACCATCCAATGTCAGAAAGATAAAACTATGCCTTGTTAATACAATGCCACTCAACTTCATCGCACTCGCAACTCTCTACGTTTACCTAGCCAGAATGGTGTATCTCCTTAACAGGTACATCATCACCTGTCCTGACTCAAAACAGACACAATGACCTAAATGGCACAACTAGATTGTACCAGCTGAGGGTATGGTGTCAAAGCAGAAGTTTTGATCACCAGTACAACACCTGGTCATGGCAACAGAACCGTCAATACTTCTAGAAACTACACGACACCTGAACAGAGCCACCTTGAGGTTATTCAGGTAATACTTGTCTTTATTAAGCTTTCATTCCTCCAAGCCCCTTGCATCCACTCACGTAGTGCCAACTTTCTGGTAACCCATTTCCCAGAAAACATATGCCACGTGAAGTAGCTCACCCCAAATTACTTCAAACCAATTAAAACTGGTTTTGCAAGGAACTACCTCTTGGCTGAGCATATTTTCACAAGGCTGCATCTTTTGCTCTCTTTATTGACTGCCCTTGCTATACTCCAGTCACGGGGCCATTAGCCCAAAATTACTTGAGGGAAAATTACAGTCTTGCCACCTGTGGCCAAAGAGCCCAGAGAAGGTGAGTGCTCCAGGCTGTGCCACACTCCAGTTTAACAATGGGGATAGCAGAGACAGGAATTAAGGCTGAGATGGTGAAGTTCAAAAGATCTCCTGCCGACAACAGCTAAGTCCAGTCTGACTTACAAAGGTAGAACTAAACCACAGTGCTCTTCACTCAGGAAAAACTAAGGCATAAAAAGAGGAGAAGCTGCCACCAAAATAACACTATCAAAAATTTGCGTCTGAATGATGTAGAAACATGCGGTGTCCCAATAAAAGGCTCCACCAGAAGTAAATACAGACACAACTCATCCTGACCATGTACGACAGTGGAGCCATAGAGTCTGCGAAACAGAAGACAATTAATCTCCTGTAACCCAGTACACGTGCTTGGTGTCACAAGATAAATAATCAATTTGCCTTAATTAGGCTACACCCTCCCGCTGTCATGCAACCTCTACTTGGAAACTGCACAGCCAGGTGAAACCAACCCCTTATGTATCAGTAATTACTGGATAGAAGTTTAATTTTGCCATATTCTAGTATGTCGGTGGATCACTCTGCAAAGTTAACCATGGTATTTTCAATTCAGATGGATACTGGAGATGGCATACCTTAGTCATAGCTTCACAAGTAACACCTTCAACAGGTCAAGAGGATTTATTTAACCAACCAGCACAAACTTCAAGAAAACAGGAGCAATGACATGCAGAAAAAGACTGAGCACACACTTGGTAAGAAAGCAACCATTTAAAGCAAGAAAACTTCCTATATTCATGTGTGTACGTGTAATAGATTTACTTCAGATATTTCCAGTTGTCGATTAACAACGAATGAAGAAACAGTTTCATTTACATTGCTCCACATGGCTGTTTTAATGCTAAGAGACTAACGGGTATTTATATGCCTCAAGATGTTGGAGGGGACTTATTCTTTTGGATAAACTGCATGTGGTGAATTACTTGTTCCAATCTTATTATCCCTAAGAAAAGTAAGGTAACTAGTTAAAAGAAACAAACAACCCACTCTTATCTTGCCACCTACAGAAAAAATCCTGCGAAAGATCTGCATGAGGCAAGGCCTTGCATGGTGAGGGCTAGTGTGTATCTTGGTTTCCAGAGATAACCTAAGAGTTTCCATAATACTACTTTTTACTATTGATTATTAACAGAACCAACTGATCGAAAATAATTTCCAAAAAGCGGACAGACCATTTACAACTGGCAACAGTTAAAAGAGCTCATGCAGGAACAAAAGGGGAGATATTCACAATGGCCTGTCCTACAAATGACATGAGTCCAAAGCTTGCATCCAACTTCCAGCATTCTCCAACAGCTGAGAAGGTGCCCAAATGGAAACTAATAATTTCTAATGTTCTGAAATCCCGAAACATGTCTAGGAAAGCTAAAAGCCATCTCAAAAGTCTGCATCGTTTTCACATTGTTAATGAGCCCATTCTGTATAACAGCCCTTCATGGGTTTACCGAGAACCTATGAAAGGACGTCTACCCTGGGAGTTCCATAGATGGAAAGAGTAAATAACACGCAGAAAGGAACTACACTGTAGGAAACACCGCCCTAATTTCGACAGCATATGCTTTAATGTACTGTTTACAACCAGTCAATAAAACCACACAAATCTGTTTGAATAAGGAAATGAAAGCATTTCAACGTGAGTTTAATTTTTAAAGCTGAGCCCACACAGCCGCATGTGTTGCTATTAAACCATTTGGAAGAAACATAATTTATTTTAAACAGCCTTTTTGATACCCCCACCTTTATCCCTCTTCTTACCTTTAAACTTTCAGCTAAGTCCACCACAACTCCTGCTTACATATTCATTATTCACTATAATTATGTAGATATGTGAAATAAAACATCTTCATTTGTATAAGCATAGCAAATCCCTAAACATCTCCACTTTCCCACCACAACTACATCTCAAACCACAATGTATGGGATTTTACTTAACCAAACCCAAATATTAAAGATAGAGAGAAATACCAAGAAATCAACCAAGAAATACACATGCTCAGCAAAACGCAGATGTTCAGACCTTTTTAGACCTAAGTGTTGTATTACAAGTATATCCACAACAGCCATGAGCATTGTAGATAAAATGGCAATTTGGGAACCAAAGCAAGCCAAAGCTCTACCGAACCATGCGTGAGTAACTAGAAGATGTATTTTAGTAAGTTAATATTAAACAATAAATTTTCCCATTCTCCCAATGTCATTAACATTGCTTTTCAGCATAATGACAGCCTCTGGCAAAAGACTCCACGGTGACAAATCCAATTAACTTTTCTCGTCCTTATCTCACAGGTCACCTGTTAAAAAATACATGTTTACTCCATCTTCCCTTAGAACAAGACTGGCTGCAGTGAAGGTGAAGTGGTCTTCTACATCAAGTAGGTCACACTATCTCAATTCCACTTTGTACAATTCACTCTGCATGTTGCGTGAGCTGTCACTTGACACGGCTCTCTTCCCAGCTTCCAGGATGAGGTGCCTTATGTCCTGCAGGCAGGCTACCTCGTCTTCCCTTCGCAGTGGGAGGGAGCCCAGAGTTGCCTTTCTCATGCCAGTATCTCAATGACATCAGTGTGGTCTCTTCACTGATTAAAGGAGCTCCTCCGGGGCACAATCCAAACTCACACATCAAGGCTGAGACCACGCAAGCCATCATATCTGAGTGATACAACATCAGACCAACATAACGCCAAAATCTCTACAGATCTAAGAACCACATACACTGAAAAGACAAAGAGGGACATGGTCCCAGCATGAAAGAAACTTTGGAGTTTCTTAGACCATATTAGAAGGAAAAATTACATTTGTTTGTTTTCCTGTATAGTTATCCATAGCCCTTAAAGTATGTATGGGTCAAATGGTACAGTTTTTGCATGCAGACTAACAAGCCTACAAAAACTACCAAGAAACACACACACACACATACACACACACACATTCACTCTGTGCCATGGCAAGGTTAGATGATTCAAGAAAGAAGACAAACAGCAGGAAGGTGAAGCTGCATATTAAAGTGCTAAGATCAGTTGTTAGATCTTAATTCTCTGAGGGAGTGCAGAAAATAGTAATATGGACTTAATTGCTTGAGTCTGGAAGCATTTCTCTTTCTTCTTCACTATGAACAACCAGGTCTTTATTAGGCCAGGAAACAACTAAACCCAGGTGTTTTGACAGCTCTGCCTTAACTGAATCAAATAGGAGTCATCCTTGAAGTGGCTTTCCTGGCAATTTCAAGACCCAAAATACCCACAGGAGTTTCATGTAACAGATGCTGTACAACACACCTTTGGCCCTACTACCAAAGGGTTTTACACAGCGTTATTTTTTAGGTAGTTAAAACGTTCTTTTCTGGTGTCTTAAACACTGCCATTTCTGCTCATCCAAGCACCTGCTACGCTAGTGATCTCCCATGTTACAGACTGCAGTGTTTTGTTTGCTCCAAAACCCAAAGCATTCTCACTTAGCTCTTTGCCTGTAGCCCATCAACTGTACATTCTCACAGTAATGCCACCTGCAACCCGCGAACCCCCTGCGAGGACTGCAATCCTCTTGCAAGATCTAGATCCAATCTCAGCAACGGACTGACCTAGTCACTTCAGTTTCAAGTCAATACAGGGCACGTACGAGCTTTAAATAACTATATAAGTTCATATATTTTATGTATCTACCTCATAGCCTCCAGATATGTGAAGGCTTGGGAGTTTTCCACACATTTCTTAGGTAAGAAACTGAGTAATGTAGTCACGTGAGAATGTAGGAATTAACTGACTCGTCCTAAGTTACAGAGCAACCAGTGAAAGATCTAGGAGAAAACTGCCTTCTTGCAAGCAATTTTGTGTAATAGCATCTATAGAACTCTTATGTTAAACGCTGTACAGTTGCCCCATCAAATGAGTTATTTAAATTTTTTAGACTGCATCTTCATCTCCGTTCTCTTCCCCTCCTCCTCACAGAAACTGCAACTGATACCAGGTAGGCAAAATAAAATCACTGGGGCTTACAAGGATCACCAGCTGCATGAATGTAGACATGAAATAAAATAAAAAACAACACAAACAAACAAACAAAAATCAGACCTGAAGCACTAAAGTGAGGAAAATCCTAAAGGCAAGATGATCAGAGCAATAGTTAGCAAACACGCAATTTCTGCTGGACAAACTCCAAGTGCCCATTTCTGGAGGCACCCGGAAGATGCAGTGTCAGGTCACCACAGCAGCACTGTGACCAGTGGGCTGCAAGAGCTAGGAACACCTGTCTTCCCAACCAGCACATTTGACATATATAGTACAATGTGCTGGAGGGTGGCAAAAAATCCAACGTTTTACCTGAAGGTGTTTATTTTCTTGAATCCAGTCTTTACTCTCTAAGGGTAGCAATTGTTCCACTGCTTTGGACTTAAAAATCACAGCCAGTGAAGCGTACTTAGTAACTAAGAATATATTTTCATACGTGCAATCATGTTGTGTCTCACTGTCCCCATACTAGTTTCTCAACTCTTTAACTGTATTATTCAGTGTGCCTAACCATCCATGATTACTCACATTTTCTTTTACAACAGTCTGACTACTTCACAGTTGCTCCTTAGTCTTGCTTAAGTAAGACTTCAGCAGTCCCATAGTCCTTCATCCTCCTGTCCTGAATGCAAATGATGCTCAGGAGTGATAAAGGTTTATTTTCCACAAATTGTTACTCACTGTAGTGGAACAATAGCAAAGCCACATTAAGGGCCAGTCTTAACACAAAGTCAAAACAGAAAAGGATCTTTTTCTCCTCTGCCCTCTTCCACCGCCTTTCTTTTTGATTGGCTGATTTGTTTCTTCAAGACACTCCTTCCTGCTTAAGCTTTGCAGATAGATGCTGCCTCAAGCAAGCAGCTCCCTTCAAAGGACCCCTGACTTGCTATAGCTGTGAGCAGGAGCACCAAAAGGCAATACTTTCTCAGTCCCATTGTTCAGCATGCTGATGTGCAAATCATCACCACTTTCTTGCACTTACTAAAATTCTCATGACTTGGGCAGTTTGTCAGATGGAAGAATTTCACTTGGGCACTTCAGTGCTTGTAGTCTTTCAACTGTCTATTGCTGATGTCGAGAACACCTGCACAGAATAGGTCAATAAAACTTGTACTGTTGACTGACTTACATTCCCACTCGCATGCAGTGCTGCAAACCTTCTGCAGCTGCTGCACGGAACTGATTTTGGACTTGGTCCAGAGATGCAAAGACCTTCAGTTTGCTCAACACTGCCATGCAGACAGCCAAACCAGCCACTGGCTTGTGACATCAGCACTGTCTCCTGACAACAGGTGAGCAGACTGGCTTGGATATGAACCGGCACAGCGAACAGCGCCTACAATATATGACAAATTTGCCATCATTTTTATTACTGTTTGCCCACTTTAAAACTCATCCAAACCTCTCAATTCTAGCTAGCGCTAGTTTAACACTTCTAACACTTGCTCTTCTCCAAACCTTGCACTTATTTCCCTCCTAATATATTACATCATAAAATGTATTTTGGCTTTCAATGCTTAATGCTCCAGCTATTGTTTATATGGCTACTGTCTTCTGTTTAAAGCAATGTGCCCTATTAAAGTGCGGTGATTAAACAGGATGATAGATGCTGCAGTAAGGCCCCTGCTATCAATCCTGTTTCTTGTGCAAAGAGGCACTCACGCCAAAAAAAGCAGGGAGGAGGGGAGGGAAGGAGGAGGACTCGTTTTCCACTAATTTAGTATTATTATTTACCATTAAGAAAAGTGGCAGTTCCTTTATCCAGCAATGAATGCAGACTGACCAGCAGTTTAGAGACCCAGTAAGCAGTATGGTTAAAGATAATAATAAAGCAAAGTTATCTGTGTGAAAGAGGACAGATGGCAGCCACATAATAGCCATTGAGTCTACTTAAACAGATAAGTAGTCTTCCTACATCCACCCCAGCCCTAGACATGTGCTGATTCAAAGACCTGCTCTCATCACATGGAGCCCTCTAACCTGAAACAGGTGCAGAGGTCACGGTTTTTCCTTCCACACTCTCATTTACAAATTTGCCTATTCTCTCTATCAAACACAAAACAAGCAAAGCCCACGACAGATGCTCCTGCCCAGCAGTGATAAGCTACACCCTCTGTGCCTTGCAAACATGTGCTCCAGACCCCAGGACAAAGCAGCACAGCTCCAGGAGAGGCAGAGGAGCACCACATCGGAAACACCACAGCCAGCCTGGCCAGCCCCACATTTCTGAGCCGGGGCAGAGGGCTGCACAAGCGATGCCTGTTTCACTTCAGAGGTGCAGGCCATCTCCAGGCAGGCTTTCTCTACAGAGAGAGTCAGTGACAGATAGAGGGAAAAAGGAGCAGGAAACCACCAGTATCAGCTGGCGTTCCCAGAGTGGGCAGGCTGCAGTGAATTGAATGGCACGGACTGGTGAAAGACTTAATTCCACTAAGCATCCAGGTGCCTCGGATCCAAGGCAAATTTCTGCTACAGGGAGCATTTTATCCAAAGCGAAAGGTGCTGATGAGTCTGGGAAACCAGGAGCCAGACACAAGCAGAAGAGTGAGAGGGAAGGCATCAGCGTGCTGGTGAGACGGACACTCTCAGCAAGTTTCTGTGACCTGTGATGGACCCATCCCCCCAGACACTGCAAGACGAGGGCTTTTAGTATTGCAAGAAGTACTCCAGTCCATTGGCTTAACCTTCCTGCTGCAAACCTGCACAGGGGCAGAGTGCTGCTGTCCTTCTGTTGCAAGGCAGTCTCTCAGCTACAGCCTGGCAAGTCAGCATTTCAGGCACAGCCAGCAGCTATGACTTCTTGCAGGGCCTGGGTGCCCCTGCTTCGCACCTGACTGACATCCTGCACTACTTCATCATTATATACATCCATCCTCTGATGATCTCTGCAAGCAGCATTGCTGGGAAATGAAAATGCTCTGGGTTCAGTTCTCATAAATCCTCAAAAGCCTTTTTAAGCTCTGTCATAACATATGACTTTCTTTCCCATGACACAGTTCATTATACAACTATTTCTTTCCCTTGTTTCAAGAAGAAAGGGGACATAACTGCAGGGAAGCCTGTTAGCCCTGTAACAGGAATCAAATACAAAGGCAACAACATGTTTTTTGGCAGAATGTGTGTAAACAGTTAGGGTCCCTCATTACATTTAGTAAACTATACAAACAGAAGTACAGGTGGAAAGGAGATGCTTACATCCCCCTTGTCTAGTGACAGGACAAGGGGTAATGGTTTTAAATTGGAAGAGGGGAGATTTAGATTAGGTATTAGGAAGAAGTTCTCGGCTGTGAGGGTGATGAGGCACTGGAACAGGTTGCCCAGGGAAGTTGTTGATTCCCCATCCCTGGAAGTGCTTAAGGCCAGGCTGGATGGGGCTTGGAGCAACCTGCTCTAGGGAGAGGTGTCCCTGCCCAGGGCAGGGGGGTTGGAACTTGATAATCTTTAAGGTCCCTTCCAACTCTAAGCATTCTATGATTCTATGACCGTACACAAAAAAAGGCAGGGCCTAAGTATTGGTGGACCTGTAAAAATCACTCTGAGGGTGAAACAGTTACAGGAGAAGAACTGTGAAAATAAGAGGATTCTACCATAATAACAGTGTGCTCTCTCAAGAATCCTTCCTAGCCACTCCCACTGTACTCAGGGACGTAGAGTCACATCATTCTAAAAGGCCTATGATCACTACCCTACTCTTGTACGTCCCTCCCTTAGCAAACACAACACTGAGGGCACACAGCAGAGACTGAGTGGGACCACTGAGATGCTCAACAGTTCACAACAACACTCTGTCTCCTTTTGTCTGTGCCTCAGCCACAGAAA
>VXBW01005792.1:166101-266544 GCA_013400375.1 Thinocorus orbignyianus | reverse complement strand
CCCCCCCCCAAATTTCTTTTGTGAGTTCTTTCAGGGAGTTACTCTTGGTTTGTATACTGTTTATGAGCCACATGGATGTACTACTTGTACCATGGAGCATGGTTTCCATTCCTTCTATTCTATAATTAATGACTAAGGAGCTCAAACTTCCTGCTTGACAGTAATGCACACAATAGTATTTAAACTTTTTACGCACACTGGCTAGTTACACAACTGTAAAACTACTTTTAGTAGTTGTATACATCAATCTTGAATTTACCTTTTCATAACTACTTCCACAAGCGTTTGCTGAAAGACATGTTTACTAACGGACAGTAAACACAACAAACCGAAGAATAAGCACATTCATTTAAATACTCAAAGTCATTTTGTGTATTTTGCAGGTGCAAGACTGCTGCAAAAACTCTGTCTCACGTCTGTCATTGCAAATGTTGCTCTTCTTATCATTCATTACCTAACACTACTGCTGCAAATAATAGCACCAATTCTTATTTTAACGGTTATTAATATGCTTAGTTGTATTGCAGCAGTACTTTGTGGCAACTTTCCAAGGAACAGAATTCATTTATCCTAGGTATTGCACACCCATCCAAGAAGAAAACAAGCTTCTGCTTAGGAGGAAGCTCTGAGTACAGTGACAGTACAACAACAGGCACCGAGAGCACAAACCTCTGCGGATCCCAGCAGGTTTTAAAAAGAGACAGAGGCCCCTTTGGTGTATATATATATATATATATATATGACTATGGGGTGAGGGTGGGGGGTGTCACAGAGTTTTATATCTCAGATTTCTATCTTCTCTGAGGGCATTCAGCACATTACTGAGCATTCCCAATTTTTTTGCTCTAATTTCCATTTTATCATGACTGAAAAAAATAATCAGTTCAATCTTGATTCATTCTTTGGCATCTAATTTTCCTTTAGTTTTATCATCACGTTGCTAAACCCAAGAAAAGATTACTCAACTGTTGTCTTGTTCATTAGAGATTCAGAGCACACAATGTAGTAGCTGCACACTAGCTCTAGCAGAGCACGTGCTCTGAGGGAGGAGCTCACTGCACAGCATACTCAAAAGCACTTTGCTTCACTTAAAAACAAGGTATGCGTGTTTCATATTTCCTAAAAATTTTTTAAAGTGACAAGATCAACTATCAGACTTCAATCCACTTCACGGCGGGAGTCATCAGAGCTGTGTGTCATCAGGGCAGGGGATCCATCCTCACTGGACAGCTGATCACCTCCACATCCTGCTGTAGCACCAGAAAGGCAACACAGACCTGCTGGCATACACTTAAACTGCAGCAGTTACTAAGCCCTGATCTACCATCAGGTTAAAAATACAAGTATCAGCTATCTTGAATCATTATAAACTTAGTTTATACTGCATTAGCTCAATACAGAAGGCCCAAACGCCAATCCATCGGCCAGGCCACCACAATCACATCAAAAAGTACTGAGAGGGGTTTTGGATTGGTGCAAGTAAATCCACTCCTAAACAGATTTCAGTTAAACTGCTGCAACTATGGAAATCTTAAAGCAGGTAGCTCTCTTCTAAATTATTAAATGTCACTGGGTTTGTCCCTTCTCTGACCCCATTCAGGGATCACTTCAGGTGGAACGTGACTGCAGACTGGGTTTTTATGCCTTTACTCTCAAACAGAAATGAAAGCAAGCTAGAGCTTGTAAGAACCTGCCAGAGCTTACAGAGCTATCAGTGAGATGCTCCCCTGCGTGCTCAGGGCTGAATACAAGGGAAGAAAGGTGCAGCGGTACCAACTCCCAGGTGGCAACCTGGTTTCCAGGCCTGGAATGTCCAAAGGCAGAACATGATCAATCTCCAGATCCTTACAGCCCTGTGTTTTCCACTCCTGCTGCCCTGTCTCTGGGATGCCTCAAACATCTAAAAAAAATAGCAGGAGAATTTAGAAAATCCACACTGCCAAGAGCAGCTTGTAACCCCTTGAAACTCCCCATCTTATCTTGACAGTCATCAGCACAGAAATGACAATAAAACATCACGTCTTCCTAACACTCACAAAGGACATAAAATACAGTTGCACAAGCACAGCAGTCACCAGTCTGTGTGTTGCTGCCAGAAGCACAAGCGGAGCCCCACAGCACACCGACTGACACTACCAGCTTGCAGCATAAGGGTATTCTGAGTAGATGAACAGTGCTCCTACAGACCAGAACTACGTGCTTGCCAGTTCAGCCCGATTTCCTCTCTGCTGTACTACCTATGCAGGGGACTGTGTTGCCCTGTACACGAAGGTGGCAGGGATTTGACAAGGAACTTTTCACAGAGATGTGTCGTGGATTTGTTTCCATGTCCATAACTCAAACATCTGAAACAGGGAAGGGGAGGATGAGCTGCACCTAAGTCCCCAGAGCTGTCACATGCACCTTCCTCTCCCCAGTCAAACTCAGGGCTGTGAATTCCACTGTAAAATGAAGTTTAGATGATACAATGCTGAAGAGCACCGTTCTCGTGTTCCTTTTGGCATGTGGATGGAACTGATTTAGGCACCACAGAGATACAGGCAACTGAGAGTTTTATACTGACACTTAAATACACAGCTCTGTGACCTCTCCCCCACTGCTCTCTTCCTGTCTCTAGCAGTCATAAACCTCTTCCTCTTGATGATGAAAAGGCTAAAGAAAGGCACTTTCTTAAATGTGACTCATTTTCTTTTAGCCAATTAAGGCATATATTTGCATTTTTGAGAGCAAATATACACATAAAGTAAGAAAAAGAAAAAATTAACCCAATTTACTAACCACACATACTAAAAAAATCACCTTATCGCAAGAACCAGGATGACTCAGAAAACAAATGTAAACAGCTTCTGTGATTTAGCACCGACTGACACCTAATGTACTAAAATAAATTGCCCGTAATTTCTCGCAAGCTCCACACTAATGCACTCCATAAAACGTCAGTGAAAATGCAGCAGTGCATAACTATCTATGGGCTTCACTTGGTGGCAAAGAATACAATGAATTGTCCCCTGATCAGGACAGGGAAAGGAAGTTCATCTGCACCTCCAGCCTTCCAGGGAATGTTCCAGGTTTGTAATACATGAGTCAGCAGCAATGTTGCTATGGAAGGCAATACAGTCTTTCCTGGCTTTCCTAGCTTTGGTATGCCAGCTCAAGTTTCCATCAGGAAATAGCCACCTTTTGGATAAAATGGGACAGGTGAATTGATTGCCATTTATTCATTATCACGTTAAAAGCCATTGCAGAACTGTGTGAGCACAATATAATTCCATACAGCAAGGAGCTCCACGTGAAGAAACAGTTAAGTTGATGGGTGAAGGCAGGAGAAATCTAGTATTTTACTAAATGTATTCTAACCTTTTTATTAGTATTGGTGCCACAGTAATACCACAGCCTTCTTCGTTACTGCAGCCAAGACAAAAGTCATCATATTAAGTCTCATGATCAAACCTCAGACATATCGAGATCCTTGGTTAGAGAAAGCTGCATAACTTTGCAAAAGTTGATGAATATCTCTGCTGAGGAACACAATGGCATTTCTTTGTCTGTTTTACAAAGAAAATAAGGAAGAGGAGGAGGACACAAACTATTGGAAATTAACCTGGCGTTTTAGAGCTCTCCACAGGAACTACACGCCTGCACCTAATGACTTTTTCCTTCAGTTGGGGACATGTCAGCTGAGCTCCTGGGTCCAGTTTATCCTCCACTGGATTCTTGCACTTTAATGGTTATTCTCCTGACAGGTTATACATGGTCCTTCCTAAAGTTACTAAACCAAACTTCCAATAACTTCTAATTCAAACTTACTCTTAATATGTAAACATAGCTTGACAGAGAGTTAGGCGCAGAAATGGATTTTCTTCCTAGAAATGGAAAGCAAAGCTGAGACGAAGAAAGCACTGACAGAATCTCATCACTTGCTCCCTCTGACTTTCCAGGCGGGCAGTACACGCACAAGTCAGCCAGCCAGCACCCTGGAACAGCTCTAGAACACGCCCTGTCCTGCCCAGCTGACAGCACAGAGCCACAGAGAAACTGGGATACTCTGGTGCAAAGGTAATGGAAGATGTGGTAGGGGAGAAAGACACAAGATGTAAACGCATAGGAAAGCAACTTCCACCAGGACCACGATATATTAGCTCTGGTCTTATCCACAGAAAATCAGTTTTATGTGGATTATATTCTCCCTACCTAATAATTTTTGAGTCCGTTGACCAACTTCAATGTGCTTTGACGCAGAAGCAGAAACAGATGTCTTCCTACAAGTCAAATGAAAGCAGATATCCATAGATAAAAGTCAGACCCTACTAGCAGCTCCCCCAGTGTCCCAGCTGACAAGAAAGCCAAAACATAGGACCCTTATTTGCCACTGAAAATTTTGCCTAGGAGACAGCCTAATTAGTAGAATAGCAGGAAAATCTTCACTGAGAATACTTCATCAAGCACAAGACAGAAAACAACAGGAAAGTCAGCACCACAAATTCCAATGCTCAAAAAAGTACTTGTTTCACGTAATCATAGGACAAGACAACATTAATACTGGTGATCTAACCTCACCCCTACTAAACAAACCAAGGATATTGAGCCTCTAGTCTAGAAGAGCTATAAAGCAAACCTCCTCCTTACTTCTACTGCACATGCTAAAGAGAGGGCTACCTAAGAAGTGGGGTTAAAAAATGGGTGACGAGCTCAGGACAGAGATAGACATGGGGGTCCAAGGTTGCTCCTGATGCTGCTCCCCAGAAAAGAGCTGAACCCTGGGGCTGAACTGATGCCAACGGATTGCTTCTGAATGCCTTTGGCGCATTTGGTCACCATGTCATCCATTTAACTGAAGGCGAGTGCCAAACATCACGTCATTCTGGGTGCATGCCCTGGAGTCCACAAACTGTAACCCAACACACCTCATTGTCACTGCACACTCCGGCTTCTGTTGCCTTTTTGCATCAACTAACAAAATGTTTTCCTTTTGATATTCCAAGCCATCTTATGCTACCTGTCACCGTAGGATTTTTAAATTCTGTCAATCTAGAATTAATTCTCCCCTTACAGAGTAAATGCCCCTTATCCCTACTCCAATTTTGAAATATTTTGATATTTTGACATAATTTCCATTTTTGCCAGTATAACATCTCACTTTCTTCTTTGCAGCCAGAAGGAATGATTTGTAACATGAATCTTAAAAACCCAGATGAAAAGCAGACGTTAAAATAACTGATAGATTAACTGATAGATGAGGTGTAAGAAATGCATATGTATTGCTTACTTAAAAAAACAAAACAAAACAACAAACTAGCCTCCTCACCAGCTTTGGTTTATTAACAAATAGCTGACACCACTTCTTTGTTTTTAGGAGACCACAGTGGACTGATAAGATGCTGTGCACAGGAGATAAGAGACATAGGAGATGAAAACCATTCACCCAAGGGGATCACACTGTCAACAAATTTGATTCACTATCCACAGATACTGTAAAAACTAGGCAGTTCTACTTGCTTGCTAACACTGCCACTGCTTCTGTTTGTGAGAAATCCTTCCTTTCCCCTTCTCCAATGCTGCAGCAAAACCCTGAATTTTGACATCAAGCCCAGCAAGGAGCGTTAGTCCTTGAGACAGAGTTTGCAAAACATTAACGAAATCAGAATGAGACTGCAGTTTGGCTTGTTGCCCTTGGATAATGGAAGTGAAATTAAAAGTAGAGAGAAGAGAAGGGACTTTTCTTTCCAACTCAAATAATTCTATGATTCTATTACTTGCTTTTAGCTTAAAAAAAAAAAAAAAAGAGCACTGAATGTATTTTTCCAGAATTAAAGCATTTTATACACTGCTTACTTCATGTTTTTCTATTTCAAGGAGTCTAGTGATAATTGATACCGGGGGGAAACAGTATTAAAAGCAACTAAGAAAAACTAACAACTAAAGTATCCCTGTGAGGAATTCTATTTAGCCAGGAAAATCTGTTAGGTAAGAAGCCTTCTGCCCAAGACAGAAAACATACAAGGGCCAAGAGAACAGAAAGATGTGCAAAACAGGAAGACAAAGAACAGAATTTTTTGTAAGAAAAAGCAGAAGAGAGAGTATCCTGGAAAATTCACTAACACTTTATCCACAGTAGGAGCAACTATGAACCAGCCCTAGCAAATTATTGCAATGAAACTGATTATTCATCACACTTCAGAGGAATGCATTGCTGTTAGCAGTGGCCCACATTCTTCCCAATGCTAGCGTTCTGGCTTGAGGTTCCTGCCTGGCTGTGGATGCAGACTGACCAGTTCAGCTGACCAGGTTTTCTCACAGAGTTATCATTACTCCCAGGTTTATCTAGGCTGGAAACATAACTGCTTTTCCTGAAGAATTTCTCGCCTTTTTTATTCTGGTTTTCAAAAGACACTCTGAAAGTTCAGACTAAAGACACATGCAGATTTTGACTGCTGCCCTACAAATACACATATTCCCTTCAGGTCCAAAAGCAGAGCTAAGAAGTATGACCAGTTGTGGGACACCTGGGGAGACCAACATGTGATAAAGCCTGGTTTGGGAGGTATTGGGTGACATCTGGTCCCCGAGAAGTTAATGAGAGATGGATATATCTTTCCCTCTCTCCATCAAGGTGAAGGAAGCAGATTTTTAATCCTGCCTAGATTTCTTTTATTCCTAAGGGCACGGCCCCCACTGCAAATCAATGAGATTTGTATTCCTTGATCACTTGACACATCTGAAAGTTCAATACAACGAAAAGGTCACTTACTATTTTTTATTCTGCAGGGTTTTATCTCCCTGCTTCCTTCAAAGCATCAAGGAATTAAAGCAACCCAAAAGGTGTAAGGGGAAAGAAGATAATAAAATACTTTTCTCGGGAACTAGCAGTGTCATTTGCAAAAAAAAAACGGGTCTGTTTGCTTCATCTTGAAACATAATTTCTGATGTGTCACTAGTATTTCAAAAAATCTTCAGTCAGACTCACTTCCAGCACTGCCCCACCCTGCCAGGCTACTGAAACACTGTGCATAAAAACCCCACTTGGAGACACACGCAGCTTTTGGCAGCAGTGAACAGGTTAAAATAAGAAGCAATACAATATGAAACCACTGCTATGCTTTCATCTGAGGGCTGATAGATTGTACCTGCTCTGAGCAAGCCAGTGAGTTTAACCCCGTTCTTGCTGATACTAAAATCAACATTAAAATGACTCCACATCTGATACGACTAGAGGCAGTTTTGCACCACCTCTATACTAACCCAAGACACTGGACAAGCACTCACATTTGTATCTCACCCTTTGATAACCGCAGCTGAAAGGACTGATTAAATAGGTAGAGCACATGCAGATGCTTCAAAAATAACTTTACAGTGTCTGTCAGAACAATTTCAAAATCTGTGCAAAGGTGCAACAAAGCATAGTTTGACAAAATGAAAAAATAGCAGCTATTGTTGAAATAAATAAATAAACAAACACCAAAAAAACAAAGAACAGTCCACACTGTGTATCCCATTCTTTCCCACATTCTCAAAATCACATTCAAATCCAGAGGTGTCCTACCTTTTCAATCTGTGAAGAAGCAGATTCCAATCAGTGCGTCACATCCAAGACTATATAAAGAAGAATCTGTCAGTATAAAACAAAGGTGGAGAAAAAAAAATGAAAATACTTAATTTTTGCTGAAAAACAGCTTCTAGCTATGAAAAAAGTTTTTTTTCTATTATATAAAGACATAGATGCATAAACATATCTATACAAATACGTGTGTATGAAGGTGTGTGTGCATATAACAGACATTATGTATGCATCAAATATACTTATAAACAAAACCACAGAAGTTCATTACGTATACATTTGAATTCATGCAGTGTGCACCGCTATGGAATTGAATCTACAGCAGACTAAATCCCAAAAGCTACAGCATAAAGGTATAACTCTTTCAAATCCTCAACAAGCAAACAAAGCTGACATTTTTAAAAGAAAATCATTACCAGCTCATATGCTGCCATACCACAAAAGCCTATCCTTAAATAACTGCTGCATAATCATTCTCCGGGAGTGTTGTTATCCATCGGCTCGCTGCCTATCTCCAGACAGACGCAGTCTGCAAGCCACCAGCTTGTATCTACCATGTGTACGTCAGGAAAAGGAAAACTGCAAATTAGAAGAAGTCCCCGCAGTGGTGAAAAGGAAAAAAGGGTGAGTGGGAGAGGAAGAGGGAGTTCACTGGCCACAGAAATTTCGAGAATGATGACAAACCAGCAGGCTCCGCCATCATCCACTTACAATAGGATGCTGCACCTCGCTGCTGCTGCTGAAGCAGTTTGTTAAGGGGTTGCTGGTATCAAATGCCTGACAGGCATTTTAATTGCATCCAACCAAGTGTGTCCCCAGGAATCGGGCCTTTAATCCTACGAATATAATCAACTGGTTTCTTTTGTACTGCTGCCAAACACACAGAGGCACGCACTGCACACAGGCAGCAGTGCACCCAGTTTCCACTGCGATGCCAATCCAAATCCTAAACAGGTTTTACGGACGGTACATGCTGAAAAGGAGGTCTTGAGGGACTTAGCATTTTCTGCATTACAGATTAGGAGGGGGATTCGCTCTCCCCCTTTATTTTTCTATCTAGCACTTAGGTTCTCGTGTTGGAACCAGCTCATCTATGCTGTTATTTGAGCCTTGCATTTGCTTATTCACACCAATGGGAAATAAAACCAGGGAAAACAGAAGTGCTACAAGACCATAAGGATGAGCAGGGACCCTTCAGGACTAATGCAACAGAGGAACAGGACTCAGGTTCAGCTCACGAACAAGTTGCTGTGAGGGGTCCAGTTTTACTGCTGCTGCTCAGTCCTCATGCCTGCCCCCCAATATCGTCTCCCTATTACCCCTGAAGGGCTTTCTCCAGGGTAACAGTAATCTGGGTAGGACAAAGGACCTATGAATTGTGGAATCGGTCGGTGCTTTGGGAGGAGACATGGTATGAGCAGGGAGGGGCCACAGAGAAGGCTTACAGCAGGATGAAGGCATTTTCTGAGAAAGAGAGGAAGTTGCAAGATTAACTACTTTCTTCTTGAGCTTTATATGTTTGCAATGAAAGAGCATAACCAGCAAAAGAACAGTCAAGAGAAACCAGTGAGCCCAATCACGCTATTAAGGGTTGAAAACAAGCTTAAATGCCCCTGCAGTCAGTTTGCACAAGCCAATCGGATCCACTTCCTAACAGCAAGGTGGTGCTTCTCTGGCCCCATGACAGCAGGGCCCTTGAGAGGGAAGGATGTCAACAGAAGAAAATGTCTCCCTACCACACATTTTTGGAGAGGTCTAACAAACCCCTTCTATCTTTGAGGGAGACTAGGGGCTTTCAGGAAGGAATAACAAATCTCCCCTGGATTTCCAGGGCTTCTCTCCCAAAACTTTACAGGTAGAGGCCTGCAAAGGGAATCAGTTCCCTCCTGCTTTCTCCCAAAGCCACGACAAAATGACTTTTCACACATTCATCAAACTTTAAATTAAGCAGAAGTTCCACTCTCATTCTACAAACAGACCCTTGTACCTGAAAAGCATCTGTCCTCACCTGATCATTTTCCCCCACGCTCTAAATCACCACAGCAGTCAGGAGGATGAGGAAATGGAGGAAGGTAGCCCCCACAGACAGCCTATATGGGACAAGGACGATGGTGGAGGAGGTACCGCATGGCGGTGAAAAGGCCTTCAGCAGGAATGGAAATAACAAGCAGGAACAGCATTAGCGCAATTCTTAGACCTTTCCTCTGAGAGAGCCTCCTGTGACTCACTGGAAGGGGTGCCTGCTGCTGCCAAGCCTCCCACTGCAGAGCTCATCCCTGCAGAAACCAAGGAAACTCTAATCCTGCCCTCGTCTTCCTCAGACCCACCATTTAACAGTTGATGTTTGTTCACAGCATTGCTATCATCCCTTCCCCACTTCTACATTTCCTCTACTCCGCCCACTCTTTCCCCAAAGCAACTTGGAGCTCTATGAGGTCCCAGAAACAGCACAATGATGTTGGGATGGTGGAAACGTAGCAGGAAGTCCCAAAAACTGTCCTGTAATTCCTCTCAGATGTTCCTGACAGACCTCATGTGGTTCACAAGGGACTGATACATATTGCCAGGCTGTCCTCTACATGCTGAAGCCCATGGCTGAATCTTCAACCAGCCATCCAAACCACCTTTACTCTGTCCACACTAATCGGTCAAAACAGTCCATGGCAAACAGTTTTATCATAAGATACTGCAAATGACAAACAATTTTTATTAAGTCTGTTCCGGCTACTCTGTGATATGCCTGTAAAAGCATTTCTGACAAGACAAAATGCTTGTCAGGAGGAGACAGGGATGAAAGGCCTCATCCAGGTAGATACTGGAAGACAGAGAACACTCAGACCTGTTGGAGATTTAACCTCATATTTTCCTGGCTCAGCCAGGAAAGCAGGATCAGCCACAAAGCAAACTCATGACATAAAATTCATGTACCCCAATACAGTGAAACAGGAACACTTGTGAGCAAACACAAAATACAAACATCAGTAAATTGACAAATAAAGGTGCTGGAAGTGTTTAAATTATGATGCCATGCTACATAGCATGCATTTTCCAGAACCTCAGCCTGAGATCTCTGTGTACCCAAGCCACTGCAACCAGTCTTTAACAAAGGACTTGGGGGTTGGTTGCCTGCTTTTTTCTTTTTTTTTAGCAAAGACAGGGTGAACATTTTATGCAATGCCTAAAATAGTGTCTAATGTCATCAGTGGTGTAGATGAAGAGGAATAAGACTACTGAACAGAAACTGCACCACTCTGGTAAAAATAGCCCTGGAACAGGAATTTTTATTCGCTATTGTCTTATCACTTACAACAGTGCTGGGGATGACTGCCTGCTTGGAGAGGTGGAGAGGAGATGGATGCTTCACCAGACTCTGTAAATAATGCCTGTTGTGCAGCAGTACTAAACATCAGACTGTCCTATTTTAGCAGCCACCTGAACAACGTCTTGCTTTCTTTTTTTTTTTCTTTTTTTTTTTTCTTCCATTAGCATGGAAAAGAAATCAGAAGGGTATGAATAAATTCTGGGAAAAACACAAACAATATAGCACATTAGCTCTTTCACTAGGGCTACACGGTGAGGAAGGCTGAGGCTAGAATTGCTGTCTGTATCTCTATGGTTACTGATAATGGAGAGGAGTTAGGAAAAGCTGCATGCTGAGTTAGCAGCTTCTGTGGATAACAAGATACAAAGGATTTCAAGGCAGGTTAGAAAGTTTCAGGATGCAGGGGGACCCTAGTTTGGGTTTTAGTCTCCCCCCTAAAGAATGCATGTCAAGAGCTGATCTATCCACCTCATGCAGCCAGCCCCTTCACAACCTTTTCAATTACACTATTTCCTTCACACCAGCGGTGCCTCCAGCTTTGTATCCACAGCAGATTTCAGCACCTTCGCAGGACTTACCTGTCCTTCCTCCCAGGCAACCAATAAAACAGGCCTGTACTGATGACACTGCCCTTTCCCAACATCTATGCAAAGGCATACTTTCATGACAAGTATCTCGGCCAGCGCTCTTGCACCCATTAAGGCACCTGTTCAACAGAACATGGACTTATGTGTGGCATGGTTATATAAACAAGCCTTCCAAACCCCAGCAAATTATGTCTTGTCTTTTCCCTAATGCAGCTTATTTGTTTTAAACCTGTTAGATATTTTCAGGCATGATCTCTCTTTTGTGAATCCCAGCTGACTGCCAGCTAAATAATAGATATGAGGAATACCTAGAAAGGAACCTCCCATTTCTATTTCATTCTGTGCTACCATGTCACTGGAATCAAGGTGGAAGATGCAAGATACTTAAGTCTTCCCAGGCCTGCTTTTCAGAACAACTGATTGTGCACACAATGCTTTGAAGCTAACAGATAAATGTATTCTTGGGTTTTCTTATGAAATCCTTGGTTTCTAGCTTAGAGACCAGTGGCAACAAAAAAATAAGAGAGCAAAATTAATGAAAGGTGCTTGTTAGCCCCCAAACTTTGTATGTATATGCAGTATAGTAACTAGTAATAGCCACAACACAAGCTTTTGTATAATAATCCCAAATAAACCATCAATTGTGCCCTGGGTACCACGTGTAGAGGGGAACAGCCCAGTCTCACCACTCATTGAGCCTACTGCTTCTGGGGTGCTAGTGTCAGTGACAGCTGGGCAAAACACTCCAAACTCAAAATGCATCCACAGAGGAAAAGCAAAGAGATGAGCGAGTAGCACACCCCAAATTTCAACACTGCAAAAGCAAACCTCCATCTCAGAGAACCACTGAAACATCACTAAATTCATCTGATGTGTCTCCATTGGCACAAGCTGCAAGTGCCTTGTCACTAATACTGTGCACCTATAAACTTCCCCACTGCCTCTGGAAGATTATTTCAATTTCCAGTCAATTTCTTCAGCCTGCAATATCAGGAACAATTGACAACATCAACACTGCTGCAGAAACCAGTTCCACTCAAGAGTGCCACAGCTTTCTGCAAAACCAGATGACTGAATCAGACACATTCATATATACAACACCTTCAGAGGTTGTGAGACAGACCTGTGCAGTCAACGCTGCATTATTAGGGGGCCCAAAGACTACATAAGCTAAGACAAAGCTCCTCACTCACAGTCCAGAGCCATGGGTGTGTCTACAATCGATTCATTGCTGTCTCAAACACATAGGTGAAAGAGGTGGGTCTAACTCTTCTATTTTTCATTTTGTCTTTAATTCCACTTCCTGCAGGGACATAAATTGCATCACCATATAAAGCAGGAGCTGTAGTGTTATAGCCACAACAAGCTATAGTCATAATGGAAAGCAAGTTTTCTGGAAATAGCATTGCTCTTATCAGAGCAGTGCTGGTGCACACAACAGTCAAAACACAAATGATAATTAATCCTCTGGTCTACCTAAACATACAAGTTCTCCTACAAATCTTCCCTCTCACACCAAAAGATGGAGGCAACTCCTGTGGCCACGCAGAAGTGCCAACTCCTGTGAAGGACTCGGGATTCATGACTGTCCCCGAGATAAATGGGAAGATGAAGTTTTGTCAATCTCTCAGAAACTGACCATTTCTGGATGAAAATCAAGAGTAAAGGGTGTCAGAAAAAGGTAAAGATAGACTGACACAGTCAAAAACAATGTTACAAGGCAACCAACCACCTTTTGCAATCCCAGTTCTCAAAATCCCACTTTACTACCTGGCTCTAAAGCCTCCTCCCAGCTTCTTCTAAATGCTGCTTAATTCTCACTCTTCCTGTTCTGTTTGCTTCCCACTCTTCCCCCTTTCACTTCTGTCACTGCCCTCTCTTTTTTGTGCCTCCTTCCCACACCTCTCTCTTTTGATACCTTCCCCTAACAACCCTTGCCTCCCCGCAACAGGTAAAGGCCACAGAAAAGTCAAAAGCCTGAGCAGCATGTGCTGTATGATGTCTGCTGTGCATTGTGTTTCTTGTCCTGCTTGCCTGCATTAGTCCTTCACCTGTCTTGAGGGGCAATTCTGCTCTTCCTTCTCTGCTCGCAGAGGAAAGGAAAGCAATTGCTCAACACACTCACACAAATTCCTGCTTCAAAGACATGCTTAAACCAGGCTCCTAAAGCTGTAGGATCCAAACACACCAGTTAAGGCTGAAAATCACAGCCAGCTTTCTCATTACACCTCTGCCTAGAATGAGAGACACTCCTGAGAGCGTGCAATGGTTGGTACCATCCAGTTCAACCCCAGCCTTAACCTGAACTTAGCCACAGGTGCTCTGGTAGCCCTTGATTACCCACAGCCCGTGTCCCAGAGTGGGCTCGCCTGAAAGCCTGTCTTGCCATGTTTCTCCATCCTATCGCCTGGCTTATGACTAAGAAAATACTGCAGATACAAACCCTACCGCCTTTTCTCTCTCCTGGTTTACCAGTGGGGTGATGAATCAAGACAAAAACTTGCTTACAGTAAAATATCACAGTTACTGTGACAGAATTTATTCAAATATCAGTTTGTACTTCACTTAACCGTGTATCCCAATGGTTTTCAATTAACTGTCATGTCATACCTTATCATAAAAGGCTTCATTTATTATTCTGTACAAAAATTATAAATAAAATATTTTAAATTCATGAATCATTTGTTGAATCAGATTTTACATGACATGCAATTAAAATGCACTCTGTGAGCTGGCATATAAATGCAATGTAAAATACATACTGTTTATCTGTTTTGTCTATTCACATTTTGGGCAGTATTTCAATTTAAATCCTATTTATATTCAAGACAACGCAAAAGTAAACATTTAAGTTCAGTTGCAGTCAGTGGGACATTGACACACAATGAAATGTAGTATTGAAAACTGAGGTTTTCTTGGAATGTGTCAGCATTTGAGAACCCCTTCAGAGAAAAGGTATGTGCTCCTTCATTTTCACCATGCTGATGCATCAATTTAAAGACCAACCTTTCTTGAGAGCTTTCTTGTCTATCCGCAAAGTAACACCTTCCAAAAAGCTGCCAGCCAGTTATTTTCCCCCATGTCCATGCTTTCCTTCAAGGAATTTTTATAAAAATGGGTTAGTACTAATAATTCACTGCTTTTCCTCGACAGCAAAACCAACCAGACAGGCAATAGAAATTGCAGTAACATGTAACAACACGAAGCAGAATTGGTTTGAACAGCTTCTCACTTAGCAGTGCTTTATGTAACAAAGGCAGTCAGGCAGAAACCCATGGAAGAGCGAAACCCATGGAAGAGCTACCAGCAGCTGAGCCACGCAGAGGGGAAGCAACTCTGTCCTCACTACAAAGGGGAGATGATAAAAGACGCCTTATGAGAACGCTGCCAACTAGCCAGCCTGACCCACATGGGCACGTGTGACACTGCCAGAATGATGCAACAGCTTATTCCTTCTTCGCATGGGCATACAGTCTTTTGCCTGGTGATGAGCCTGTCCCAGAGCTGTCCTTCACAGACTGCAAATTTCCAGTAAACCCAACCATAATCAATAACCACTTAGACAGTTAAGACAAAGCCCAGCAAAAACCCCAGAATCACCAGATGCCCTTCCCTGACTTCAGTGTATTTGGATCAGAACTTGTATTTCACACACGCTCATGTAGTCCTTCAGATAAAGGCAAGGAGGGCTGGCAGAGTGTGCACTGTGTATTACAGGGATTTTCTTTGCAGAGGACCCCACTGCAAAGGCCTTCTTAATGGATTTTGACTATTGAGTTTACTGTGAAAAGAACATAGCAGATACTGCAGGCTAATTCATCACTTGTGATTGATTTTTGTTTTCATCACTATAATAGCAGATTTCCTGTGGTTAACAATGATCCCGATTCCCTCTTTGCTTATGCTCATTTAAGCCACCCACAGCTCCACTGAGTCCACAGCATTTGTTACATCAAGACTAAAATGGGTTTAATAACTGGAGACTTGGGTCAGGTAACTCAAACATAGGTTTCATTCCTTCAGGTCTCATAGCACTGTCCAAAATTATTTTTAAGCTCTTTGTACATGAGATTACTTCCCTCAACTCTACCAGGTAGTTGCCTTGAGGGTAGAAAGCAGCAGCTGTTTAACAGCTGCTCCGTTACACTGCCCATGAGCTCAGCGTTCAAACCTAAGAGTGCCACAGTCAATCGCCATCACCAGGAAGACACGTAACGTGATTACAGTCAAATCTCATTTATCATAATGGGATGGAAGACAAGAAAGTCATTAGGTAAAATGGAATTTTGGATAAATGGAGGATCTTGGAACTTATCAGATAGACCTCAAGGGACATGACTTTCTTTTAGATGAAGAAGTACTTTGATCAATGGTGTTTTAGATGACAGACCCAAACGGCAGCACTGCCAGTAAGTCAGGGAACTTCTCCTGTTTCAACAACTGCCACAGGTATTCTTGCTACTGTAAGCACTGGTTTACATTGTATTCAAAGGATGGTGACCCCACAGCAACACTACAGCACTGACGAAAATACGATCTGGAATTAAAAGGTTCACCATTAAAAGACAGAGGTGAGCATGGAGAGAGAAATCGCCTTTCTGGGCTCCTCTACTTTCCTACCTGGGTTTATTTGGAAGATTGCCACTCAGATTGGCAAACAACACAAGAAAGCACTGACAGCTCAAAAGACAAAACTTTATGCTCCCTGCAAGGCTCCTAAGTTACACAGAACCAGAAAGGAAAGACAAAAATAGGAGCATCTTTAACAACAAACTCTACCAGTTTGAAGAAGAATACGTTGAGCTTTTTAAGTGTCTGAATGCTCAAACAAAGATCATACAAAAACCAGAGGCAAGCATCATGTAACTAAGGGGCAGCAAAAGAACAGGCTATCGGAATAGAAATCAGAAAAGCTAAGAAACAAAACGAATTACAATTGGCAAAGAACATAAAAGGCAACCAAAAAAAGATTCATACGATCTGAAAATCAGACAGGCAAAGTCACGGTTCAGCAGAGAGGCACAGCAAAGATGATGCACAGAAGGGCAGGATTCAACGTATTCAGCGTTTGCCTGAATTTTCACAAGCAAGATCAACTGTGAGCAAATGCTGCATGCAATTAATTTTAAAAAGAAGCAGAACCTCAGGTCAGAATAGGAAAGAGCAGCTTAAGAAAGACTCAAAACAAGATGCAGCTCAGCAAATTTTCTGAGTCCTGCCTCACTCAAGAAGACCATTTGAGGTTTCAGAACAAATCCCTGAGAAGGTCAAACACCACACTCTCTCTTGAAAGAAAGCCATGGGAAATTACAAACCAGTCAGTTTAACCTCAAAGATTTGGGGTTTTTGCTCAAATATGAGAGCCATTATGCCCCAAAGACTGACTTTTATTCTGAATCCCTTTAAAATGAGGTAGGGAGCCTTTCTGGAAATGCTAGGAGCATCTGTGTTCTGTAGTCTCTACCTTGATGTTAATAAGTGGACAGGCAAAAGCAAAGATAAGAAAGAATTAATAAGCAAGCAGTTTCCAAGCACATACAGGACAGGAGGATGACTAAAAAAATACCGATGGCAATGTAAGTTTGTTAGTAACAATCCCTCCTGATTTTGCATTTATAAAATTTGGCTTTGACCCCAAGTTGGGATGAGCTTGTCACACTTAGGAAAGCATCTTAGAAAACTAAGATCATTGTGGCATAATACAGAGCATCTCCCAAATCTAAAAGCAGGAAATCAAGAAAGAAAAGGACTGAACTTATTGAGAGACAAGGTCTCAAACACATAACTAGACAAACCGGGAGTAAGTAGCTAGGCAATAGCTTGGCAGAAAAAGGCTTACTGTGGGCAAAAGACAACTCACAATTTTATTTATAGTAATGGGGATGTTGTCCCTAAAACAATGGGATAATTATCCCGTTTTCTTTGTTGGTGGTGATTTCTCAGCTAAGAAGTGCCAAAATTTGAGGTTCACACAGTACGAACAATATTGGCAAACTGGGGAGAGTCCAGATAAAAGCAAAAGGGAGAGTTTGGGAAAACATTCTTCTAATGCTTTCCTTTAAAGCACAAGATTTCAGATACATTTCTCTAAAGTACAGAAAAGCAAACAATAATAAAAATTTTCCAGAGTATATAATTTGTGAAGATAAAGCAAGCAAGCAATTACATTCTAAATCAATGCGGGAGCAGGAGGAGGGTGTGTGAGGGGGGGTGTGTGTCATAAAAGAGGGATTCACTGGGTTAATTAAAAGCAAAGATAATTTTTTTGGTGAGGTCTTTTACAAAACCACTACTGAAGAATGTCAAAAGTTATTTACGTATTTATTTTTATCAAAAGAGCACCAAGGACCGTGCCTAGACATGCTGGCATCGTCTTCGGACTAAATGGGGATCCTGTTGTCCTATCCTATATGTGCCTGGTTTCTGTGACCGTGCAACTGTGCATAGATTGAGCAACTGGTACAGCCCCCAGCAAAATTCACCTGGGCCACAGAACTGATTCATACTGCCTTCTCTCCATCCTTCAGCAGGCTTCCTGAGAAGCCAAATCAAAGTTGCCCTTGCAGAACATGGCACTGCACCAACATTGTTTCCTCCACACCTCTCTAACCGGGGCCAGCTATGGTGCTAGGGACCTCAGCCTCAGCCCCAATCTGCTGTTAGGGTTTAGAGAGCTATAAAGCCTACAGCTCCAAGGACACTGGGGCTGGAAAATGTATGCCAAGGGGAGCATGGCACAGTACCAACACTGCTACCAGTACACTAACACGGTTTCTCAGAGGACAAGGCAGGTGTGACAAGCTCTGTAGCTCTTCCATGTGAAATACAGCTTCTGCTCCCCTCTTTATTGCCGGAGCCCCTCAGTGGGGTGGGGAAGCCACAAGGGTGGCCTTTGCCTCTCCACAGTGCCATCCAGATCATACATTCAGGTTTACTGGGTCTGTGACCTGCCATCTCCCAAGGCTTCCAGCTGATCCACAGAGCGGAACCAGTTCAGATGAAGGTGTCTGCCCACTTATTAACATCAAAGTAGAGACTGCAAAACACAGATGCTCTAGCATTTCCAAAAAGGCTCCCTACTTCTTTTTAAAGGGGTTTAGAATAAAAGTCAGTCTTTGGGGCATAATGGCTCTCATATTTGAGCAAAAATCCCAAGCAATGATGCAGAACCTGCAAGTGAAAAACCAGGAGCGCAACACTATTAAAGACCGCAGAAGTAATGAAGAGGAGAGAATAAATGGAATAACTAATACACATTTGCTCCAAGGTTCTCTCTGCACCAATTGGCAAAAAGAATACAACTGAATCATTAATAATTGAAGGAACCTGAAGACAAAGGCATTTTCAGCCAACATTAGATAAAGGGATGAAAGAGGGCTGTAATGAGAATTCTGACGATGGTATCATTTGGGGGAGAGGGGGCTGGGAAGAAGGAGATTATATTTAAAAGAAATGGTTCCTTTGTAAACCGAGAGCAAGCATTCTCATTACTAATGCAGACAGACGCATCTGAAAGACCTTATTCAGCTGATGGTGTCACTGAACACCTTTTTGGACACTAGCTCTCCAGCGATAATATTAAACAAGGACAGGAAACTGCCGTAGCAAAATACACTGTGCCGCCTTGTTTATATTTTTTAGCCTCATAAATCCTATGAACAAGCATTCAGCTGAGTTTTTCTTAACTCTGGTGATTCTCTGCACATAGTTGATGGGAGCTTGAGCTCTCATCACTTTTGGAAGTTGGTTCTGCAGACCAAGTCAGGAGCAACATTACTATCTGAACACACTCGGGTATCACTTCTTAGGATCCAAATCTTGGTCAGAGGAATTTCCAACAATACCTTTTAAAGTCCATCAGCAGTGGGGTCAGGCACACTCATGTCTGCCTCGGGTTCAAAGCCTTGAATTTTGCACAAGACAGTTGCTAAGTAATCACACTGTGCAATGAGACACACAATGGGCACGTTAATATTACTGGCTCACTGCCATACTTGGGAGAAGGATGTTCACAAGAACTCAGTAAGACTGAAATGCATTGTTTTCATCATAAGGAATAAAAAACTATAACTTCAAGAAAAATACAGAAAAAATATCAGATCAGATAAATTTCCTAGGAAGGGGAAAGGGGAAAAAAAACAAACAAACCAAACACAAAACCAACCCACAACTCTACATCATCTGCAGAAAGGACTAGTAGCAACCTGCCATGAACCGAAAGTTCACACTGTCAGGTTAACTGACTCCAAATTAACTACTGATACATCCACCCAAAAAGCTATTCTTGCAAGCCTATCCAAGGCCCAGGAAAGCACTAGTACAAACCACATAGGCATTTTCAGAATTACACTATAATACCATCACTCACCACAGCTAAGTCAATGGGAAAAAAACAATCCACTATTCTACAAGAAGTTAAGACAGAAACCGCAGCAGAGCATCACACTGTAGCACAACCTGTCTGCAGCTCCACCTGAACAAAAGGCACAAAGAGGAGGAGGGTGGCCTTCCTGCAGCTGGTCACACCCTGAGGACTTCTTCCCAACTGCACACAAGGACTGTGTTTTCCGCTCTGCTAGCTTTGCTCAAGTCACCTTCTGCTGTCCTCTGAATATCCCCTTTGCAATCAGCAGGACGACTGGAGCTGCAACAGTCACTCGACCAAGGTAAGCATGGCATGACAGACCCTACAGAGCCTGTTCTTGGCTGTACTCTGCAGGTACATGCATGGAGCCACAGAAATGGAATGGACAGATTCCAGTTTATGAGAACAGTGAAGGGGTTTTTGCGTTATCTTCTTTTAGTTGCTAGAGATCTCTAACACATGGACTCACCTTTGCAAGTCCTGGCTTTTGGGTACTATGCTAATTTCCTTGAGTCTCCCTGGGATCATCCCTCTTTGCAGATCTTGCTGCAAGCTTGGAATACTCTGCCTGCTGTGCCGCAGCTCAGCAGCACTGCAGTGAGCAGAGAGGGAGCTCCAGGGGCCATTCACCCAGCTCGGTACTAAGACATTTACTTAACTGTCACAACTTTAGCTCAGACTAGAAACTAAACCCCAAGAGAGGTCAAGTACATTAAACTTGGTATTCACCTCACCTTAAGAATAGCCCTTATTCACAGGACTTGCAAATTGCCTAGTATTTCGTACTGCCCTCATTAACAAGTTTTAATTGCTTTCCAGTCACTGCAAACCAAAACCTCAGAACCTGGACAACTGGCAACATCTTCCTTCAATGTTTCATTGCATACACTCAGCTATAAATCTTCCACTTGATAGAGCTTTCACAGGACAAGTTTAGTGGAAAAGAAACAGGTTTTCATCATGGAATTTATTCTCTATTCATTGCATATGTGAGGCTTTTAAGCAACAACATCATCCTGTGCATTCATTTAGAAACTACCAATCCTCTCTTTAATATTCAGAGAAGGAATTTTGTAGAACAGAGGAAGTATTTATTGCACTTCTTAATAAAGGGAAACCATAAATAGTCATTAATAAATCATTAACAGCTTTACTAATAAAAAAATACAGGGCCACGCCAAAATAACTAGCTTTCACACATTAAGAAAAACAGCATGCAAATAAAGTACAAGAAACCTACACCTTGCTGCAGAGAGTTGCAGGTCAAGAGTCAGAGAATTCACATCTGGTAAGGGTGCCTGAGCCTTTGTTAACTTGTGGTATTTCTCTGGGATATTTTGATTCTCTGCCACAAGATGTTGTCTGTTAAGGCCATGAAAGGAGAGGGAGCTCTAGAAAAAACTAAGTGCTTCTCAAACAGCATCTACTGATTACACCTTGGTGCTAGACATCATCTGAGCTTTAACCACTGCAATGCCAGGAAACACACTTTTCTTCCAGCCCTTTTTGTTCCCCCAGAAGATAGCATTTGCTGATCCTTCTTGCTGGATTTAGACCACTTCCAGTTGCTGACCCTTGATGGTCCATCAGGAGGTGGCCCTAATGAAACCAGCTTTCTTAAACCAGACTTTCTTCCTGCCACTGTTCCCCACTCTCACTTTCACAGATTTCTCTCTGTTCTTCAGCTGCTCCTGAGGGCAGGGTTTGGCATTACAGAGGTGAGTCACATAAGGAGCATACGCCAAGGTTCAGTGAAAGACACCGGCGGGACAAAAGGGCTTTCTTTACCTTACACCTTTTTTGCAGATCTTTAGAGTACCTTCTTAGTAAAAACACATCTCTACATGTCATATCTACCAACTGTCAAACAGATCAGCTGATTCTTGTCTCCTACCTTTCCCAAATTCCAAAATGCTCTGTTACTCTAGAATTTAACAGGATCTATCAATCTTTCAACACAGTTAAAAGCTGTGAGCACTCAGAAGTATTCCCACCTTTCAAAAAAAATAAAAATGCGTGACCTTATCTTACGCTCTGATTTCTGTTTCCTGCGTCCCTGCCAAGGGGTCGCACCCGATGGTGGGGAAAAAACAGTAACTCAACAGCAGCTCCCCCTCAAACTTCACAAAGCTTTCAGGCTAGGAAAACATTGTCTTCTCCTAAAAGATTTAGGATAATTCTGAAACATTTCCATGTTAAAGTAGCAAATGTAAATAAATCTAAAATTAGATAATGTGGAATACACACATTACGAGCATTCCTTCCATCTTTTTTGCCAATGTTCTTCAATGCATTTGCTGTAACAACAAAAAAAAAATTTTCTCTGACTCTTTGGCTTCCATCCATCTCTTCCCCTTTCTGCTGCTTCTTTACGCCTCTATATTCTCTTTCACCTAGCTTCCTTTCCCATCTTTCTTCATCATTCATGTCCTCAAGGCCTACATCAGCTCTGCCATGGCACCTTGTCACTCTTGCTGCCATGGGCCTCTGCCCAGGCCCCCACTGAAGGCCTGAGATCTCCCACCTTCCTGAGAACAAGACTTCTACAGCCACGTTACACTTCCCCCACGTCCAGCAGGTGCTTGTGTACATGGTAAATGCATGTCCCCAGCCAGGTCCTCCTGCACGTGGCAGAAATGCTCACTCTCCACCATGCCCCAAAAGCCATACAGCATCTTTGGTGCATCCTTCACTGTGCTTCTCCACCCTCTTGCTTTCCCTAATCTCTTACCCTGCTTCATCTGAAGCAAACCAAGTGCTGCTTAATGATCTCACAGTGTTGTCAGGAGGCCCAAATTACTGATTTGCAATGCATGCCTCAGTCCTCAAGTGAAAGCTGTTTAGTACATGTGTTGAACCCCGTTGTCAAACTGCTTTCAAAAATTCCATGCCATCGGGGCAAACAAAATACAGCAGCATCTTCCCCCACTTTCCCCACCCAGCCTAAAAGCCTTTTTCCTTGTCTCTTTCCATACCCTTGAACAAATGAGAAACCAAGTGTAGAAGCTTTCTCTTTATGAAGCTCTATTTTATTCATAAGTATACACACACACATTGGTTCATATTGACTCCAACATAAAGTCAAGATAGAAATAACTGAACACAATTTTATTTTGTTATGCCTTGGTAGAAATGATTTTACACTTCAGTAACTGGAAAAGCAAGTCACTGTGACCAGCAAATGCCTTCTACCCTGCAATATGCGATCTGATAAGCAGAAGACAGAGCCCAAAAGGCAGGTATCAACTGAAGAAAAAAGTCTCCTGACAGCATGCCCCTAATACCCACACACTGAGGCAGGTGTTTGCCATCTGACAGAGAACTCAGAGAACAAGATAAACTAAAAAGCTTAAGGCTTTTTGGCTATCTCATTTTCATTTTTATTCAACTACCACTCCACATGTTGCTATTTAATTTCTGTGGCTCAAGGTCTTGCCCCTTTAAAAGACCAAAAGATTCTCTCATCCTGAATTAATCCCTCATTCCTGAAAAGCACTGGACTGAAACTCCTTACTTCCCCCTGGGTACACCAAGGCTAGCGACAGCTGATCCTTGCCTGCACTGCCCAGTCAATTATTATTATTTTTCTTCTGAAGCCCACAAAGACTCTTCAGGAGTGAAAGATCTCTCAGTGTGAGAGCACTGCACAAACATCTGTTAAGAAATGAACGCACAAGATAGGATAATGGATGGGAGGAGGAAAAAGGCTGTAAGGGGCAAAGTAGCTCACTGGAACCAAAGGCAAGAGCTCGGGCCAGCTCCTGCATCTCTGCCCTGACTTTCAGAAACTGTGTGAGAAAAGATTTCCTGTAAGCTAGGTTCTTCCCCACATATGGGTCTTCCTTACCCACTAGCCCCAAAAAAATGTTATATTGTTTATGTTTTATCTACACTGCAGCAGCTTGAGATGTCAGTCCCAAACCAGCCCCACAGTACTAAGTACTGCATCCACTTGCATCGAGCTTAGCAGCTGCACAGCAAATAAATGACAATGTAGATACAGATGGACAACACCCGTCAGCTGCAGGATGGAGCCTCAGCTGGGACCTGTCGATGCACTTTCATCTGGCACTGCATGACGTGGGGATCCTCTGAGGACAGCACAGCGGTTTGGCTGCCACAAGATGCTTCCTCACACCTCCCAATCAACGTGGAGGGGAAGCAGAAGAGAGCAACGAGGATGCAGCTTGAAAATTGGCAAGAAGTGCTGTATGCACTGGGAAGGAGACTAACACACAAACACACACAAAAACATTTTAAAAATCCCTGTAAGTAAAGAGCAAAGAGCACTTGGGTCCACACCACTTACCATGCTGACCTTAACCAAACAAATCTGATGTCTCTACAAGTCTAATTGAAAGACAGTCAAACCCTTATATAGCTAGGTCCCTTCAAACTCTTAAAAACTGAAGACTAGCCCACAGAATTCTTTAGGATAAGAAAAACACAAAAGAAAATGCATTTAAAAAAAAAAAGTTCGCCTTACCTGAAGAGTCAGAGAAATGACACTACACTAAGTAAGGCCCAACCCTACATCAATGTCCTGGCTGCTCTCGGGACGGACCTGAACTGAGCAAAACCTGACCCTGGAGACCAGAGTTAGCAAAGAGAGAGCAGGGGCCCCTCCATGCAAACATCTCCCCAGTGAGCTCCCAGCAGGAGCAGAGGCTCCGATGGAAAGGTCCACTGTTCACCAACAGGAGATAGATGGTGCAGAGCAAAGCCCAAGCTGAGAAACAGGCTTATTCCTTTGCCTGCTGTTTATTATGTATAAGCACGGCGCCATCTGCTTTGCTTTATCCTTTAAAAGGCTGCAGCAGTGAGGAGGAAGGCAGCCTGTTTGCATCCTCCCGCTGTGGAACACAGTGTGAGGCAGGCTGCTCCGTGCAGGCAAGAGGCTGCCCCTTCCCCACCAGCACTCACGCTGCAGGGTCAGGGTGCTGGGCAGGCTGGGGGGGACAAGACCTGAGAAAAGCAGAGTGCTCTGATCTCACATGATGGGGTGACTTGGAGTCCCAACCACAGGCTGAGTGCTGGCACTGCCTCCCCCAGTGAGGGGGAGACTGCAGAGTCAGGAGGAAAGTGGTATTTCAGCCCACGCTCAGGAGAATGCCTGTTATCCTGGCTGTAACCAGAGCATCACCTGAGCTGGAAAGCGACACAGCCCCCAGCAGCCTGCCTGCTCCAGCAGCCTTGGGGACAGGAGGGAACCCACAATTTGCAACTTTGCAGGACACAAAGTCACTGCTTCCAGGGCCAGTTCTCCTTCTAAAATGGTTGTTCCTCAGACTGAGGGAAACTACCCTGGTGTAAGATTGACGCCCAAGTGCCTGAAGAAGTTTTTTTTCCCCCAATTTCAGAGCTGGTGGCTTCAAACAAGGTGACCTACAACTTTGGGAAGTTCACCTTGAGGTTGCCACCAAATGCCAAGCTACAGACTATGGGACTGTTCACTGAGTATGTGCACATCTCATGTGGTTTTGAGGATCCCAATATTAGATCAATCACTCATCCCATCCCACCACTGATTACTGCCAACCTCTCCCCCATACACTCCCAGTCTGAGTGGTTGGTAAAGCCTCAGTGCGGCCCTGTGCAATTAAACGTTAGCTAACTTCATATATATATGTATGTATATATATATATACACACATACACACACCACGTAACTGTGAAACACCCCATCTGCTCACGTTACGGCAGTTTAAACGCATGCAATTAACTGAACTGAAATGGCATAAGGACCTGGATCAGTCAGTGTCTTTTTCCCCCAACTCCCACTATTTCCACCTTACTCTCACCCTAACATATGGAATGCCATATGAATTACTGATCATGCTAAAACTGGAGCCTGTAAGTTCTATTTTTAATACAGATTATGAGGGGATATTGTCGGTCCGTGGTGCAGCATTGTTTTCCTCACAAGCTTGGTCTGTCACTACTTCTGGCAAGCCCCATTTCCAGCACTGACAACTATCTCTGAATTCTTAAATATTTTTTTTCCTCAGTGCTCTGAATTAAAACTCAGTTTCCTTCTGAGGTCCTTGGCAGATACTTTGCAAGAATAGCAAGTCAGGCAAGAGTCCATGGACTGCTGTTTTTCCAGCCTGCTGCTAACATTCTGAAGTAGCCATGGGACACCTAACAAGGATGCCCACTTCTCACTGTCAAGGCTACCAAGGTAGCTTTGGGCTAGATGTAGGGTTGTTAACCTGAGCTTTCACGAAACATTATCAAGACACACAAATCATGTGCTGCCCTAAGAAACAGCTACAGAAGAGTCTATATGTTTTTCGTCCTCTGATACAAACTGGGAGGGTGTGAGATTGTGGCAGGGGAGGGTTAGATTAGGTATTAGGAGGAATTAACTTCACTGAGAGCATGGTCAGGCACTGGAACAGCATGCCCAGGGAGATGGTGGAGTCACCAACCCTGAAGGTATTTAAGAAACGTGTAGACATGGCCTTTCAGGGAATACTCTGGTGCCTGATATTGTTCAGTTAGGTGATTTGTTTTGTGTGGTTGGGGTTTTTAGGGTTTTTTTGGGTTGGTGTTTTTTTGTTTTGGTTTTCTTTTTTTTTTTTTCCTCTGGTATGTGTAAGATTGAACTCCATCTCAGAGGTTCCTTCCAACCATGAAGATTCCGTGATCTTCTTCAACCCCTCACTGAAAGCCTCTCCACCCCAAGAAGCCACAGCACCACAGTCTTGGCAGGAGAAATAACTGAAGCAACCTGGTTTATTTATATGTTGATAATTAAACCCTGATGCAAAGCTAAGGAGACTCACAGCAAAGATCAAGCAGCAGACAGACACAAAAATACAAAATCTCTTTAAAAGGCCACAGCAAATTCTAGTAGACATTTTAAAGCCAAGACAGGGCAGGTCAGCCAGGTTATTGTTAGGTCTGAGTGGCCCATACATCAGCATTGGCATATATTACCTGAAATTGCAATGGTTATCAAAAACTGCATTTTCTCCTATCCTTAAAAACCAATTAAACTATTACCAATCTCAGCTTTAGAGCCAAATGCACCATCAGCAATGCGGACTCAATTCAAAACCAATGTCAGATAAAAGGCTTCAGGTGAGGTCATACAGAATTAGAGGGAACACGTGCCAAAGGAAAGTGATCTCTGCACAGTAACTCCTTCTTTCCTTTTAACCAATACAAGATCGTCAGAACTAAGCTCCACTGAAAGCAGTTTCTTCCACAATGAATTTCACAATTCAGACCACATGGATGAGCAGTTCATAACTGATTCCAGAAATGATGCTCACGTTTGCGTATTAGATTCTACCTGATGAAATGCAAGTGCTGCCTAGGTAAAACAGGAGGCTGGGACCAATCCAGTATTTCCAACTCTGGCTGGAGATGAAGAAGCCAGAGGTTCACAGAGTTCCCAGCAGTTAGGGAAGGGAAGCCGGGTGCACTGAAGCAGCTTCAGAAGTGTTTAACAAAGCAGAAACTGGAACTGATGTGTCATGAAACACTATCAATTACCATGAAACTGTTACTTCATTTTTATGTACCACAAATCGAAGCCTACCACTTCAGGGTACCGCCATTTCATAAGCGGAGGCCGCTTCGTCTCACACTTAAAATACTGTCACATGTTTCCCTTCTCCACGATGAAAAGGAAATTCCCGGTCATTCCTTCCCGGTTACTCTCCACAGGACTCTGAAACTTCAGAAATGTTCTTTCCTTGCAACACTGAAATTTGTTGGCAAGGCTGTGCCTTCTTGTTGTGTATCAGCAGCAGATCAAGCTTTCACCCCTTATACATACAAACTCCCCTTCCACTCCACTACTCTGCCCCATAGACAATTCATTTTCCCTGATACAACTACAGATAAAAGGACCTGAAGCATTTTAAAGCAGGACTAGGATCTGACCTGGATTAGGCACCCATGTAAAGGAACAGAGAGACCTTGTGCTCCCACACAAAAGCTGTCTTCTCTCTCATGGGACTAGTGCACATAAAAAAAAAAAAAGCAGGTTTGTACTCCTCCTTCTTCAGGGGAGGTAAGAGAGAGGTGCTCACTTTCTCCTCCCTATGGTCAATGTGGCCATACTGGACTGGGACGGAAGCCCAAATTGAAAGACAACCACCAGGAAAAGCAGCAAATAATTAAAACCTCATGAAGCAGCAGAGCTTAGGAGAGGCAGCGTGCCTGAGATGGAGCCCAAGGAGAGAGACACCCCAACCTCAGTGGCCAAGGCACTGCCCTCACTCAGAGCAGCAACTCGCATCACAGCCAAGCCCTCAGTCTGGTCAGCTAAAGCTCCCCCACCCCATATGTTCCTCTGGCTCACAAGATGTGATATGCTATATTCCTCCCCTTCAGCAAGGGGAAGAGGGGGAGGGAGAAGGGGACAAATTAATTCAGAAGCTCTTGGCAGGCACATGAGTAACAAAATAAAGGCAGAAGTTATGTAGAGTAGGTCTATGCTGCCAAACGAACTCACAAGTGGCTTGATTCAGATTTGAGTCTTTTTTTTAATTTTTTTTATTATTGTTGTTGTTGTTATTATTATTAGCATTTGGCAAAAGGAGCCAGGAAATACCTTGCTGGTGATGTCTGCTTCTCCCAGCATGAGCCAGTTTGGAATGCTGAATGGCTTATCCTTAAAAAGGGAGAACCACACTATTTCCGAGCCCCTGACTTCTACTGCCTTTTACTTAAGCAGTATTGCAATGTTTTATTTTTATTCTTATTTTATAAGAAGTTATTACACAATGAGAACAAACCTTACCAAGAATGTTCACTTTTCTCCTCCCCTATTAAAGGGACATGGCCTCAGTGAGAAGGGTAAATATCCAAGTACATGCACTAGTGAAAGTTGATTTAGATCTAACAGGAAAAAGCCTCTGCTCATTTAAAAGCCTTAAAAAGAAAAGAATTCTGAAAGAATCCTGTCTCTCAGATATATAAACACAAAACCAGAATTCACTGGTTCATCTGAAAAGTGGAATATATGGTCTCCCATAGCAAGATATAAATAACTCCCAGACAAGTCAACATGAATGACTTGCTCCCTGCTGCAGCAGAAGATATGGTCTAACAGGGCACCTACTTTTGAAGAAACCCATTTTTAACTTCTGGGCAAAGAAGAAGTTTAAGCTTAAGAAGGATGAAAAATTACATCTGTTACTTATAAAAAAAGGCCAAGTGTAGCAATATATACAGAATCAAATTAATAGAATGTTAAGCAAGTCACCTACAAACCTCTTGCTTGAAGTAAAAGCCAAAAATACAGCGCACTCTGTCACAGAATATATCCCTCCATCTGTTTGCTGCTTCAGGTCAGTTTAAATACTGCAGCTTCCTAGAAAGCTAAATAAACCTTACCTAAGGGGCCCTCAAAACACTGACAGGTGACTCTGGCCAGCTTTTTTCCTCCTCTCCAGAATCTGTAGCCATAGAGACTCCCGTGTCACTGTGGAGAGACTCATGTTCCCTGAAGCAGCACCTCCTCACAGCAGGGTGCTGTGCCAAATGCAGTTGGATGCTTATCCTGGGTGGACCCCAGGACCAGATTTCTCCATTTCCACAGGCTGGTCTCTTTTCAGAAATCCAGTTGCTGGGAGAAGTAAGCTCTATACTTATGTTTCACACAGTCACAACGAGGTCCCATTTGCACAATCATGCATAAAGTGACGTTTTGGCTATCTCATGAGCACAAACGGTTTCTAAGGTCAAGCAACTTTTAATCCAACAGCCTGATGGCAGTGTCATGAGTCAACGTAACAGATACTCAGATGAACTGTAAATGTTTCAACTCATATGCTGTTGGAAAACCAAAAGTCCAAGCCTTTTGCTTGAAAGGATAGGAATTCTGCCATCACAGATAATGGAGAGGCTCTATAGCTGCTGATACTGGTTTATCATCTACTCAGTCTGGGTGAGGCACCAGCACCCTCCACGCAGCATACTGCATCCATTACTTTCAATAAGTCAACATTTAATTTAACTCATTTATCTGTTTATCTCATTTATCTCACTTATTTGCAGGCTCATGTTGCCTCTCCTTTCTAACTACAAGCTGACAGCTGTTTACATCACTGGATAGAAGACTATTTTGTAACATATTGGATTACTGAAGGAAAAAACTCCTTCAAGAAAAGCATCAGCATAATACCTGTGACTTTAAAAGCAAAATTAATCTTACTGAAAACTGTCATTACTTAACTAAAACTGTGGCAGATACAAACAATAAAACCTGCGGGTAAGAAACATGAAATACACTTCTTGAGGAAGATACCTGAAACAGTTTCTTAAACATCTGTATGAATAGCTACTTATGCATGAGAGTTTAAGAAAGCGTCATTACTGCAGAAATGGCATTATGTGCTTTTTGAGGTTACATGCCCGAATTGGCTCTATTCTAATGTTTTATGAACCGCACAAAATTCACTGTCATTCATTCTAACACCATTATAAATTCTAGATAGAAACACAGCTCTAGTAACCAGCAGCTTATAGATTGCTATTTCACATCTCAGCCTCACCTACCCATTTTCTTACAGCCATGGCTGATGGAAACCCCAGGTGCAGGGTCAATATGGAAGCAGGAATTGCTGGATTTATAGTCATTACTAAAGGGAACAAGAAGCCAGTGAATGGACTAAGGGAACCTGATGCTTCATATTTACCACGTCATGTGTATCTCCTCTGGTTAGTAGAACAATAAAACTTGAATCACAACACCTACCCAGTTCTTAAAGAAGAAATAGGACAAAAGAAGCCTCAAAAACGCAGCAGCCAGACACACGCTGGTTGATGACACCAATAACCCTTCAAATTGTATCGTCACATCTGGTATCAAGGCCACCAAATCATTCAGGATCAAGAGTCAATTAAACGTGAATAATTTTGTTGGAGCAGCCTTTTTCACTTTACACTTACATGTGACAGTTGTGGAACTGCACCTGCACTAGGCAGCTCTCCCAGCTTACTCACCCCAGGACACACACACTTCCTCTCACTTACAGAGGACAAGGTTTGCTCCTCAGGCCCAGACTCTCATGAGCACAAATGCTCATGGTGATGCTGCTGCAGCCATATACACATGTGCCAGAAGAGATACCACCAGAAGCAGCATGCTGAAACGGCCCTGTGATCCCCTCCGCTATCTCCTCTAAGCCCTGCACGGGACCATAAGAAGCCTGTGAGAAATTCACATAGAAGCAGTAAACTAATACAGAGCGCAAGGTAATTTGCTTCATAAGTAGTCACTGAATTGTCACACAGCCTACTTACTGTTAAATCACCATCTCTTTACCTCTGTAGCAGAGTGAGGTATGTCTACATGTATAAAAAAAACCTTAATATCCACAAGATTGTGGGCTGGTACCAAAAGCCCTAATGCCGGAATCTGAGTACATTTCCTATATGACAGAAATGCTGTACTTGCGTTATAGAAAGACAAGTCTCCAAATGGCACCCAGGTGTTCATTCATTTACATGCCCATCAGAGCCGGTGCTGGGCTGCACGACCAGCAGCAGAACAGCCACCATACGCGGCAGGCCAGGATGCTGCCAAGTACTGCATTTCTGCCTGATTCAAATGCAGTTTTGCCCTTTTTCAACTCTTCCCTTTCCACCTCTCATTGTTCGTCTAAACTGAAATACAAAAACTCCAGTTTGATAGAACCGCAGGGAAATACAAAGACTCAAACACGTTATTCACAATCCAGGAAATCTTGTCTTCTGAATTAGAAGCAGCCAAAGGCTGAATTCTCCAAGGCAACTTGCTCCGAGTACTTGATGTGGTCAAGGATAAAGCTGACAGGGCAGGAAAAAAGCTCAGATTTAAGCAATCAATTGCAGAGTCATTGAACCAAATACAACTGTGGATAGGACTTCAGAACATTATGAGACACATTTTCGTTTAATTTGTGCATCAGCAGCACCCCCTTCCTCACCTGTGTCATACAGCTGCAGCTGAGGTCAGCAGAGCTGTCACAGCCAGCACAGACACTCCATAAACACCACAGATTGATAGCCGTCTCCCTGGGAGGATTATTTGGAGCTCATTCACTTTGGCTGCCCAGTTTGTTGCAGCAATAGGAATAACCCTACTTCAGTAAGGTGAGGCCTATACAGAAAGACTAAATTAACGGGAGTTAAGTTCAGATAGGTCCAAAAAGAGATCCGATAAGAGTATGGTATTGAAACATTTGCAAGATTACTGTACATAATAGGGAACGTGTGCAGTGGATATGAAAAACAGGTCTATCAAAAATCTAGGTAGTTATTGGAAGAAATTTTCTACCACTAAGGACAGTGACTCAAAAGAAAAGCAGCAGTAGCACTTGTGTATGCACTGTAATCCTGAACTACAGCAAGGCAGCCAGAGAATGAGCTCTAACTGCTTGGCTAACCAACTTCCTTCACCTACCCAAATACTTTAATTTGCAGGTTTGGCAGCTCCCAAAACAGCTGTTTCTCCCCTGCATTATTGAGATTTTCAACTTCATCCTCTATCATTTTGCCCTGTTACTTTCCCTCAGCTAATATCCTGCTGCTAGGGGCAGCAAAGAGCCTCTCTGCTAGATTCTAACCTTCCATTTTCTGTGATGTAAAATGCACCATGAGGTGCATATTGCTACACTGCAGAAAGTTTTAATTCAGAAGCAATACTGTGAACACCTTCTAGGTAACACCTGGGTCATTTGGTAAGAAAAAGTTGCTAGGAAAGCACAAGAAAAACACTATATATGCCATAAGAAGACACCATTTCTTCAAGCAGCAGGGTCCTATTGGAAGACAAAGTTTCATCTTTCTTGCAATGCTCACTGCTGGCAAAAGGGCCAGAGGCAGCTTTGTGCCGATTTTACCCCTGCAGGCAGCAGCAGGGCTATGCCAACATGAATCAGGCAGAGCACACAGGCACTTTGGCTGGTGAGGAAGAAACACCACATTGTTCTCCCAGGGCCACCCTCAATGCTGCAAGATCTCCATAAGGGCCACCAGTAAGGGTCACGTTAAAAAGCGCCATCTGTCCCTGTGCCCTCAGCTCTGCTGTGGTGCAACTGCTCCTTACGTAAGGTGCTTCCCAAGCCAGTCAGAGAAGCCCTTCAATGAGCTAGTGTCTCATCCAATCCTCCTCCCAGCAAAGAGTTTAATGAGGGCTGTTTTCAAGCAAGGTTAGGAAGAAAACAATTATCTTTTTTTATTTGTATGGACAGAGAAAGTAATTGAGCAGAGTACGGAGGAGTGGGCAGGAGAGAAAGAGAATACGTGGCCTTTTTCCTCCTCTTGCATATAACTCTGAGCCAGTATTTACTGGGGTAAATACTGCAGTTCAGGGGTTATACAGTATCTAGACCGGAAAAAAAAAAATGAAAAGAAAGTGTAAGAATAAAAACATTCGCAAAACCTTGCAGCCTTTTTCCTGGACTGGTTTATTTGGATTTTGTCACTCCCACCCCCCAAAATAAAAGAGAAATCACAATGAAACTGAAACATTTTGTCCAATCTCAAAGTTTTTCTTTCCTGGTAATTTCTCATATTGAACTAGTGAGTCCAAGGTGAGAAGCGTTCTTGTAGGGAGTGTGGAGTTAAGGATTTGCTCAACAAGGAAGGATTTAATTTCCCTCCTTCACACCAGGGCTTGGCACAGCTTACATGCCTCACCAGCAGTACACAAAAAAATCCAATCCTATAACCACCACCAAATTCATTTGTTCTGCAGAAATTATCAAATCTTACAACCTTTACATTCTGTATCATCTCTTGACAGCTGCAACTTCTCACGTCCTTGTGATTCTTCCCAGCTCTGCTCTGTGGAGGTGCAGCACTGTCCTCACATTTTGCTCACTTGTTGTGAGGGCAGACCCTGTGGCATAGTGCCCTGCGGAGGGGACAGCGCAGGAGCAAGCTCACCCACGCACAGCCGCTCAAGCACCAGCTGGCTCACAGGGCTGCTCCCCGGGAGCTGCTCCGCTTCAGCGGCTCCCTTCCCCGCCAGCAACTGCCACGGCTGCAGCAAGGCAAAGTAAGCACCTTTCTAAAAGGGATTAACATCTCAGCGCCAAGTTGGCCTGATATGTAGAAACTAGATGACATTACACCTCTGCCCCACACATTGCCACCCTGTGCTGTGGCACCAGGCAATGCTGCCGGGCTGCCCTCGCCGAGCTTTGTGCGAGCTTTGCCTGGACCACTCGGAAAGCTCAACCAGCAGGTGCTGGAATAGCTCTTCCCAGTTTGGCTCTTGTCCCTCAAAGGAAATGTTCCTTTTGATCTACACTTGCATTGCTCCTTCTGCAAAACAGCATTCCACCTGAGTACTTTTACGAGCAAGTTTATGGCAGATTATACCTACTAAGTTAAAGATTAATAACTCTTATTTTGATTGCAAGTGTTTAGGAAATAGCTGAGAATGGGGCTGCATTGTACCAGATGCTGCACACACAGAGCAAGATTATTTATATAGATACATCAGACGTGTCTCTGGAAATTGAAGTATTGATTGGCTGGGGAATTCCATCCCATTTCCCACCTATATTAGTTTTATACTCAAGGCAGGTTTTAATACTGACTAAATTATCAGAATTCTTACTATAGTACAAACACACACACTCACCACCCCCACCCAAAAAAAAAACCCAATACACACACCCCTAAAAAAAAAAAAAAAAACCACCACCCAAACCTGGAAATCATGGCTTTTGGAGATTTTTTTTTTCCATGGTAAAATATACAAGAGCTTAATAGCAATAACGTATTTTCTTTCACACAACTGTTGTAGGTGCTGAACACTGCACAAGGTCTCTTTCATCCTCACTGACTTCAGTGGAAGCTCTTAGAGCATCCTTTGGGACAAAGCCCTTAAACACCGAGTTTTAAAGCATTTAAGCATCTATGTAACTTTAGGCACTTGGGCAATCCATCCTCATTTAGCAGAGCACTTAAGCACTTACAGTAAATCATGTGCTTGGTGACTTTGCCAACTCAAGGCTTTAAGGTACCGTCTTTACAGGCCTATCCGGCTTCCATAGCACAACTGTAATACACAGCCAACAGCTCCAGAAGTCACAGACCAAAGCTGGCTTTGCTTTTTGAAGCCAGTATGGTTAACAGAGAGAGTATATGTTTCCTAAGCTTATTATGTGCAATACATTAAAAGCTCTGCTTGTGATCAGATATTGGCAGGTGTCATTAACTTGTTGTTAAAAGAAATAAATATATGTGTTTTAAGTGACGAGGAGTCAACAGCAAATAAAAGTAATCTTCAGGAGTAGGGCAGGGCTGTGCACAAGGGGTGAAGCAGCAGGTTCAGTACTATGTACCTGAACCCCTGCACCTTTGCATCTGCTATACTTTTCAATTATAGATTAGCCCTGGTTTTGCTTGAGCTTATGAGCTGTTGTAACCATGGCAACACATCTAAAACTACCGAATACACTTACCCCTCTTATTTCCCTTCCTTCAGCCAGCTTGGAACAGATGTAGTTATTTATGCAGCTTTCATTTAGGTATCTCCCCCACACGCACATCTCCAAAAGCTGAGTTACTACAGGTGCTCCTAACAGCAGGGCCCTGTATTTTACTCTCTGAAGGCCCCAGGGTTAATTGCTGATATGATTTACTTCTGGCATTGATTTCTGCACACAATTTGAGCTGTGCGTCAACTACTTAACAGTCTTCAGCACAAGCCTACCAGAGTCATTGGCAGGCTTGCTGCTGATGTAGTTACTGCTGTTCCCATTCATCTAATCAAGCCAAATAGAAAAAACTTAAAAAAAAAAAAAAAAAAAAACAAAAAAAAAAACCACAACCAGGCTCTGACCTCTCAGGCATCAGTGTTTAGTATATTGATGCTTTTATTGACGCTTTATCACCTAGGTTTGGAAATTGCAAGAGTCCTAAATGATGACAACTTAATCTTCCTCAGTTTTTCTTCCTCTAGACAAGCATTGTTAAAATCTGCATTTATTAAACTAGAAATAATAAAGACAAGAGAGCGAGGTGTTTCTTTTTCAGAGCCACCCAGTTTTTGTGTACACAGAAGAATAAGCTAAGTAGGACACAAAAGAGCACTGAAGAAAAAACTGAGCCAGCAAGATGTGCAGGCAGGACCAAGCTGTCCCCAGAAAGCCCCAGAGGAACAGAAGACACTAAGCACATGGCTACACCATCAGTTAAGAGTCTGCTGTCAGATCAGACTCAACCACCATCCATATTGTAAATCCCTGGCTCATGCTAAGAGGATGCTTCAACCCAAGCTCTCTGGACAAAGAGATTAGTCATATTCAGCATCTTAGCACAAGCCCAGACTATTAATGTGCTCTGGACAGCTTTGGCATGGGAAAGGCAAAGCAAACTACTGCCAGCTCACCAGCAGATTGGAGAAGATGGTTCCACCTAAGCACACTTCAGATGCTTTGATCCAGATACAAAGTCAGGCGCTGGCCAGCCACAGTGAAGCCTGATGTGCTGCAGCCTGTCTCTTACTTCACACTACAAAAACACCAGAGCTAAGAGAGGTGCGAGAACTACCATAAAAAAGTAAGTTTCCTAGACCACCGTGATGAAACATCAACATCCAAGATCAGGCCCCAGTGGAAGAAAGAAGAAAGCAAGGAGAAATTTGAGATGAAGCAACTCACACAGTGGAAACACCCCAAATAACACAAACAGTCAGAAAACTACAGAGAGCACAAAGCAAACTACTTTATAGAAAGCAAAAATCCTTGTGCAGTCCCAGAACAGAATCTCAGACTAGTTGAGGTTGGCAGGGACCTTTAGAGATCATAGAATTGTCTAGGATGGAAGGGAGCTTTAGATCATCTAGTCCAACCATCAGACTAACATCAAGACCAACACAGGATTGCATTTGGTCATACCAGCAACTATTTATCCATAAGCAAACCATTTAAAATAATCCTTTGGTCCAGTTTAATTAGAAATGCGATTTTAAAAAAAAATCATAGTCCCTGAACGTTATTTGGTCAAGCTGATGGATGTTAGCCCTCTTCCCATGTGAAAACACTGATTTTTTTCACCTTCCTTATGAATCATATAACAAGTCCAAAAGGTTTTACACAGTCCTTAGCTAAACTTGAACTTGATATCCGAGACGCTACTTTGATGCATTCCTCATGAGAACCCTAAAAGCATTTTCTGCTACACATAAGAGTATGAGCAAGTGAGTCAGCACACACTGGGTGTGTGAACTTGTGCTGCTCTTTACTCCCTGCTAATTTATCTAGGTGTAAGTCAGGAACAACCCCACTGCTGTCAACTCAATTACATCAAAGAAAGAAAGTATACACAGCCTTCTAAATGTAAGTCGCAGTATCATGTTTTATATCTTGCCTAAAACACTGCACATCATTTATAGACTCACAGAAACATGAATGTTTTATGTGCTATTTGTTAAACCATATTTCCTGTCCTAATACAAGAGTAACACAAAAAGGAGATTAAAAAAAGGCTTCTGTACAAATGCAAACCTACCTGCTTCTGAAGTCCTGCTAAAGCTTACACTAACAGACACACACCTTCCATTAAAGTAATCATGAGAAAAAGAAACTGAAAGAGGAAAAAAAAAATTGAAAAGGTGCAAGACAGAGCTCTGACATGAATAGATGGTAACAAAATAAAAAGCACACATCCAGGATTGCTATTTGAAGAAATTCAGGGATATAGTTCTTAGTCCCAGTTTCATGCCCAGGCAGTCAGATGAGGGCACAGCACACGTGCTTTAGCAGAAAATTCTCCAGCAAAGAAGCTGCCAGCAAAGCTACCCCTTTGCCACCTGCTCCAGGTATAGTGGGAAAACAAGGCTTTGGCTCGCATCCTTGCTGAGAATCTTTGCTCCTTACATAGGTCTCATCACCGCATTCCTTGCTACAAGACCACGCATCAAGCTGAAGCAGACCCTTGCTAACACTCAGCGAGCTTCAGAGTGGCTTTCCCCACTCTCCTGCCTAGAAAGCATCTTGAATCCTTTCTTGCTTTGATTTGTAAAGGACAAGAGATACCTTGGTGACTTAAAGGGTGTAAGAGGACAGTGTTGTGAAACTGAAAGGGCAGCTGCCTAAATGCCAGAAACTGAGTAGATAAAACAACTCATCTGGGTAAGTCCTTGTGGCATAACTTTGATAATGGTTTTCCACTTTCGAAAGGCATCAGGGAGTTTTGGAGAATGCAACCACTCAAGGCCTTTGATGTTTCTCAATCAGTTGAGCCAACCCTACGATAGCCATTAGCATAAACTGGCCTCCACCTACAGAAGCACAAAACCTCTTGACATCTTCTGACAATTCCCAAGCTCCTGAAGAATCTGCCTTGACTCTCTGGTCCATACCTGCACGCATAGACATCTCCTGGATGGATCCCATATGCTTTATTTAGAGCACTCATTCCTCTGCTTCATGAAGAACATTTGAAATCAGATAAGGGACGGGACAGAATTCTACAGTTCAAATCAGTCTGAAGTCAATAAATGTGTGCATTCTGAAAGTTGAGGATAATAGTGAGCTGTTTAGTTTTGCTAAGGAAAACAAAGTTGTACAGATGAACATGCACACACCATGTTTATACCATCTGAAGCCTTGTGTTTCAGCTGCAATTGGGAAGGAATTGTCTCTTTCACCTGGTGTGTTGGTTAAACAGCTGTGGAGTCCTCCCTCAGGTAGTATAAACACACTTTTTCTTTAGAGACATGTGATCTGGCTTACACGAGAGAGATTTAAGGAAAGAAGTTGTGTCCTTCCTATGCTCTCAATGCATCATGTGAAAGATATTTGGAATATGCCAGGCTGGAATGGACCAGTGTTTCTTCCAGGCTTGTAACTCACCCCCAATCATAGGGGATTCCAGACATCGTAGCAGATCATGTCTATTTTAAAATATTTTTTTTTGCACATTTTGTTCCATCCACTCTGCAGGCCCACTGACCATGAGACTGATGGGTCAATCTATGACAACTGTCAATTACTTGACAATTACCTTGTCAATTGCTACGACAAGGGTGGATTTCAGTAACATCCCTTCTGCACAAACAGAATCCTCCAGCAGAAAGGATGTTGAAGCAGACAACGAACACCAACATTCAAACCTAGGAGTTCTGGCCATAGCCAGAAAAAAAAGTCTCATGTAGGAGCGTAACCACAATCATGCACATAATCCCCCAGAGTTTATTTATGGGCTTGAAAATTAAGAATGTACTTGATTATTTTTCTGAAGGGAAGAAGCCTATGATTTCCCAAAGTGATGGGAAACAACATCAATCCAAGGCAACTTTATTTACTTTATTATTTAATGTCTACACTCCTCTCTTTAGACTTCAAAAATAAATGTCTTTAAAAAGTCCACCTGCAGCACTAACTATACAACTGATTCAACATTTTCCAGTCATCTGTGGTTATTTAAGTGCGAAACTAAACCAGAATAAGAACAGAAGGAAACACCTTTGGAGTTCAGAAATAACAAAACTCCCCTCTTGATATTCACCACTTTTAAGTTACTTGTTGCTAGAATGAAAGTGAACGAGGCCTTCCAGCCCAAAGGTCATTTACAAAACAGTTCATGGAAGAAAAAAAAGAAAGGAGGAGAGATTCAGAACAGAAATGTCATCTGCTAATAACTATTGTTTCTCTGTCGAATAGTTCCCATTAGCGAAGATGATTCACAGCAAACACCAGTGTCAGCCTACCCCCACCAGTATTTAGTCAAAGTGACATTGCAGCTCTCGGGAGTAACATGCAATAACCATATCCTTTCCTGCAATGAAATGTCAGCCCTGATCCAATGCTATTGCTGGGAAGGCTGCAGCTAGGTCTAAGGAAGACCAGAAACATTGGTCCCACCCCTCGGTGACGCTTCAAAGCAATGGTGGTACTTTGACAAAGGGGTACAGTCACATCTCTTCTCAAATCTGCCACTGATTTTTTTTGTCATTGCAGCACAAAAAATTTGCCAACATTTCATCTTGTAAAAAGGCCATTTCAGCTTTTCTGAATATAATTTATCTCTTCAAAATACATGGAAGCATTTGTTCACTGAAAACTAGCAAATGTCCTCGTAGTCCGAAGGACCAGTACCCAGAAACCATCAAAAAAAAACTGAAGGCAATTTGACAAATGCTTCCCCTTCCCTCAATCACAGAACCAGGAATGCTCATCCTAGAACAGCCAGGTTAATGAACATTTAAAACATAACAACCATTCGAGACATGAATGTAATGGGAGGAAAATGTAACTGTTGCTTGATTTGACTTGTATAAATTGTGCTTCAGATGCCAAATGACTCTTGGGGCCAAGTTCTCAGCATCTTCTGTCAGCTGTTACTATCTATGAGGAAGCAGGGATGTTCGTCTTCCCCATTAAATATGCAATTACCCTATTGTGGTCACAAACCAGGGCAATTGTTCGCAAGCACAAAAATACACATGCTCCATCCCTTTGTTAGGAAACCTACCTTTTATCCTGTACATAAGCCATATTCTTCTAGCATTTTGCTTGCAGAATGTGATGCTTTTTTGATGTGGTCCAAAGATATGATTTGTAAAGGCAAGGTTGGAGAGGAGGTGGGCACGCATGCAGAGACTATGCCTGCAGAAGGACCAAATATTCTCCAAGTAAGGCCAGAGTACTCCAAAGCTGACAGCATCACCTGTGAAACATTAACTGTCATGGCATCACCTTGCTTTCCTCCTTTTGTACTTCTAGGAGCCTGACTATCAGAATGTCTTTCAAGCACAGTTTTTAACATCATAAAGTTGCACCTCCAACCTACTCTCCTGCATGATGTTAACTGTTTTTTGAAAGGTTCCCAGATTCCCCAAGTCTTGGGGAAAAGTTCAAACAGACTGAGATCGGCTTTAAATACACACCTGCCTTGCAGCATGACACTCCTACAAGTGCAGCCAAGATTTCCATCTACTTTAATGGAAAGTGAATGTTCTAAATGACTCCCCTCTCACTCCTCTACCCTCCTTTGCTCCTAGTCATATCTCCTTTCATTTCCTCTCTCTGCCCATATATTCAGACTTCCTTCAGTGAGACCAGACTTCAGATTGCTGGATTACTCTTGCACCCTCAGTGTAAGTCCTCCCCATCTTTATTCCCTAGAGCCAGGTGAATTACCAGGCCTGCTACTGCAACTACTTACATGCTCACAGATCCTTATCCACATGAGCAACACGGTGTATCAAACTAAGCGTTTGCAGCGTCAGGAACAACACAACTCTGACTGCAGTAATAGAGAACTGCTTGGACCTGCCTTTAATTGGGCAATGATAACCAGCACAGTCAAGGCTTTGCTCTCATCTGCTCCCATCAGCTGCTACTGACTTTATGATGTGGCTCAAAAGCTTTAATTAAACGTGATCGGGACACACATTACCTTCATAGCTTTTGGTGGTGCCTTTTAAAACTGTAGTCTAAGTGTTAGAACCATTTGAGTAACAGATTGCCAAATGGAAACATCCTTTTATTTTTTTTCTTTTAAATAAAAAAAAAAAAAGAAAGAAACTAAGGGCAGGGCGGGGAGAAAAAGATGGCAAAAATAGAACTGGCTGGAAACCAGAGACCAGAAGAAGAACTGGCTTACAGGAAATTGCCCTCATCAGTTACTAGACGGGAAATTTTTTCCCATGTATTACACGGATCACGCAGAGACAGGGTGGTTTCACACACACTCAAAAAAAGTGTATTATCACAGAGAACCTATAGCTTGCAGTCTCATATGGTTGGGGAGAAAGGGAATGGAGACGGGCTGTTCCTTTTCAGTCCATACCAGCAAAGCAGAGAGGATTCCAGAAGGTGTTTTGTCCACTGCATTAGCAAATTTCAGTTACCAAGTTTTAAAATAAAAACATCAAATGTTTCAGCCAACATAAAGCATCAAAACAGAGTCAACAAAACAGTAATGGATATACCATGAAACAGAGACGTAGGGCCCAACTTCAGCAGTTCTACTCATATGAGGGAGTATTATTCACAGTAATGGCTCATTTGTTCAGGTTTTTACATGCTGTTTCACTGCAGAAGTATTACACCTATTTTCACTGTGCCACTATAATTGAACTTAATAACATATTACTTAACTAAAGTTTACCTATTGCCTTTTCATATAAAAATGCTGTATTTCATAGCCTGCCAATGCAAGTGATTTTGTCACAGAATGAGCAAATGTTTGCATAAATGTGGCTACTGCTGCATGATGGGGTCTAAGTCATGAATGAACAAATAGCTAAATCTCCTCCCAGACAGACAGCTTTTGTGCTGTGCAATCATAATCACAATTTGGCTTTATCATCTGGCCAGGACTTGAACCAGCTTTTAGTAGTTACTCCTTGGTGCTCTGCAGGCACTAAACTGTAGGCTTCTCACAAAAAAATGCCAAACTATTTGCTGACAATTTGTTTTTGTTTATGAAGCTGCTTCGCTGAACGGCGACACTGCTCGTACACAGGCAACAACGGCGCATTTGTATATCATTAGTCCTATCCCCATTTCTATATTGCTCAAGGTCACCTGCAAAGTCAATAGCAGAGCTGGGTTTTGAGCACAGCCTGCCTGAACACCAGTCTCCCTTTCTACCAGCCGTGGGACCGACATGTACAGATATTATACTGTGCTCTGCCCCAAGTCACAGTGCTCAAAAGCCAGTCACGGTTACAAAGACAGTCCTTCTACATACACAGCAAGCAGGTCAGTCCTGATATAACACTAATAATGAGCAAAAAAAGCCAGCACTGCTTTCCACCACTCGCTGAGCTTCCATCACTACACTGGCCCATTCTTTTAGGTCAGTTCTATTATTTCCATTATGTGGCTCAAAATTATCCTTCCCAGAAAAGCCACTCACCAGCTCAGACTAGCCAATTCCCCCATCCTCAGCATCTTTTTTTCCGTACTTCTTAAGGACCATGTTCTGCCCTCCCCCCTGCATACTAACTAGCACCTTTTTCCCCAGACATTCCCAATGCTGCACTGCAAATCCAGTGCTGCAGCTGAGTTTGGCTCTCATGCAGCTAGCGGAACTGTGAAGGACCAGCTAAATTACAGAAGCTAACTGGGCTGTAGCCATGGATATGAAGGCCAAAATTTAGATCACAAGAAAGGATTGGCCTGAGGAAGACGTTTAAATTTTGCAGGCTCGTATGCATGTGCTCATGTAACACGTAAAACATCTGGTCTAGGAAGTCTAGCTATGTTGTTGAATTCCCTACCTGAATGCACAGGCCAGACGTGGCATTACTGTCATCTCCTGATACTCACTATCAGAACTATGTAATGGTTAAAAATTACAGTAATTCAGAAGTTAGTTTTTAAGGACACCGTTATGCCTGGTTTACATCCTTCATAACAGAATCACACACTAACTGCTCCTATATTTCTCTAACAAATATCTTTTGCCATTTGTATTTTAAAAGAAAAACATTTCAAAGAAGTATCCCATAGTACACAGAACTGTGTTTTTCCCTAATAGCTGCCATGAAATTGATACCAGAAACTTGGGAGAAATATTCAGGTCATAACTGTTTTTAATAACAGAAATCTATCTTCTAGCAGCAAATAGAAAATGAGTTCTGAAAGTTTTTTACATTTTACAGCCTTTAACACCTGAAACCAGCATCGCTCCTACATACATGAGGACATGCTTTTACAAAAGGTGGGGCTGAACCTAGTACCTCTCCACTGAAGAACCTTTAAAATGATTTTGCAGCCTGCTCATCAGGAGGCAGGTCAGAGGCTCTTCCCAGACACTCGCAAAGCTCATGTTTGCCAGAATCCCCCTCACTCCTAGGAGTACGTTGTTTTTACTTCTGTCATACACAGCTGTAGAGACACTACAATGTATTGTAACATACGAAGACTATTAAAAACAAAAGCCATGACAGAGTCCTGAAGATTTTCACCGGTACTTTTCATGCAGGCTATAGCGTACCAACTTTATCACAGCAAATTCCACATGAACTGAAACAAACATACAAGGAATAGACAGACACTGTCAGCCCCATTCTCCTTGACAAGGACAACACCAGACTACATCACCTTTGGAATGGCATCTACAGAAAGCTCTAGCACTGCCCGTCTTGTCCTACAGCACGGCTCATTTACCTGGCTCTGAGCATTGACCTTATGCTCGTTTTTATTTCCTGGCTGCTGCACTCCCCGCAGCTTACACTATCCCCAATCTAACATCATAATGGTAAATAGCCACAGTCTGTGCTCAGGCAAAATTTTTATCTGCACTGCTAGATTTGGCATAATTTTCCTAGATTTTGTTATTCTGGCCTGAATAAGCTATTTCCACATGATGTGGTGGGTTTTTTAAGTTTATCTCTATTTAACGTCTTTTCCACCCCACCTCCTTCAACACCTAGGAACCCTACAGACACCTCAGCAGCTAACCTGTTATAGATAAGAACATTCCTGCTATTTACCAATTTGTTTCAAAGCAGAATGCTACAAAAAAAATCTCTGCTCTGCCCCGAGGAGCAGAAGAAAGGTCATGTCTTCTACTGTTTTCCTGCTGGTAATCCAAACAATCTTTCCTGTTCAATTTGCAATCAGCACTCAGAAGCCGTGCAGTTTAAAAGCATGACCTAGCACAACACAACACAACCATATCATGCAAGACTGAGATGAGACACACAGTTACGGGGACTCTGTGAAGAGACACAGTGCTCCATAAAATACATAGACCGGTCTTTGTAACAGGGGATGCATATGGGGGCAAGTGTAGCATCCATCCCCTAATAACCCACCAATATACCCATCCACTGGTGGAGAAAAGGGTCTGCAGCATACTTTTTAATCAAGTGGTGATCAGAAAGCATCTCCAGAGGAGGGCAAGATTTAAACAGAAGAATCAAAGCCACTTTTAAATCAAAGTGGTGAATGTGACAGCTCCTATGCAAAGAATGTACCAGCACATGTATTGAGACACACAAAGTTCACGTAACCTTACAAAACCAGGTAGCATATTTGAAGAGGAAATCAACTGGAACTGAAGAAAGTAGCCTTTTTAGAAATGCAAGCATTTGTTCAATCTGCTTGGAGAACAGGTCAGGAACAATCTGACCACACCAAGTCCCAAGGAGGTTCATTAGTACAGCAGCAGTACAGCTGTACCTTTGCCTATCCCCTGCTTAAGGGGTCTATTTTCAGATTACTAAGGTTGATGACAACCTCCCAAGATCTGCTGCTCCCATGAAAGTTGGTATGAAAAACACATTGTAGGCTAACATCTCCTGGAAGTCTCTCCATTACATCTGCACCTGCAAATGCAAAACTCTGACTTTCAGCCTGCTTCCCCACAACTTCCGATTACACACATGCCACTGCTGAACCTATACCTGAATCCCAAATTCCAACTGCTGCATAAAGTCAATTAATTAGGCAGCTAATACTGCTTTCCAGATCAAAGCAGACGCAGACTAACAGGGGCAGGGCGGTGTCTGCTCTGCACTTCTATAGAGAAGGATGCACTAGACCACCTCTTAACCTCTCACAGCAAGGGTTCAACTACACTGGCCTGGCTGCAGGGTTGAGCCACAGTGACCTCTTTGATAGAAGGTTCTGCAAGATGCCATCCCATGCTTTGGCTACAAAGGGCTCTGTCCAAGGCGGGAAAACAGGATTTGCAGACAGGCCAGCAGTATTTCCAGACCTGTGGGGCTAAACTCGTGATTTTCTGCTTATAGACTCCAAACTGACATTTAAACCAGAAAAATATCCCACTATTTTTTGAAAATTTCTGGACCAGCTCTCAGTCACTCTATGCTGTCTAAACAGTCCCCTGCCTTCCCTCCCCCTCCCCCCCAATTTATTTATTTATTTCCTTGCAAGAGCAAGTTTTAGCCACAAAGTCACGCACTTTAAAAAGGCCCTGAATCCACAAATCACAGTTGCTGTGCCCAGTCACACAACTCATAACCACAATAAAGTTGTCTGAGGCTTGCCTACTCTCTTCTGCACTGACATTAATTCTAGAGATTAAAAATGAGATGCAGATTGCCTCTTCTGCAAATATACTCTCTATAACCTTCATGAGAGCTGGGTAACCTTCAGCCTCAGCTTCATTCCCTATTTGCAAAGTATGTACCATACACACAAGTTACTAGCCTTAGCATCTCCCATATCTCCCTTCTCTCCATACCTAAGCAGAGTACAGCAAAATACAAAACTTGATGAGAAGAGCTCTAAGATGCTGCATCTTCACAGTGTCAGTGTCACCAGACGCTGGAAAAAGTAGCTTCTGGGAACATCACACAGAACAGAAGCCTTCTTAAGGCAGCCCTTAACCTGTTGTTTATGGGCAGATACTCATTCAGGTTGGATGGCAGCAAAAGTACTCTTACTTCAGTAAGGCTGGTCGTAACAAGGTGACATGACTGTCTGATAAGCTTTGGCTATAAGCAGATAGCATGACATTCACATCTTAATATGCCCAAAGAGATTGCAGTTTATAAAAGACTGTGTCAACTACATCAGTGGCCAGTGTTTGTGCTCTGTCAAACAAGTACTGCTCCCAAACTGGAGTGCTTGCATCTTCAAAAATTCATCTTTTCAGCTGGGAATACAGGAGATGCTTCCACACACAACAGTAGCACCCCTATGCCAGTGAGGGCTATCACGCTTTCTACAGCCGTAAGCACATCCTGCTCCTGACTTCTATAGAAAAAAATACCAGAGTTTGCCCCTACCCCAAATAAATTCATCTAGCGCACAGCTCATCCAGGCAATTTGCAGGCTCTAAATGTCACATCTACTGTGAAACCCATGGGTCTTCAACCAGGCAGCCTCTCCATGGACTGCTCAGCTTAATGGGAATGTTCTTGCTTCAGCAAACAGGCTGCAAGGCCCAGACTGCAAGGCCCACCCAGGCTTAAACCTTCTGCTTTCATTGCAACCTCACGATAAAGAAGAGAGTTCTACTTCAGGGGTCCCAACAGTGGTGCTCCCCCACCAGCAGGAGCTGGATCTGCAGGAATTTCTTTTTGATCGCTCTCTAATCTTCCCAGCCAGGAGTGATACAAGCACTCAGGTAGTACAAGTTCATCAAATCCTAGCAGGAAGCTGGGCAGCGTGACTGGTAAGTGGCTTCTGTTTGCACGTTTGTTTTTATCATCTTCCTGAGCGGAGGGTTTTGCTTCATTACAGTAGCCAAGAAAGTCCAGAGCTGCTTCAGCTGAGGCGCAGAGCATTTTCTTCACCTTTTTTCTTTCAAATTATTATAGTTAACCCAAAGAACAGTGAAAGTAACATTTCCCCACAGGGAAATAGGCTATAGGATTTCTCCCAACTACAAATTGTTTTATTATTTGTTGATGATCAGCAGTGCTGTAGAAACAGACCAAACACTAAAAATCAGCTCTAGATTTACTTTTCAAATATCTTTTAATTGAAGGGTGCTTTTTCCTTGTACTGCACTTGTGAAAACAGAAACCCTTTTGTCTATTCACAGCAAGACTTAAAACCATTTAAAAAAAAGGGAGGGAATTGCCCACAATGGGAAGAAACAAACAAGCCAACTTCCTGCACTAGAGTACTTTCATGAGACTTGCTTCTGTCTCATCCGATGACAGATGAACACTGAAGCAATTTTTCATCTTGTTCTGTCAGCACATGAAACACCTAATAAATCCTAAGATGTGGAAAACACCCAGAAGGCTTTTTTTTTGTTTCATTTGGCTGCATAATTACAGACAGTAGTTACTACAGTCATGCTACCTCCCCTTTTGCCTTTGCAGAAATAATAGGCAAACAATGTGGAAAACACAAAGGATACCAGGGGAAAACCTAATTGCTACATTTTGTGTAAATATAGGGCATCTTTGAGGTGAAGTCTGGCTTGCACAGGATCTGGTGCTATTCTTCTCAGAATTATTTGATCCAAGTAATTCATTTTCTTAAATGGTTTATTTGCATAAGACTGTGAGACACCTGACAGCAGGCAAAAAGCAGGCAGCAGGTGCTGCACTGATCTCAGGCCTCAGCACTGATTAACACTGGCAGAGATGCTGATCCCAAGGAATATATAATGGCTGCTTATGGCCCAAAACTATTTTCCAAGCCCCGGTACCTCCTTCTCCACCATGCACAAAAGGCACTTCCTTTTCATCCCTAGACAACACAGCAAAAGCAAAGGGCCTGCCATGGGACAGCAGCCTGAGGCTTCTGCTGCCCACCCAGCTTGCATCAAGACTCCAGAGGGCCTGGAAGGGGAAAACAGAGATGCCAGACGCTGCTGGTAAAGTTTCTGATAGATTCAGGAGGGCCAAGCTTCACACAGCAGAAGCGTTAATCTCATGGAAACCAAGACGAAATCATGGAGACGTGCTGCTGTGGGATGTCTTCCCGACCTTTCACACTGAACCAAAGCTGAGGTTCTTCAAAGCTGGGTCCTCACACCGCTACCATAATTGGCTATTGTTTTAAATTTGGTAGGAATTACCCTTCCAAACCATTTCACAAGTCCAAACAAAAAGAAAGCAAAGCCCCCATCACGTGCTCACTTTTACCACCAACCTCTGAGACCAACAGTAATGAGAACAGCACAAATGTTCTCCTGTTGCTATGTTACAGATGCTGCTCAGTATCTTCATGGTGCATTTCTGAGACTCAAGAGCCTGTTTGCTGGCTGTTATAAACGCATGCAGGTGCAAGCCTACTGAAATCAATGGAGTTATACCAATTTCAGAGATAAATAAGCATCTAGCTCTAATGCTTCAAGCTTTCTAGGAGGAATGCAATGTGCACAACTACATTCTGACATGAAGAGCTTAAGCACAGCAATCTTCTCACCTCTTGCTTATTATAAAAATACATAACTGTTAATACAAAAATGCTGGCAGAATCAGTCAGAATTGTATTTAAAAGTCCAGGCTTTCTAGGTCAGCTCCCAAAGCTCACGTACAAAACTTGCCTTTGTATTTGCTTGAGAAAAGCCACATTTTTTTCATTCAAAGCAATAGTTTACTACTGGATGGCTTGTGGTCCATATTTTCTTCTTCTGAGCACATTATAGGATGCCTCAGATGCACACACCTCTGTTCTAGTAAGAAACAAAATATGTTTATACACATACACAAATCCGCACTACAGACCTATTTCTTAGTTTTTAGATGAGGATAAGCTGTTAAGATGTATAGTCAAAACAGACACTGATGGAAGAGACAAGAAACCACTGCATGAGGCTCAGGAGATTGGACTCTGATCCCAGCTGGGCCACAGACTTGCCTACTGCCTGCAAATAATATTGATGTCTTGAAACGTGCCTCATTTCCTCACATGCAAAACAGACACTAATGCTCCCTTTCTACTTCAGAAATAGATCTCCTAGAAGGCCTGTCCTTCACCCTCTGTTTGCCTCAGCTCTGGAACTAAGCACCTTCACAAAAGAGTAACACGGCTTTTTTATGGCTCCTTAACTCTGCACCCAAGTCACAGGGCAAGAAAAGATGCAGGGCTGTACACTGCTGGGGAACAAAGGCTTCCCTCTACCCACGGTCTTGTATAAATTCAAACTCATTTGTGACTTAGTGAAGGTTTGGTTTCGAAAATAGTTAATTCCTGCACCTTTCCATTCAGCTCCCATCCCAGCTCCACTGTAAGGATTTTTGGACAGGCACTATTCCCTGACTAGTGTTTTTCCAAACCAGCCCCAGGTCCAAGAGCCTTTCCCCAAAGCAGACATCCAACCACAAAGAGCTTTGACCCACCTGGCTCCTATCCTCATGGCACATATTCCCATCACTGTTTCTACAGGAAGACTATTATTTCATTCAGCAGGTACCTCAAGGAAAGAAGAAAAATGGAACAAAAGGTTATATAAAGTTCCAGACTTCAGATGCAGCACCATTGTGATGCATTGTATCTTCCCTAGCTCTGTATTTTTGATTCAAATAGTTGGAAAGAGTAGTCTCAGGGTGACAGCTCAGCTAAGAGCACACCAACCAACTGAATTCCTGCCTACAGTTTTGTGCCACAGCCAAATCTCTCCTATGACTACACTTAAAAACTGAGGACTCGGTTTTTCACATTTTCAGCCACGCAATTCCCCTTGATTCTTGTTCAGAAGAGGGGCCTTTAGGAGCTTCAGCTGGAAACAACCCCCACTGCAGTATCGAAGTGTGAAAAAACAGCATTTATATCAATGTCTAGCAAAACACTGTATTGCACAGCATTTGCGTTATAAACCTGTCTGATGGAGAAAAGCATCTAAATGTAAAGAGTCCCCTGCTCAACAGTGGTTTAAATAAGGGTGACAGTGACAAGGACTTCTAAACAAGCACTTTCCTCTTTTCTGGGCATGATTAAAATGTTACAAGGTCCCATTCATACCCAACTGTCTCAACTTCTAGGCTTATATTCTCTGTACTGAATCAGACTGCATTCCCTAGAAGCACAGGGCTGACTTGATTTCATCAGAATTGGAGATACCAATCCTAAACAGATTTGGAACTACAAATGACTTCACAAAGTTATTTCAGCTACACACAAATATCCAGAGGAGAAGTAACAGAAGATGTATGATTTATGTATCCTAAAAAGTGTTATGTGTTTCATTCATCCAGTAAAATAACCAGTTGATTATAATAGTCGCAAGGCAAATCAGTTCCAAGCAAAACCAGCAGGGTTTCATTTCAAAGTTTTAAAGTGAAGTAACTCCTGCCTTTATACATTGCTGGCCTGTTTGAGCCATGCAGGACTCATTTGTCTTCTAATGCTGGGGAAAACAGCACTTTTAGAAGACTCTACTGTCTGACAAATTGTGAGTTTCTCAAACCGTAACAACTGCTTGGACAAATCTACTGCATCTCAGAGAAAATAACTGAGTTTTACAATCCACCTTTCAAAGCCTGAAAATCAAGAATTTGGTGAAGGGTTCCAATTAATCCCATATGCTTCCAAGGTGAGAAGCAACACTAAAGGAGATACCATTTAGATAATGAGGTGCGTTTATGCCTAAAGCAGTTAAAAGCCACCAGAAAAATATCTGATTCTTTCTATGATTGTAATCTCTTTTCTCTCAGGATGTCATTCCTTTTCTCTTACCAGCCTGGCTACATGGAAAATGTGGCATGTCATTTAGGCAGAGCTGCAGTGAGACCCTCCATACTGCCCTATCAGATCAAATATCTTTAACTCTGGTCCTGTTCTTAGTGGTACCAGTGGAAAAAAATAGTGAAAGTGACTTTATCTCAAGAGTCTTTCTTTACTCCTATATCACCTGTTGAGTGGTAATGGTTCCAGAAATGTGTGAGGACATAAGGAATGCAGATAAAAGTCCATGAACAGAATATGAGTCAGGACTCGAAGAAACAGAAAAGTTTGAGTCCTACGCACTGAAATGCTTTCTCCCAACCAGTAACAAAAGATTCTGAAGTTATAAAGGCATTGCAGTCATTATGCTCAAAGGCTGCAAGTGAAGCAAACCTTGTAGATGGAGAAAACACCTAAGCAGCTGGGGAGAAAAAAAAAAACACCAAAGAAAACCACACACACAAAAAACCCAACAAAAGCTTTCAGGAATAGAGTCTTTTATCCAAGTCTTCATCACTCTGCTGCAAACACGCCTGTTTTTACTGTTGTATCAGATAATCTCATAAAATACGTCTTCTCTCTCCAAAGAGACTCGTCTTGCTTAATTTAAACTTTTAAGGTTAGAATTAAAGGGCATAACAACTCCTCTTTAATACTGTCTCAGAAGACATCTTTCCTGTTTACAAAGAAAGGGCCTGGCTCCTACTCCCATTGAAGTCAAGAGCAAAACTCCCACTCATTCCTTTGAAGAAGGGTCTAATCAAAATTGTTATTATCCTACTGCCTCCCAGCCTCCTGGTATGGTATGCAAGAGGTAGCAAGGTATAGGTTTTTACCCCACTAAAACCAGAATTTTTAAAAAAAAAGTTTTTTTAAGGGCCCAGTAGCTGGTCTAGCAATTTATTGCACATAAATGAACTGTATCAGAGAGTGAAGATTGAGCAGTAAGTAGAAGCAGACACTTGCAGTTCTACAATATGTTGTTTCCTTTTAAATAAGTTATGTTCCACCTGTTCCTTTTATTTGGTGTTTTTTCCTGAAGACATTGCTGGCAATGGAATTAGTCATTAAAAAACAACCCACAAACACTTACTTGGTTAACTATCTAGCAGTCCAGAGCCGCTGGCCTCAGTAAGAATAACTTCCTCAGATACTCCCTCAAGTATTTTTCTGGCCCTGCCTCTGGTTTTCACATCTGGTGTTTGGTAGAACATTAACTCAAGCATTTACCACCACTCAGAAAACTGCTGCTTTTTTTTTTTTACATATAACATATAAAGATACAGAGTTATCTCAACCAATGAAAAACAAAGTGGCCATTAAAAAGAACACCTATTTTTGTATATTCAGAATCTCAGGCTTTGAATTATCTGAGTGAATGGGTTTTGGATATGTCACCCAAATGCTCAGATATGCCTGAAAGAGAACAAAAACAAGCAGCCAGTTCTGCTGCTGTACGATACTGACATACTTGTGCTGACTTCAGTAAAGGCACAACAATTAGAAATCCAGTCTATTAGACATTATTGCAAGCATAGCTGGTTCAGGCATATGGGTAACCCACTAGTTTGTCTGCACTACTGAAGAAAAGATGCTACAGCCACAAGCCTCATTCAACACCTCCAACTTTGTTTCCTCCCTGGCACGGGTTCTAGGACAGAAGAGGCTTCCTGGAAACTATTCCCTACCTACACTCATGTTTCTCCTGTGAAACATTCTGATAAAATTTAAAAACTTGGTTTTGTTGCTTTTTTTTCCTTCCAGATTTTCAGTAAAACACAAATGTTGCACTTAAATGCTTTGAAGATTTGGGTTTTATTGCCCTGCAAGTGTGAAAAAATAGGTAAGATTTAGGTTTAACATGTTCCTGAGCTTGCAGATACAGGCCCCAGACAAATGTTCTTGCTTTTATCCCTTTGTGCAAGACACACAATTGCTATGTCATCGGCAAGGACAGGAAAGGTGCTTTGGGGCAGTCCAGAAAATGATGCAACAGAATTAGACCAAGAAATACATGAAGTTTTTTTTTTCTGTACCATTATGCAGGTTGTGTAGAGGGTTAAGAAAGGGTTATAAGGAAAGCTATCAAGACAAAAGGCAGAGCTGAACACTTAAAGTTCCGTGAAAAAGTAACATGATATGAACATTTCTTAGATTCACACAGGAGAAAAGGGAAAGAATAGTATCAGACAGAAAAACTAACAAACCTCAGTTAAAGTATTTATTCAGCCTTGGTTTGGGGCTGCTCCTGCAACCTGCACTCACTGCTTGATCAGCTTACTAAAATGTGATTTAGGCACCACTTATTTAATTACAAGAAGCTTTTCTGCTCTCCATTTATGGAAGAACACCTTTTCTTCACATGATATATTGCGAGCAGCTCAAAATCACAGCTGACAGCACCCAGATTCCGGGTACAGGGAGAATTGGATTACTACTCACTTCTAAGAGCAGAGAGGAGTTCACCTATCCCTTTCAGCTGACAGCTCACCAGCCTGCACTGACTTTCCTTGTTACACACATCGCTGTTTGTGACAAGTTCCTGGTAAGAGCAGACAGCACTCTCAGCACCTGCCATCAAAGCTTTTCAATCTCAGACTTGCACCAGTGAATTAAAACCCAGAACAAGCTCTACTCAGCTTCACCGTTGTTCTTTGCAAAGAGCACCCAACAAACACCTTCATCTACACTTTAAGTGCAGGTTCTCAAATCATTCTCTTACATTACAGTTATCTGGTTTGGCCTCATTACAGCTTTGAAAGACACAGCTCTTCCTGACCATTTAACTTTTTGCCTAATGAATCCTGTTCAATGACATGCAGAGACTGACAAGGAGCAGCTAAAAGAACCTTCTTGCATTCATTGAAATCAAAGCTAGGCTTCTTCTCACTGGACAAGATTTAATACCACGAGCAAGACCCTGGCAACTCCTCTTCAAGTATGTTGACAACCAGAGGGTTGCTGATAAATTTTCACACCTCACCTGTTTCTCTCATTACCTTCCACAAAAACATGCGACAAAGCTTACAAGACTATGGCAATTCTTTTCAGTATCTTGAAAATAGGAACAGTATATCTGTACTGCAGCCCAGCAGAGTTACAATGCAGTATTTCAGAGCTGGTGAAAAACACTGCACTCTGAAATATCCAGCAGAGATGCTGCTGCTCTACACTGAAATACTGCCGCTCATTCTCCTGCTGCGGAGATGTACTCAAGAAAGATTCATGCCTTCAGACATAGGCAAAAAGAACTATGACCTCCAAGATCAAAACGAGTGGCTCCAGTAAGAGCAGCAATGTTGCAGCCAGAAGAAACTGCCCTCAGCACACTGATGCAGGCAACATGTCCCTCTTTTTACTACATTCTCTGCTCTAGCAAAAGGGACAAGAACAAGGTCCAAGAAAAAAAAAAAAAAAAAAAAGAAAAAAAAAAAAAAAAANCAACAAACCCCAAACCTATGACTTCAGCGTGGCTGTGCAGTATCACCAGGTAAACCTGCTGCTTGAAAACCTCAAATAGCTGAGACCAGCACTTTTCTTGCCTAAAGAGGAATGACCAAACGATTGTTCTTGCAACAACCACTGGATAAAGTGAAAATTATATTTATCATCTCTGTGTTGTTTTTCACTTGAGCCATTCAAATAACCAAAAGCTGTCTGCACCCATTACACAAACCCTCCTCTGAACAGATAATGCCAGGGTACAGTGGCATCTGGGGTTCAGCATTTCTTTGCATCTGTCCTGCACTGCAAATTTGTGTATTCTGTAAACAACCTCAATAAAACATTTCAACAAAGCAGAGCAACAAATCCTCAAACAAAGTGGTCATGTGATGACTGACAGACACGTAATCAGCACATGTTGCAGAGAACATTCTTGGCAACCATGAACCCCAAATTTGAGGTGTGAGAAGAGAAAAATGCCATGTTAGAGATTCAGCTTGCAGTGCTTGTACTCAGCAGCACCTGCTTTTGGATAGCTCAACTTGTACTGCAAATAGAACATTTCCTACAGAAAACAGACACCAGCACAAAAAAGTTGGCAAAAATCCCAGTGCGTTTTTATTTTCACTTAAGTTTCCACCTCTGTACCACAAATACCTTCAATGTACAGCCTGGGAAATGTATTCTCTTTGTTTAAAATACCATCAAATTACATAACACATGTACATGCACACATAGGAGGAGTCCTGTCAAACTACTTGGTTTTGTTTGAACAAGAAAGAGTGATTCATTAGGCATTCCATCCTAGCAAAGTAGAGATGTACAGCGTTTCCAGTGCTCTGGAATGACTGATAGGAGATCAACAAAAACAGAAAACCCACCTTTTGGTGGTGCTGTCACATCAGTCACAAAATATTTTAGCCCAGGTTTCCACAATCTGAAACAAAGCAAAAACTCTCAGTTAGTGGCAGCTATTAAAGGGGAAAAGCTCTTGTTTTATTAAATTAAAGACTCATGAATTACAACATGGGATTAACAAAAGACCTTCCTTCTCTGCCTTTGGTAATGTGCAAAGTTATACCAAACTCTCCTTGCCAGTGATTAGAAACCTCTCCTGCCATCATAGCTTACATGCTTTTGAATGTATCAAAACCACGTCCCACTGAAGAGCTTGGGCCTTCAGAATGCCTGTCCTCTTATAAAGTGGATATCCACAGAAAAGCAGATTGCACTGAAACACAGGCTACACCAAAGGTTTATTTTAGGATCAGAGTTTCAGAAACAACTAAACCCCTTTTTCCTTTTCTGTAAAGGGAAGATCTACAGGCAGAAGACCTTTCATATATCCAGAATAACCAGGGCTGATTCACCAAAAATTACAGAAGTTGGTAACAGCAACGATCAAAAGAACAGTAAACAAAGAACATAGATAATATGACTCTATGACTTAATTTATGAAAAGCTTCCTTGCTTCCAGGAATCCCAGTTATACTGCACAGTAAGAAATCACGTGCTTACAAGCTGCAGACCAGACTGATGGGATCTATGAATTCAGAATCATGTAACTAGGTATCACGTACCACAGAAAAGCTGCAAAGGGGAAGTGCTGCTGAGCAGTCAGAGAGGAGAATTCCCTCTGGTGCTACAGCTTTTTATTGTATGACCTTGGGCATATCCTTAACTACTCTGTGCTCTAGTAACTACCATATCTTATGGTGAGTATAATATTATTGTAACAGCATAAAAGAGGATTAATTACAGCTTTGCAAATCCTGGGAAAGGTTGGGCAGGGGAGAAGCACCTATAAAGTGCAAATTGTTGGTATTTATGAATTACATTGAATTGCCCAAGGAGCAGGGAGAACAGACAGACTTCCCTTCCCAGCTTCAAGCCAAGAGCCTGCAAAGGGACCATTTTCCAGTACTACCGCCCCTAATCAGCATGCACCCTACCTGCTGAATCAACTTCTGCCAATATGCGGGTGACAAAAAAATCACAGCTGAACAAAGTTTGATCAGATATTCACTGCTTGACACGTGAAGACTGGGGAGAGGAAAAATGCTAGCAGAAATAAAAGCACTTTGTACTTTTAGTCATCTTTGCTGTACCTCACTGAGCATAGGGATTGTCACTGAAAGCAATGGAACTCTTGTTTCTGACTTCATTGAACTTAGAAATTAAGCATTTCATTTCACAGAAGGGTAGTGAAGAGTAGGTTTAGTGTCTTGCCAAAGTTAAGATGAAGCAGGGGCTGAAACATGAGCACAAAGCAAGGACCCCATCCATACCTCCTGCTTTTAAGCATAGGGCAACTTTCTGAAAGCAAAAAAAGATTAAGTCTGCATTGTGCCGTACTATCATAATGGAGAATACAGATGGCAGTGTTATCAAGAGAGAAGCAGAAAACTCAAGCTCAGCTATTTCTTCTTTCCAATACCAAAAAATGAAAAGTCAGTTCTTACAATATGCTGGCCAGGCGTGGTCCCTATTATCTCTGGTTAATTCCATATGTCTGAGAAGGAAATCAGCTCTAAGCCGGTTAGACTTGCTAAATGAGATTTGTCTAAGGCCCCTCCCCCAAGTGCACTGTCATGCACCAAAGATTTGGCATTCTTTAGAAAGATACTACTTGTCCAGACACTGTTAATAATGGCCAGCAAAACACAACCATCTAACAACTCATATGTACTATTCCTCCCTTAAGCAAAACCCCATTCAGCACCTCCTAATCTCTAAGGAGCTCCCTGTCCATATGCAAAGCATATCTAAAGCAAGAGATGAATAGGAACAGTACCAGTGTGACCCCTTTCATAAAGCTTCTGCTGAGCATATGATGGACAGGTGCACAACCCTGGCACCTCCAGCAAGCAGAACTTCAAGCATCTTTAAGGCCTGGTCCACAATATTTATTCCTTGAGAGACCCTAGGTTAATCCCAACATCTTGGGACGTGTTGCTAGCAAGATAATATGGCTGTGAAACACTAATCAGATATCTATGTAATTTTCCATTACTTTAATTTTCTGTTTTTTCTGCTACAATTACACTCAGTTAACCCTTCTTTAAGAACCTCAAGATTTTCAGAATCAGTCCTGACTCATGGAGCCCGTGGTAAAGACCCAGGACACATTCAGGAGAAGCATCATCCCAACTGCTTGGCTCAAACACAATTAGCACTGCTACATGTTGGTACTTTGTCTTTTGAATACTTGTTGGCTAATAAAATCAGGAGTTATTTTTAAAGAACATGCCCATATTAAATAATTTATCTACCCCTTTCCTGTAACTACAGTGGCATTTTCTAATTCTCTCAGCTTTTATATGAAGTCAGTGTTCCCACAAGGCGTCACACCAACAGATCTGGTTAGCAAGGTCTATCATGAATAGCTTCCCAGTAACACACAACAGGAAGATGATGTTGTTCAGTACTTCCCGTCCTCCAGCCTTCCCAGCCTCAAGACAGTGGCACATGCTACAAAGACAGCTGTGCTTGCCCAAAATATCCATTAGTGCAGCTGGACACGCCAAGATATTCTAACACCCTGGGTAGATTTCATTTCAGAAGATGGAGTTGGTTTGGCTAAAAGGGAGAAACTTTGAAAATCTGAAGGCAGGAGATAGGATTGGGTAGGTAATGGCGATGATGAAACTACACCACCAACTATTCCAACAGAAGCATGAAACAAACGCAGCAGATTAAGGGTAGTGACCCTCAGGAAAAAAAAAAAAAAAAAGACAAGACAGACTTCAAGCAACTCTGCAGAGGTCAGCAGAGTTTCATGGGAGGCCATGGAAGACTACAAGTGGAATAAAGATACAAACGGTAACTATTATGTGGCAAAAAAAAGCTGGGACATCAAGTAACTGCAGTGCTGACCAGAACGGAGAGATGTGTTTACAGAACATTAACAAGAGACTCATGTAGGTAACACAATTTTCTTATTATGTTAAAAAAAAACACACAAACAAAAACAAAAAACCCAACACACACACACACACAAAAAAAACCCCCAGAACAACAACAAAAAAAATCATCAAAACAAAACACCACCACAGTAACAGAAGAAACTAGTGACACTGCAAATCCACAGGAAATGAGGGAAGTCCTCAAGTGCTGCTTGAAAGCAAGCACAGGCCCACCATAGAAAGAAAAGAGGATGATGACCACAGAATAGAGACCTGCTAGTCTAACTCAGATTCCTGAAATGAATCATTAATCGATTATAAATACCCAAAAGACGGTTAAATGATCAAAATCAGCAAATCTGCCCCTGTAAAGAGCCAACTGAGACAAACTGGTCTAGTTTTTCATATTTATTGGGAAAAGGGGCAGCACAGAAATGCTGTGCCTTCCTCTTCAATAATTTGAATGAGTTCTTGGAGGGGTCAGTCTGAGGCTTACTTCTTTGCAGTATTTTGCATGAACAGCCAGAAGAAAGCACTGAGCTGGGAGACTTTACACGTATTTCATTACATCCAAAATCATTCAGAAACGATGCCACGAAACTCAATGATGCAAAGTGCTGTAGTAGCGCAGCTGCAGAGGCAGCAAAAAGAAATGTTTCAGCACGCAGCTTCAACCATCAACATCTTAGCTGAAACCCAAGGGGCTGAGCCCAGGTAAACAATTTTGCACAGGAGGAGCTGGATTGCAAACCCACATTCCTCTCTCCTGTGCTGACTCCTAGGCGGAGGCAAGTCACACCCCACACAAAACCAGAGTGAGCAACTGGATATTCAGCTTCCACAGTCAGATTTTCCAGAGCTCTTCTGTCACAGCAATCAACCTGGTACTATTAGCTGCTGTCTGCAACACAGACATGCCTTAACACAGGAGATAATCCTCCAAAGTATAAAGCTAGCAGTTGTTCAACATGTCTGAAAGACTTGCAAAGGAGATTTAGGCTAATCTAACTAAATTAGTAACCTACTGAAGCTGCATACCAGCTCCACTGGACAGTCCAAAAGAACCAGGTAAACAGGAGGCAGGGATATCTCTGGGACTCTGCCTCCATAACTGAGGTCTATTTTATATCTCTTGGAATTTCTTCCAGCCTTGTGCATTTACCTTCCTCTGATTTGCCCAGTGCAGATAATGGACTGACTGAGATTTTTGGTTATCCGCCTGCCTGCACACGATGAAGCTGAGCAGCAGAAGCCACAGATGCACTCTGAAGGCCTTTATCCCTGAAAATACACTGGGCTAATTCACATTTTGAACTGAGGTTCATATCTGAAGCCTGCTGCTGCAGGCCGCTCACAGTAGTCGGTGTGAAGGAAGAACAAATGAATCCTGTTTCTTTAAAAAGCCAGAAATTTGAAAGCCCACTGTATCTCTAATTGGAGTAAGGTTGTTCCTTATCTGCTATGGTACTTTTGATAGCCTCTCTTACTGTGTCTCATGATATGAAAAGTTTAATGAGTTCTAGAAACCCCAGAATATTTTAGATTGTTTACACATGAAAAGTGATATATGGCTTAGCGCTGAAGAGGGAGTAACGTAACAGATCTGTGGGGCACCTTCCCTGCTGTGCAAAAAAGGAGCAGATATTCAATATCTTTAATGGAAGCCGAAAGCCTAGTTTCCCAGGAGCTATTCAGGGCGCATACCCTTTCAATTCTCATCTCCCAGCTTCAGGGACAGGAATTCTCACCAGAAGTCCATTGTGCGCTGTCAGTACTTCTGCAGTGACAGAAACTCAAAGCTTCTGTTTGGTTCTTTGATTGATCCTGTTATCCTTTTGCCATTTTCTATGCTTAAACACATTTTCAAAGGTGCAACTCAACACACTGCAAGGGTATCAACAGTGCAAGAAAACATCTAACAAAAAAAAAAATTTACTTTCAAGAGCAATCAATTTTGCAGTAATCCTGCTCTTATTCAAGTAAATTCTTTATCCTCTCATGGTAAGGCACTTCTGTTAGCATGAACCTGCAAATTCTGAATTGCCTCCTGTTCTCGTTCATAGGCAATGTCTTCCTTATAGCAATTCTGATTTCCAGGGAGTTTATCCAGGATCTATACAGTTGCAAGTAAAACTAAACCAATCCTTTTATCACCTGCTTAGCCAATTCTCAATTTATTGACATTAACCTGCAAGAGATAAGATGGTTAGAAGCTTTGTGTGAGGAAAGAACTGCAGAAACTTTCTTCATGAGATTTCATCCTCAAAAGCCCAACTCCTACCTAGGACAGATCAGCACAGCTCCACCAAAATGCCAGGAAATGTTGCCAATTCATAGCAGAGAAGGATCCATCTTGAATGCAAGTCTCAGGGAACCCCAATCTGAGTTGTTCCTCTCTCTGCAGCCATTAAAACTCTCTCCTTTCCTCTGCTGCCAGACAACCTACATGTTCCCATTCTCTCCCTAAAACAAACACTTAAGTGCTTGTCCTGTTACTCTCACACCATCTGGTCCTGAGTCCACAAAGGCAGTCAGAGCTTCACCACTGATCGTAGCTTGCCAACAACATAACCAGAGTCAGCCCTGCCAATCACAATTTTTCAAGAGGAAGCATTAAATGAACAGTCTGCCTCTGTCTTACAGGCTCCCACTATTTTAATGTTCAAAGAGCTCCCAGTCTACAATCTTCAGCCTCCAAAGGTCGCAAAGGATTAGTTATCCCAGCACAGAAGGGTAAACAAAGCACAAAGAGATTAAGTTATTTATTGCAAGATTCCAAATCTTTGAAAACACACAGATGACAGCCGTCACACAGCCTCAGCTGATGCTAAGGGTACCTGCTTAACAGGCTCACAGCAGCTACGCAAAGTAGAAAGTTCCACAAGCAGCCTTAGTTAAATGTTAATAATTAGGAAAAACTCCTTAATAACTGCTTCAACAACCAGCAAACCAAAGAATATAATACAAAGCTTCAATAGTACAGAGCAGAAGAAAAAAACATCAGTCAAATGACACTCATTTCTAAAAATCAAGTTCAATTTAAGGTATTCATATCAGAAATCAATGAGAGTTCTTCCAGACTTTCTAAGTGTCATGTGCATGAAGGATTACTTTGAGGAAGCATATTTCTTAATTAGACGAAGGATCAATTCAATTTGCGATAGTCATAAAGATCTGAAATACGCAAATGAGTTGACTTGATAAATATGAATCTTGAATCATTTAAAAAGACTCTGTCATTCTAGACAAGGAAAAGAATTTAAGAAGTTAAAGAATTACCTCTTCTGAACAGTTCATCTCCAGCAGCCTAATGCACAGGTTTTAATTAAAAGATCACAGTTTCTTTCCACAGGACCTGCTCCTCGCTCTTACAGAAATTAAAGATACGCCAGGTAAGAAGAGAAGGAGGTATGTGAAGTACAGCTCCCTCTGACACCACAACCGAAAGGCATGTAACAAGGCAAGGACTAAGGATGAGGAAAGCAGAGTGGGGGTGTGAGGAGGGCAGCCTTGGAGTCAAAGCGGGATGTCCTAGACAACTGTTTCTTTCCCAGCCTCCGCCCAGGGCCTGATGTCCTACCTGCATCTCCATGCCCAAACCGCTCACAGAGGGGCAGAGCAGGTCACTGATGACTCCACAGTGAACCTGAGGAGCTTCCACTGGACACCTACAAGCAGGGTTACTTGGACTGTAAAAGTTTGTTCTGCCTCTACAGTGCAAGTGAACCTCCATTTCACTGCAGAGTTCTGAAATATAAATTCCTAAACATGTGACGCCAAGAAAATATATAAGAATGACTGATGAAGAACAGTCAATATTTTCAAAATAGTCTTACACCATTTGCAGAAAACAAAAAGAATTAAGACATGCACTGAAAATACAGGAAGAAAAAGAAAAATCACACAAAAAATACCAACCACTGAGTGGCTGTTCCTGAATGGAGCAACATCTATACCCTGCACTCAATGAGGCATGAGTTATGTGGAAACAAGTAATAAAGTGATCCCATAATTACAGACTGCTTTATAATACATATGTAGAAAGCTGCCACAAAGACTGCACAAACACCCTTTATTCCAGTATTTCCTGAAATGAGCCATTTGACTCAGCAATGTTAAAAGGTTCCTTTAACAGTTTTCTCGGCCTGTGATACATCATCTATATGTAACTGAGGTCAAGTGCATTAAGAATTAGAGAAACATTTTGTGCTGCAACATGACAAAAAAGGCACTGTCTGAGCTGCAAGGGCTGACTAGGACTCAATCTATTTCTACAGCCATACTAGGAACATACAGAACTTGGAATTCATGAGAAAAAATAAACAACAAATTTTTAATAAGTTTGGGTTTGTGTGGGTTTTTTTATTCTGAATAAAATATATAAATATTAAGTCTGGTGACCTCCTAATCCCTGTATGAATGATTGTGGCATCACAGAAACAGCACATTAACAATGCTAACCAGTCTAAAGGTTAACTGGGGGAGACAAGGACACATAGCAAGGCTTTCTGGGTCCCTCACCTAAAGAACCTCGGTCACAAGTCACAACAGCAAACTGATTCAAATCTGGCTTAGAAATCCCATTTTTTACAGATTTATTAACTTCTAATTAGTAGGTACAAGCATCATTCTAGTCTTAAATAATCCTTCCTCGGGAAGTGACATTATCTCTATTGTATTTGTATTTCAGCCAAAGAATAATTTATTTCTTCCTTTATTATAAGGGCTGACAGCAACATAACTAATGAGCAGCTTTGAATGTGATTGTCTTTTAAAACCCTTTATTCAGGATCAGAATGCTGTTTGTAATTATAGGTGCTGAGCAAAGAGCTTGTCTTGGTACATTTCAAAATGCTATATATATAATTAATTTCTAGCTATTTCCCAAAGTAGAGATTTTCAAGGGTTCAAAGGGCTTTCAGAATGGAGGGGTTTGATTTAATAGGGGCTGGTCACTCGAAGCAGGTAACTTAGAAAACTGCTACAACAGCCCTAAGCTGACCACTGTGGCAACAATTCTTATGAGCGAAAAACAAAACTGGGCCCTGACACAGCAAGCTGTGGTTCTTGAAAGTTGTCCTTAATCACACAATCAGCCATACTAAACTCAGCGGGTCCTACCACACAACCATTTGTAAAACCAAGATGTGACAAGCACAGGGCTCAAAGGATCCCATGCAACATCTTCACTGACACAATCTCACGATCTAGTTCTGTAATAGTCTTTCTGACAGCATTTCTTTTTTTTCTTCTTTCAAAAGATACAAGGAAAGCACTTGGGAGCAAACAAGTACAGCTGCAGCATGAAATAAATTAGAATACACTTGTCAAAACTCTAGATCACGTATTGATTTGTGATAGAGAAAGTGTCTGATATTAACCTAACCACAGACAAAGACCACTGGAACTAATTATACTCAGGATCCACATCAAAGAGAGATGACAGTTTATGAAAGCTGCACATGTTCTGGTCCTCAGTATTCAGGTATGCATGTATGTGTCTGTATCTATATATACACACAGAGTAATTACACAAACTTTTTTTTTTTTAGGAAAGGAAAGCACATTGAAAAGTCAAGGCAGCCAGTACACAAACATCTGAACAGTACATATAGTGAAGATTCAACACCCTACCCAATTACAGTAGGTTCTACAAGTATTTTCTGAGCACTGGCTCCTACAAGCACAAGACTGCCACTGAATGAGAACAACCATTTCCACAGAGGTAAAACCAACAGCACACTTGATTTGACCCTTCATGCCATGCCAGTTTATACCTGCAAAGTGTACAGGCACAGTTCCACTTCTAAAGAGCTTTATTTTTTTAATTCTGTGTCACAGTAACTCTGACACTGAGTCCTTCTGCAGTGGATGAAGCACACGCTATCTCAGGATAATGCCTTGTGCTGGCTGCCAAAGACTGAATCAAGCTAATCAGCACTGTGCTGTTGCATGCTGATGTTGACACTTCAAGGAATCACAAAATATTCAGTTCAACTCATTAATCCTTTAACGCTGCTTCTCATCACTCACAGAGCTCACTGTAATTGCAGGTTTCAAAAAGCACCAATAAGATTATTAACAGAGCAACACAGAGGACAGCACAACAAGAAAAGGACTTCAGATGCCAAATCATTTCTATGCAAGGCCTGTACTAACGGCTTCAATCTCCTCATACACATCAATGGCAAAATACAGGCAGAATTACCTGCACGCAGGTCCACAGAGGAATAGTAAAGCAACAACCTGCAAGAGCACACTGCAAACATACATCCTCTCCTAGGTACAAAACCAGTCCCTACATTTAGGTACAGACACCTCAAATTACAAAGGTTGAGTCCATAAACTCCACTGCTGATCATCTGGTTGCTGGACATTTGAGCCAGGGACCCAGTTCTGCTGCTCACCCCTGGTGAACCTCTGTCTCCAACAGCCTGCTCCGACCCTGCTGAACAAACCCTGGAACATATGGGAATTACAGGAAACTTAATGATTCAGCAGTCTCACGGCACTGTTCCACACTTGCAGCTAGCTAGGTTTTCTCTGCTATGTACAGTGAGCATACAATTCTTCAGAAAAGAATTTGCTGTCTCTTACTGGTAAGTCCATCATCCAATTTTCAGCTTCCCTCTGCACTATACTAGCTTTATGGGCTCTCTCATTCACTCCTCCCAGTTTACTCTGCAGCATTTTGCAATCTCTCAGCAACACAGACAAATCACTTCCTACTGATATCTTGCTCTTGAATAGCATTAGTGAGACATATACTGGCTGTATGCAGCTGGGCACCTTCAGCCAAGACAAACTGAGGCAGAGATGCTCTAAGACACTCAGGTAAGAATCTCTAGATCATCAACTTATTTGAGCACTACATAGAGCAAGTAAGTGTAAGCTTTTCTGTCCAGATCTTGGGATTCTTTCCATCTCCTCTGCCCGTGTTAAGAGTGGGATCTTACCCACACACACTGTCCCTAGGAATACTGTAGGATATATGGCCCCAGCATAAATTCATGGAACACTTCAGGAGGCCTGTGTGCACGTGTCAGGTAACCCCAATATGGGTGTTTACTCCGCCACTTAATGTCAGTGCTTAAAATCCGCTGTCTTTGGATAAGCTACTCAGTGCTCAGTGAACTACATGTCATCATCCACCTGGACGAACTACACTGTTTCAGAATTTGTCCCTCAGGTTTCAATCCTCAGCAAGTTGGTCTGCAAATACAACATGTTTCCCCCCCACTGCTTCCTTGCAATCCTCAAGTACCTTTCCCCTACAATACTTAACCGTGACAATGTGCTGATGTACAGGCAGCTACTGTCACCCTTGTCAGTACCTCTGTCTGCTGTTTCCAAAAGTCCCAAGGAACACGTAAGCCAAGTATTCTAACAGTGGAGGGGCATCATGATCACCAGATAAGGTGCAGGATCTCCTGTGGTATTTTTCCTTGCAATCTCCATGGTATCTCCCCTCTGCTTAGCACTAACATCTCAACCATACCTACTTACAAAGCACAAGATACAAACGCTCACAGTTCAAGGATGATTTTCCCCATCAGCTGAATGCAACCAAGTCCTGCCACCCATGGCTCTCAGGCAGACAGAGGATGCATGCAATTGAGATGCAAAATTTCTGTGCTAAAGCCCTACAGATAACATTGCATAGCCGTAATTACCTCACATAGGAATCTTCTGCACTTGACCATGGAAGAAAGAGCATTCAATAGAGAAAATTACCGAGCAACAATCAGCAAACCGCACTCAAGTCAAATGCAATCATGGTTACATACAAGGGTATGTTGAGTTGACGATGTCTTTAAAGCTAGAGCTTATTTTGCACTGGCCCCAGCTCAAAGGCAAATATGCTAGCAGTAATGGTAACTGAACCAAAACTGCCCTAAGGAGAGAACATTTCATAAAGGTTGAATCAAAAGCCAGAACATCCACAGTAAGAAAAAGCTTCAGCACCTGCTGTTACCTGCGAATCCAAGTCATTTGAGCACTGTGAATAGATCTTGTTTAACAGAGCTGACACATGTTGTCTAGGTGCAGCAGAGGAAACCACCACGACAGCACAGCAGGCCTAGCATCACCGCATCAGAACAGAGCGGTACTGCAGACAAGCACAACCAGTCACACATTCAGCACGCAAGACTTGGTTGTGAGGTTGCAGCCTGGGTATTTTTGTTCATTGACATTTACTCAGCAAGTATGAGCCACAAGACAAGACACAGAACCAGAGCACCGAACCAAAGCACAACCTCCCAACTGAGAACCATAAATCAAAACCAAACAAGGTAAGTGAGACAAGCAAGTAGAATACATCTCACCATCACCATCAGTGAACAATTTTCATTTTTCCTTTTCTTGAAGAATAACAGATGGGTACATAAGAAACAGTCAATGATTGCTGAGGGACTTAATCATTTCCACATGTTCTGTCTTAACAGAAAAATCATCCTCATCATCTTATCCAGTGTTAACTCCAATAATATGAACTGACAGCTTTGCTTTTACCATTCATACCTGTGCAGGATAGCAGTTCTGATTCCTATCCAACACTTAAAATATTTACCTATATAGTCTATCCCATCATTCTCTGAATCATCCTAATTATTCAGTAACCTGCTACAATAAGGATTTCTTTAGAGATCTGCTAAACATGGCATATATGGAATCCGTTTCAGTAAAGGATTTAATTTCTTGTCAGATTAGAGAATAAGATGACAAAGTCACTCATGCTTTCCAAGAAAATGGATGTGTTACATCAATTCTTCAGACTCCTTAGCTTTAATGTAGAAATTTTTAAAAACATGTTAGCACCTGGTCAGACCATAGAATGAATGCAGATTCCTAACCACCTTTTAAAAAAAGCACACCTTCAAATATTCAGTCCCTTTTGAAGAGGGTAAAAAAACCCACGGTACCAGTTATACTCAAGTTCTAGAACAGGGGATTTTAAACCGTATTCTTTGACGGCACTTAATTCATCAAGCAAAATCTAACAGATCTCTGCAACTAAGAAGGAAAAAAGCTAAGTTTTTCTGTACAGAAAGGATCTTTTCCTTGCATGTACCTAGTTTGAATACTTTGCAACTGATCCACTGAGAAGGTAGCACATATACAGACACACCTCAAAATACAGTGCTGGCTGCTTCTCTGCAGAACCACAAGATGCCTGGAAAATCCTTGTGCATCCTTGCAGAGACCACAGCTGTCCAGCTAAACAGCAGAAGCAGCAGCTTTTGGATGACTACCAAATGTATCTTCACTTGGGCCAGGGAAAACCATCCTGAATCCCAGTGTGGGTGCCTGCCCTACTCCAAGATTTTCCACTTCCATCATGCCACGGGTAAGAGCCAAGCTGCCCCACCACAACTCTGAGCAGTGGGAGGAGGCCTGGCCCATAGCCACGCCAAAGTCCAGCCAGAACAGAAGGACATCCTGCACAAAGGTGGCTGCTGAGCACATGGGAAGGCAGCCTCTCGCACAACGGCCTCCCAAGGGAAAAATCAAAGCTAAAAGGTGGTTGTGGCCTGCCTAATCCTGTAATCAAATAAAAACTCTTAACAGCTCTCTAGTGGTGCGTAATGCTGGTGAAAGAATTATGTAGCTTTTGTGAAAAATTATAAGTTAAAGTCTGCTTTTCTTCTGGCACTTTGTCGATAATTTTACTGTTTACCTCGCAAGCAAAGGATTTCAAATTTTCTTTAAAATACTTTAGCAAAAGTTTAAAATTCACCAAAATAGTCAATAATATTTTTATTTGGAAGACTGCTGAATGGTATTGTTAATATTTAGTCATCATTAAGGGATTTAACACAACAAAAAGTGTAATTCTATTTCTTCCTCTCTTTGCAAACACCTCATCACAAGCTTCCAAAATCTTGCCCATCTATGCTCCATAACAAGCAGCGAAGCTGACACATTACCTAAGACTGCACAAAAGCCTATGTGCTTTATACTAGGAAGAGGAGGAGCCTATAAATTGTATGTGCAATTTCCAAAAGGCAGATTATATTCAATATTAAACATTAAGACAATAGCTAAGGAAGAATAACTAGAATAACTGGAACACTCATTCAAACTGTGTGCTACAAGGGGAAAAAAAGAATTTTTATATGATGATCTGTTTGACAATAATATAACTCCCAATATTGTTTTCCAGCAACATACAGGAAAAAAAGGTATAATTCTATTCATTATTTCTTTATATTAAAAGCAGTATCTTTGCTTGCAGGTGTCCTTGGGAAAAGGTGCATACACCTTTTTCTGCAAAGGTCATGGGAAAAAGAAAATTAAGAATCTCAATACTTTCTGCATCGCTTTCATGCTGTAGCCAAAGACTACAGGGAACAAAAAAAAAAAAACCCCAAGTATCTCAGGAGTTTCTGCATCACTGTCATGCTGTAACCTGGAAGGTTAATTAATTGGCTGCCTCACCAGATCTCAAAAAAAAAAATATGTTCTTCAGAATAGGGGTACTGCCTTTTTAGCCATTTAAAACATATACAAGAGAATGAATTTTTTTATATATTTCATTTTATCCAGATAGAAAAAGCAACCATGGGAATACGCTCTTCTTCTTATGTCTTGTCTGCAGATTACAACAGAAAAATCTTGGAAAAATTTATTACCTAGATAAAACTAGCAAAAAGTATGGGTTTTGACTCAAGTCTCTTTAATTTTCAGGGTGTCTTGTTTTTCTTTGACCAGCATTAAAAGACAGATTTTCTGAATTTCAGACCACTTGCGAACAATGTGCAAGTAGTTCCATTCAAAGAAAAATGTGCAAAATTTTTTTTAAAAAAAGTCAGGTTGCCAAAATTTCACTGATGAAAGTCTGCCATCCTTTTCAACCTGACAGGAATATTTGTTTATATTATTCAAGCCACTCTCATTATGGTATATAAAATTCAATTTCAGCAACGATGCTGTACCATATCTTTTAATTAAGATATTTATTAGTAATTATAAGATCCTGTTGCCACAGAAAGAATTTACAGTACCAGATATTCTAAAATACTATTTTGAAACTTGTCCATCAGACAAAAATGTTTCAGATTTTTTTCTAAATTAGCTCCTATAATAACATGACTCACTGTGAAAACATTCCCAACCATTTCCATGTGCATCAGACGTAGCAAAGAATGCCATCCACAAGCTCTCCTTCAGCCTTCTCTTTGCATACTAAAGTCAAACAGGTACAGAGTTTTCAGGATCTTTGTTTTCTATTTTATATGCTGTTTCTGATGATTATTCCTTGGATCTCAGGTTACCCTAATGGAAATCCCTCAGTTTCTTTCTACATTCAAACCATTAAAGGAGTTTCCTTTGCAAAGAGCTACCCCCTGGGGAAAATGTGGTTTATTCACTCCTGTGGTTCTCACATCGTTGGCGATGCTACTTACTTCACAAAGAGATGCTTGACAACTGTCTTGCCCTCTACCCCAAGTAAATGTTTTGAAACTAGACAAGATATAAGTACTTTGGTGGTGGTGATGGTGGTTTTTTTTTTCCCCTATGAGAATTTGCAGTATATTATACAGTAGCAAACTCACCAGATTACAGAAAAAAATCTCCATGCAGAACACTGATAGGGTGACAAAGAGGTTCATAACCCCTCCTCAACCTTCTTTCTTATGGCATCTCTATCAGGTCAGCAAGAGTGCACTCCACCCAGACAGCACAACGGGAAAAACTGGATATTCCTCAGAGCAACCACTGCAGAGCTGGGAACCTGACCACAAATTATCTTTCCTTATATTCATTCTCATTTGAGAATGGAAAGACATCTCTTAGAAGTACAGATATTTACCTTGTGTTTTATACACTTAAGTGATACATCTTTTATGTTCTGCACCCTTCTAAAACACACAGGGTTTGTGTCCCTAACTATCATACACTACACCCTCAGTGCTTGGGATAGCTGGGATATTCTATTTAGTAGTCATTTCTTGATCCTTCCATTGTTTTCCCATCAGCACAGCTACCCTTAGCCATTCAGACAGCCATTACACCACCTTATTTCCATTTATCCTTGAATGATCAAAACTGTATTTCAGAAGTACACAATAAAAACATTTTAAAAGTACAATGGACATTTGAAAAGGTAAAATAAACAGAGGTCCTGGCACAGTGCCACACCACCATTCCACCTCAACTCTTCGGTGTGAGAAGTGCATCATGTATGTATGGCACATGACTTGTTTTCAGCCACTGTTTACACCTTCAAATGGCTTCCCAGCATGCTACACTATGAAGTCTGATTTCACTTTAGGTGTCATTTGAGAGAAAGCTTCAAAGTGGACCAGTACAGACTATATCAACTCCCAGTTCCCAAAACTGATACTGCGGACACCGACATTGGTGTTTGACCAGCCCTCTCCCTGTACCTGCAGAATATGCCTCCAAAACTAGAAAGAAAAAATGCAGTGCTATTGCAGCATAATCTATGTTGATGTCCACATGATTTCAAAGGTAGGGTCTGAAACACAACTGAAGTAACTCGACAGCTTTGAGTCCTTATCACAGCTGTACCTAGCTTCCTCACTGCCACCAAGTCACTCCCACAGCAGAACAGACCAGAGCAGAGTCCTGTGTGACAGAATCCCAAAGCGGCTGCACTGACCACACAGCCCAGGAACACATTTGGCACTGCATCCCAGAAGCTGTGCAGCTGTGATAGTGCAGCATTTTTTCACGGGCTAATTGCCTTCCCATCTCCACTAACAGCCCCACTTCTGGGTCTTGGACTGCATCAGGGATCTCTGCATCACACAGTACACGGCTTTGCTAGCCAGACATGGTCACCCAAATGGAGTTTATATACAAAACAAATACAAACTCAACCTGGTTTTCCAGAGTCCAGGTGCAATTTAGTGTCATATTTCTAGAAGCAGAACTCAATGTCTTACCTTCTATTCTTTCACAGAACTTCAGTGTAACAGAAATATAGTTCTCTGTTAAAGCACACAGACTGTTAAATAGCACTTGTCCTTGTTCAACTTAATTTGCAAAATCCCAAATCCAGTTTTACAACTGATTTTAAATGCATCTGTCATGCAGTGGGCAACATCTGCTGCACATTGCTAAGACCTGCTTCCTCTGTACAGGAAGGGCATCTGTTACTGCTGCTGCCAGTTTTGCAGCTGGGTTGGTTTTCAGCTAGAAGCTGGTCTTGGCCAACACACAAGTATGTGGCATGTGCACAAGAAAAATTAGTTGTGTCCATTCAAAGCAAAGCTCAGCAATAACCCAGTCAGGCACCAAAGTTTTCATTAGTCCTCCCTGCAAACAAGACTCCTCGTATAGCTCTCGCTGCCATGAAAACAACCATCAGGGGATTAAAGCACAGATGTCTCACTGCTTTTCTCTCTCCACCCTTAAAATCTAACTATCAGGCTGGGCCTGATTTCTAACAAAAAATAAAGTATAAAAAACTTAAAAATCCTTGTTTGCCATCATATAACCCTTGTGATGTCAAGAGTTTCAGACAAGTCTGTGATTCAATAATCACGGAGAAGAATTAGATGTAATAACTGAAGAGGAAAATTCCTCTCCCTTTCAAACGCAGACAAAATACAAACTGATTTAAACCAATATAAGCCCTGCAATAGTTAGGTTAAAACATTATGAGAGTCCTCTTTGGGTGTCCAGGGCTGTCTGGCATATTTAAGCTAATGAGCATCATTTATTACTCTTTGACCTCTCTTTTCAGGAGTGCCCAGCCACATGCTATGCTTCTTGGCCTGTGGGAATGACAGGACATGGGGCTATTTAACAGGATGGGACCAAAGAACCAGGGCTGTGGGAAATCGGGGAGTAGAGTAAGGAGACAGTATGGCAAACGACCAAGAAACAGAACACTCTGAAACAGAAAAGGTAAAACATTTTGATACAGAAGCAAAAGAACTTCTGCAGGTCCTCTGACAAGAAATTCCTTTTGGTAGAAAGACATGCCACGAGGATTAACTTGAGAGAATGCCTGGGCATGGTACAGCATGGTGAGCAGCTGGCACATCATCACGCCTCATTACCCACCAACACTAATGTGAACACCTCACACATGTGAGGTCCTCCGTCATTTTGGAGCAGAGTTCACAGTTCTGCTGTCAATCCAGGAGCTGTTGCAACCCAATTCTTAAGAAGCACAAGAAGATGCAAATTTTCAACCCCTCCAAAAGTAAGACCAGGAAGGGACAGCTCTAACAAGCTCAGGGGAGACACTAACTTCTGCAGCCTTTCAAAGGCAGCTATCCCCCTTTGAGGAAGAAGTACATGTGCAGGCTGGGGACAACAGAAAGCAAACATTTCACTGATGTGTGGGGATAGCAGGGCATGGTAGTCAGCATGTCTGGCTTCTACACAATACATCCCAACCATACCCAAATAACTCTGGGTAAATCAGTGTTCAGTGACCCTTCAGCCTTGAACTTTGATGCCTGTTGTCCAGAACAATGTACATCTTACCACAAGTCTTCATGTTGTCTAGCCTAGGCAGTCTCCCTTGCAGCATGCAGACACCACACAAACAGTTTTACAACAAGGACACTTGGTATCCAGCACCAACATAAGCTACATAAAAACTTAAGTCCCAATTTCAAGAGTCACTTAAACATTTCTCAGCCTTGCTGCCACTCAGCAGGCTCCACTTGACATTTCTCCACAGGCACTAAGGTTTCCTCAGAGCTACTTCACTTCTCTTACAGTGGTTGAATGAAAAAGGGAAAGCTCTGCTTTAGGAGCTAAACAGCATCTCCAAGCCCAATAAGAAAAAAAATAAATACATACATACTCTGGAACGTATGAGAGCATACTGAAAATACTGATAAAGTTTAGATTTTACTGCCCTCAGTGACATTCTGTCCTAAATTCGCTGCTAAAATCCAAACTGATTTTCTTCTCTGTTCTTTTGGCTTTCAGACAGTTCTGACAGTCCCATTACCACTGCCTTGTTTATCTCCTTCTTGTGGCTTCTCATCTGGACAAATATTTATTTCTGTTTCTTAACTGTGTATACAGTTTTCCTTACCGCCAGAAGGCACTTCAAAAAGATTAACAATAATTTCCATACTCATTTGATGGACACACTGCTTTGTTTTCCACTCTATTTAGAAAGGAGGAAAAAATACCGATTAATGATTATCAACTGTTCTTCAGCTTCTCTTATAAAAATTGTATTACTGTATTATTTACAATAACATTTATGCCCTTAAACTCAATTAAGAATTGGCTTCATGGATTATAGTTCCAAGAAAATCAAAATATCAGAGGCCCAAAGGAAATTAGTTATCTCCTTTGGAAAAAAAAAAAATCTTCCCACAGCCTTGGGATACACATCTGGCACAGTCCCATCAGTCTTTATCAAGAACATCAAAATCTACAAACAGAGTCTTCTGCTGGTAAGTATCTGTGCAGTACATAGTTTGTATTTATGGTATCAGCCATACTCTAAAGTACTGCAAGTCCAGGCAAACACTAGTTCTATAAGACACCTCTATAAAGGTCTATAGGGCACCTCTATAAGAAACCCCCTAATATTTTCAGACTATTAACACAGTATAGGGGAAGAAACCTATCATTCAGCCAATCCTGAATACGGATTGTGAAATAGGTAAGAAGCACTTCTAGCTTTGTAGTGGCAGCAATGATATACTTGGGGTTACAGCCTTTTAAAATATAGGTAAACTCTGCAAAAAACCCACAAAATCCCAAAACCAATGAGTAGAACTTATTGGTCATTATTTTCTGCAGAAATCTAACCCCATAGTAAAAAAGTAGTGAAACAAAGTATCAGTACATTAACTGAAATCAATAATTAATAGCAGGAAAGAAGTAGCAAACCAGGAAGTGCAATACAGAAAACAAAGAATTATTTGATGCAAATGCATTCATTTGTAGTATCATGACACTCAAAAAATTTGTTTTGCTTATCATTCAGAGAAGACCACTTTTACTGTTACTTTTTTATCATAATATAATTAGTATCACTGGAAATAAACTTACCATCCTGCTAAGAAAAGGTCAGTGGTAGGCAAGAGTAAAAATAAAATGCTATCAGACGATTTTTTTATACCAAGCATATATATATATATTATGGAGCCACAGATGAAATCAAGACCTCACTTGAGTCATGTGCTGCATCATAAAACTGTGAGGACTGCTGTTCTGAAGAGTTTCTCATTTAAAGATACCAAACACACCCCTGCTCTCCCAAGGGGAGCAACACAACTCCCAGCATCACTTGCCTAAGTAGGGAAGGCAGGGAGATGTGAAGGCAGAGGTCCTGGTATCCAAGCAACTCCCAAATCTCCCAATTCCTCCTCCCACACAAGCACACTTCCACACATGGCAGCTACTGCTGTGGCAATATGCAAACACATGTTTAGGAAACACCAACATATGTGTTTTTAATCCTGGCCCAAGCAATCTTAGCAGGGTAAGAAAGAGACCACACAGGAGAACTAATTAAACATCTCTACCCAGATCCAGTTCTTTTGTTTGTTTTCTTGTTGGTGGCGTGGCTAGTTTTGGTTTGTTTTTTCAATGCTTATTTGTCTTTGTGTGTGACCCATCTATTCAAATACAACTGCAAAGGATGTAACAATCATTTTTGTGTAGTAAAAACACGGACAGCAGAAACAAAGAAACGTTTCACTCCCAAAGAACATACTAATACTGAGAAAAGTAAAGTGTTCCTGGCTGAATTCTAGTAGTTGAAGCAAACGGATCCTTCGTAGCTAAACACCACTGCTTATAGGCAATGCTGCCTGTGGGAAGTCCTTTAAAACCAAGTTCTGATCTCCATTGCCCTTTCTCACTCATTAAACCAGAAAAGAAACAAACGTTTCTAGAGAGTTACCCTTGTGATACTTCCCCAACACAGAAAAGCAATGTGATTTGTTCAGGAAATGTGCTATGGTAGATTTTCTAAAACCCCATTTTGCTGTGCATGTGAAGTTTTCGGCTCAGGCTGCACAGGGTCTGTGATACAAGGCCCACATCTGTTGAGCTGAACCCCACTGAGAGCCCCTGTGAATGCCTTCATTTTAACTACGATGTCTGCCAGTTTCAGTCTTGAGGAGACACAAATGAACTCCAGGGCACGCACAGCTGGGGTATTACAGTGCCTGACATGGCCTATTGACCTGTCTCAAACTGCAAAGTACAAAAGAACACACAGAGCGGTTCCAAAATTCTGCAGACTAATTGTGTCTGATCAAAACCTATCAGATAAAATTTCAGGGTTCAGCAACATTTCTGCTCTGTTAAAGTGATGGACACACAAATATCATGTTCGTATGTTCATTTGCTAAGGGATACTGAGCACAGCTCAGACCTGGCAGAGAGCCCAAGCACAGAAATGCACCAGAACGAAGAGATCATTGTAAAAGCAGTAAATCTTAAAAATATTCTAGTATTAGCCACAAATGGAAGGTGCTGTTTATCTCATGCACTTTTTAAGAGCTTCTGAAATATGTTTTCAACCTTTAAAGAAAGAGATTTTGTAGACTAAGGATTTCCATGGCAGATTCCCAAGGAGGTTCTGAGATACAAACCAGAAGCTGGTATTGCTCCTCTTTTTCTCCCAGGCTCGTACACTTTTAACATTCCACCTCATAAAAGTCAGCCTTAACCAAGCAGAAGTGATTTAACCTTGGCACAAGCTAAAACAACAACAGCCAGCAGCTTGATCTTGGTAAAAACATTTGTCACCCACAAATGTTTTTGTGGCCAGAGGAGGAAAAAAAAGTAACCAGTGATCAGGGGACATGTTCTTCTGCTGAGAGAGAATCACTGCAGTGCAGAAACAGCTGTTTTGGTCATGAATTGCATGCAGACCCTGTGGTTGTTCAGTAGCTGAACTATTAAGTGTTAGAAGCAAAACCTGCCTTTTTCTATCTTTGCTATGATCTTCTGTTGACCCATCTGGCCCATGCATCCTCTTTTTTCAGCAGACACAGCACAGCTCTTTCCCTGGCACCTAAATCTGACTCTTAACAGAGCCAAGAACATCACATAGAGGGTTCCCTTTTAATAAGCAAATATGGCACACAAAGATAGGACAGGGCAAAACCAACTCTGTTTCAGAAAGCTACTCTCTTAGTTTTGTACATCCGCTGACGTTGTCTCACTGTTCTTCACAACTCCAAGTGTATGTAAGTACAATTATTGTTCAACAACTTACAAACTACCCAAAAGAGCATGGCAGCAGAGTGAGCTGGGATTGAGGGAGGACCTGCACATCTGCTCTGCTGCACTCAAAGTCAATGCTACAACTTGAAATGGTAGTTGCAAAAGTCACACCACAGCTGACTACCCTCAGCACATCTGATCTTCTGCCATCAGTTTCCATTCAATCTTCTTCTGTAATCAGTTTTCATCCTTCAATGGCGGGCATCCAAGGAAGACTCTGTCTGTTCATCTGCCTTTCTTCCCAACTCATGCATTCCTGCACCCAGATCCAGAATCCGGTTCCCAGCAATGCTGAGTCTGGTCTTGGACTTTCTCAGTGCATGCCAGTGTATATATTGTACATATTTCATTAGTTTCTTTTTATTAATACATTAATATTCACATTAAAATAGTTTTAAACTTAGAAGTCTCTTCCCTCTTATCATTCTCTCCCTGAAGGGAGATGGTCTCCCACTCTGAAGGGCAGAGAAGTAAAAAAGAGCATCTGTCATTCATTTAGCGCCCAGCCCGAATCACAACAAAAGCTCACCTGCACACACTCTGATGCAGTTGTATTACATCTCAACAGATGTATCACATCTCAAAAATATGTATTTTATGAGTGCAAGCTACAGTTTAGAGCTAAATCTTACTGGGAAGTAGCACAATAGCTCCCAATGACAAATTATACTGCTGTTGTGGAATCTCCTGGAGCTGCAGTGGGACACATGGAGCTCAGGTCTACCAACACTGCCTGCTGGGACAGACTAATCATTTGAACTCTAGGTGGAGGGACTCTCTACCAAGAAGAAAACATAGTACAACTCTCCTAAGTGACTCAGCTGAGGCCGAGCGAAAGGTAAAATCCTCACCAGGATCTGAAAACAAACTCGAGTTTTTGCACAGCAAGAACATCTAAACAAATAGAGAAGCTGGTCTAGTGTCGTGTGATCCATTTAGCTAAACAGAAGTCTGGCACGACCCATCCAGATGCAAGACATCACTGTTTTCTGTCAGCAAAGAACACCCCTGGTTGTCACCTGACACGTGTAACCTTGGCCTGCAAGTGCAAGACTGCAAATGTCTCATCTACAATACAGGTGAAGACATCTTTCAACTATTACAGGTTGGACGAATCCAATTTGTTTTCAATTCACCTACTCATCAGTAAAGAGGCCAAGGACTGAGCAGTCACACACCTCAAATGGAAGTGGATGGCTTGCCCCCCAGTAATTTATTCAGTTATTGATGGAAAAACAATTATTTGTGAATTAATTGTTATTTCTCCATCTTTGGGGCTAGACGAATAACGAAAACAATGATTCACAAATAGCTCATTATAAAAAACAGCAAAACAAACACTAAGATCTGTTATTTACAGAGGATTGTTTCAACAACTCCACTTCAAAGTGCCAGGGTAGAGCATCCAGGTTTGCCTCTGCAGAGGACAGTATCTCAAGTGGTGTACTCACATTGCACATTTGCTATTCCTGTTTCTCTGTGCTTCCAAGACTATACTATCTAGCTTCCAGAACAGTGCAAAAATTCATTTTAAAACAGAAACACACAAATTAACTCTTCATACTGAAGGAACTTATCTGTTTTTCCTTCAGGACACTGTGCACTCAATACACCTGACACTATTGCTAGCTTACCAAACAAACCAGAAGAGAGAATCATTGCAAAACAGGCTGGAATGACTTTCTGGAGATCACTCCAGTTTTGTCCAAGGCATTGGCTCTCCTCCAGGTGCAGGAAGAAAGGGGAACGAAGGGCCATCCTGTGTGCAAAGCCGCAGTGGAGGCATGGCTTTCCAGAGTAAACTACTCCTTTTCAAAGGACCCCAGTGGAACCGGAATGGCCCTCCACAGCATGCACTGCAGGATCAAGATCTCCATCCACAAACACGCATCCATGCGGCATTGTCACAAGATGCCTGCAAGACTAAGAAGCCAAGTGGCATGCAGACACAACCTTAAATGTAACTGTGTCTCTAGAGGCACAGATGGGTGCATGCTAGGATTTACCGATACCGCCCCGGCACCTCACCTCCCAATGCTTCCAGCAGGAGCTAGGACTCTTTAAACGACAAGATTAAGCGCACTTTTAAAAAAAACAGCTGGAAATCACCAATGCATTTCAAAAAGCTCTACCCAAACCAGTAAGATTTCAAGTGGCAATAGCAAAATTGCCTTTCTGCTTCTGAGATGGCAGTTCTCACCACAGAAATCCAACCCACAGACAATAAACTGCTAGGAATTTTTTTTTTATCTGATATAATCTAAATATAACTTTCTTCTTTTTTTTATGATGTGGTTAAAGAAATCTACTCTCAGGAGAACATATCTGAAGCCAACTTCCAATGCCAAATATATATATATATTTAATTGCCAAGTTATTATTATCCTGTAATATCTAAAGATATTGAAAGTCCTTATGACAGAAACACAGCCTTAACTACATAAAAATAATATTCTGATATCTGAATTCAGTTAGTTCATTTTTTGGTGGACATCAGATGTTAAAGTACTTATGATTCTGAATTTCCTAAAGTTGCATAACTTTTTGACAGAAAAATACTTTTCCCCAAGAACAGAACAGAAAAGGGTGACAGGTGGTCTTCACTGCTGCAACCACCTGATCTAGGAGACAAGCTGGGGCCTTTCTATATTTAGACACTAAATCAACTTCTATTAAACAGAACTCCCTTCTTTTTGAGCAGCAAAACCTATTGCTATAGAATGTTTACTTTCATGATGATGACAGAGATAAGAAACAAGGGGCAAAAAAGAAAAAGAGTACTTGCAAACTGATTAGATAATCTGAGCACAATGCAAATACACTAAAGAAAAACTTAATTAGCATTAGGAAAAGCAGACTGAGCGATAAAATCACATGTTCTCTTCCTCCATATTAAAATAAAAACTTAACTATGCCCAACAAAGCTTTTTTCCTCATTCCATCTCATGAGTTGAAACCATGACATACTTTTCAAGAAGAAATATTGTACTGTACTCAAGACCTAAAGGCCTTTCTCTCTGTTGGTTTCCCACTACAGGAAGGCAATCAGGCCATCAACATCAACGGCACCTCCACTGAGGGCCAAGTACTCTAAGAGTTACCCTAAAGTCCTGTGAGACAACTCAGAGCCAGCTGCAGACACAGCACCTTCAGCCAGGTGGCACCCAGGAAGTCTAAATGCCCACCCCACACAGCTCCACGCAGACACCCACCCAGACACTGAATTGCTCAGAAGGGAAACATTTTACTCTGCATTATGTACAGGGGACCACATTACATACACAGCAGCAAGCCCCCAGGAGCTGCGTATGATTTAATGGGACTGTGTACAAGGAAATTCAGGATTTGTGTGCATCCCAATTCCCACTGCACTTCAATGCCAACCTCACAGGTTTTGGCCCCTACATCCATACCTGCAAGCATGTGAAAGGCAGCACATCAACTCACAGAAGAAAAAAAAAAAAAAAAAAAAAGAAAAACATTTATACTCTTTTTCTTTGAGGACCTAGATTTTTTTAGACTATGAGGAAAGGTCCTATGCTCAAAAGCTGCTCTACGATCCAAACTGCAATTGGCACTGCAGATCCAATGAACTGGGAGACATATCACTTTATGGCAAAACTGAGTAAAAACTTCTGGTTTGGAAGAAAAGTAACATTAACAAAAATATCTCTTGCAGGATTAATTACAGTGGGAAGAAGAAAGAACATGTTAGAAACTGGGTGCAATCCCCACTATCTACAAGGCACCATGTCAGCACAGTTATTCTAATCCACATGCATTTTTGTGTCATATTAAGTCATCATTTGCCAGGAGTTCTGGGAGAGAATTTAAAGCTAATCTTTTTTTCCCCACGCCTCTATACTGAGTGCTGAGGAGTTCTGGGCCTGTCCTTGCCAGAGGTTCAATGTACTGATAGGTGAAGACTTCACATCACAGACAGCAGACAAAGAAACATGCAAAAGGAGCCTGCTACTCTCGGAAGGAATCTGGGAGTCCCAGCTGCACCTCATTTTCAATTAGCCACTTCATGAACTTTTCTCACACAAGAATGTCTTCTGAAAAAATAAATACACATTCTGATTAAGTAAGTTGTGAGGAGTTAATTTGCAACTCTGCAATCCCCCAGGCATTTCAAGACCAATCTCCCTGGTGTTTCATCTACAGTAAATTAATAGTTTACATTGTAAGACCTATGGCCTACAATGAAGATACCGGGACAAATCTTGAGTACATTATTCACCCTAGTCCCACTGATTCAAAGGCACTACTAGGCCAATTAAAGCAAATAAGATTTAGGAGTCCACTACCTGTCCCAATAATTAGAAGCACAAGCTGTTTTCCCTGCTGGGCTCAAGAGCTCCACAGCTAACAGCTTCCACCTGCAAGCAAACTCAGGGTAGGCATGCAAAAAGAGGAAAAAAACAAGCATGTTCCTCCATTTGCATTTTACTTTGCTAAAGTCACTACTCAATTCACAGCTCCCACAGAGACATGCAACGTAAGGTGAGCCTTTCAGATTCACATGTCCAAACCGTTCTGAGATATGCTAAACACTGTGTTCTCTGCTTCATTTGGGGTTCAATTTTGAAATTACCTTTCTTCCCACATCCCCTTCCTTTTCTTGCCAGGAATTGAGTTGGTCATTTTAATGTCAAATAATGTTGCCCCAGCCCTGCAGCATCTCAGAGCTCTGGAACAGCAAAGCAACTTTTTATAGTTCACTTGATAACAAGATTAATAAAAACTATACAGCATCTTCAAAGGGCCATCTTGTACCAGTGTAGCAAGAGTACAAGTTCTTAAGAATGGATAAAAGGAGAGCAAGTCAAACAGCACTAAGAGTCCAGGTGGCTCTAAGCTCTTCTACTACAAATCAATTAAACTGAACAGCCTCTGAAGAGCCCCAGGCCATGCTGTGCACTACCAAATATTCAAAAAGCCACCATCCATGCTCTTCTAAGGAACTCACAGTGATCTGAACACTATTTACACAAGTGTCATTTTCTATACGTAGAATGTCTGAATGAAAAGCATCTTCTTTAGATTTAGTTAAATAAATAAAACACTGTATTAGGCTGGTCAATATTCTGTTGTAAAGCAAATGATTTATGTAAAGTGGTGACAAGCACACCATGGCAGGTGTAAATATATCTGTGAAAATTAATTTCTCTAACGTCACTAAGAGAAATGAAGTTTCATCAAGAACAAGTTTAATCCAACAACCCTCCCTCTATCAAAAAGTAGCATAATCACTAAAAACTTTTGAGATATTTTCTAAGGAATATGATGGATGTTCCTGCTAATTTTCAGGTTTTGCAACCTAACTATTACCAGATATAAGACAAAATATATTTAGTTTAAAGGCAAAAGGCTGCAGCTTCAATGCTTTGATGCAGAATTTTTTTTCAGAGCAGCTGTGAATATGAGTAATTCTACTGGAAATTGTGAGGAGGTGATAAATGACTCGTAGAGTTCTCCAACTGGTTCTCTATGCATATGGTCCAGTTGATAAAACACAACTTATGTAACTAGGACAAGACAATTGAGCAGTGAAGACAGCACAGAAGTGCCATTTCTGCCGTTAGCCAAAATGCTCTTGAGGCATTTACATTCTCAGAGAATCATCAGGAAAGTTTGTTCCCTTTTTCTTCCATGAGAACAGAAGCACGAGTGTTTATAAGGATCAAGAACACCTCCTTTCTTCTCCACCCACATGGACTTGGCAGCATGTCCCAGTATTTTGTGATGTCAGCGTTGAAAAACCTGCATTACATCGCTTCGGGGCCTCTGAGAAAATAAAAACAATTAAACTACACACTGATTTAAGACCTGCCCTTTTCTCCTCTGCGTGCCCTGCATTCAAAGAGAAACTTGTTGGTTCCCCTAATAAGTCTGGCTCCAATTCAGCTGCTGATTGGGAGTTGGCTCATGGGATTAATGTTTGTGATATGAACTGATGAACATTTATGAATCAGGGGGTCTGTATGGTTACCTGGGCAGTGTGTAGTTCTACCAGCAGTGCAGCTGGAAAGAGTGTTGGGGCTTTAAGAGCCTATGTCAAGAGAGTGACATTCCTGAGCTAAAAAACACGAAGGAAATAACAAAATCACCTAGAACTCCTTGCAGGACAGAGGAACTGCAAAGTGCTATTTCCTCCAGAAGAAGGCACTCTCCTGCCCGCCCACCCTAGTTAGAGACGCTGGGCAGAGGAGGTGGCTGCCATTTCCATCAGCATTTGCTGGCAAACTGTCAGCTCAACCAAACAGCCAAACACAAACACCTACCTCAGAAGTAACACAGGAGCCCAGGAAGAGATCAGCACGTGAACAAAATTCTCAGTTCATGCATTTCCTCTCTGGATTCCCTGACATCAGTGTGGTTCTCCCTGCATATTCAGGAGCATCCCTCAGCTAAGTGGACTATAATGCCAGCCAAATCTGCAAGGGCAGATTGAAACCTGCCTTTTTGTTAATACACCTACAATTCTCAAATTTATATCCACAGATTCTCTTCTAACACAGGCTTTTCTGAGCAAAGGATGAATTTTGCTCCAAAGGCTTGAAAGTTCTAAGGACACTGCCACAGCAGAGTGCGCACTGTTCGAAGGGCAGCAAAGGGAATAAACATGGTGGTAAGTACATAATCATGCTTTAGGTGCTAATCCTGCAACGTAGTCTGAAAGCACAGACTCCTCCTTATCCCTAATGAAGAGGCTGGGACCCCACACACATGCACTGATGCCACAGATACCTGGGTTTTGCTAGAGAATTAGGGCATCAATCACAACTGGAAAAAAAACACTCAGAAGTAGATTTTGGCCCCAGATGGAAAATGCCAAAATTAAACTGACACAATAACTAAAAATCAACTAATGGCCAACAAGTAATTCAAGCACAGATTTCACTTATACCTAAACAGTAAATCCTGTTTGGTGGCGTTTAAGCAGGTGACCTTCCATTGACACATCAAGATTTATAAAGCCTGCCAGCTATTTTACTGGGAAATAACTCTATCACACTTAATAAGATTTCCAGAGATTAAAGCCTGTAGTACTACCTAGTCCACATATTACCATATAAAGAAAGAGTAAATTGAAATGTCAGTTACCTTTGAAATAATGCAGTTAGATTCTGACCCAGCACAAACTGCTCCCTCTCCTCCTGCTACTTCAGTGGAGTACAGAAAAAAAAGGTGAGTGCTCACTTCTGTGCATGCATATGCACACTTACCTTTTTACACGAAATTGCCTACGTGTTGTTCATGGCCCAAACAGGTCGGAAACCTTCCTCCTCCTCCCCAAAAGTCACTGACACAAGTTGCATGCAATATAACTCGCAAGTGACACTGAAGGACTTGCACTTCCCCCCTTTATAGAAAGATGTTGTGGAGTTGACAGGCCACTGGTTTTGTTACACACTGCCCTCAGTCCCTTCATAAATCCCCACAAATCAGCAATGAAGCCACAACCTTTAGCAAAGTCTGTATGTGGCTCCCTTGTAAGGCACTCTAGAAAGTTAGGGCAAATTTACTATTTCTGACAGGTTTAATGAACGAAAACAGAGAAAAAAAGATCTGCAAATCACTAACAATCTCAAAGTCATTACTGTCCTTGACACAGGTTTTGTAGAGACTAAATGAAAACTATGGGCTTGTTTTAAAATGGGCGCTGCACAAACAGCTGGAAATAAAGCAACCTTTATTTCTCCTAAGAATCCCAAGTAAAGAATGAAAGAACAGCTCCGTAGGAATCAAAGATTGTATTAGTGATGATTATAGGTTACCCAACAACACAATCTGCTTTCTGCAAATCTTTCAATGGAAGATGATAATTAACAATACATGGTTTTGGTTGTTTTGTTTTGTTTTTTCCTCATTGAATCAAACAGGATCTAGATCACATATCAATTTTCTATCCTTTATTCCTGCTCTCCTATTGGATTCCCACTGAAATTCCAGGGCCAATCTGCTATCCAGAAGTCTTCCATGACAGTTACCTTCAAGGACAATGGAACTGTTGATCAAGAAGCTGAGACTCAGAACTAAAGCTGACACCAGCCTCTCAACAAACACCTGACAACTGCAGAACTTCTCCCAGTGCAATGGGAAAGGGATCACCAAACCGTCCCTCTTGCAGAGCAACAATCAAAACCCGCTTCTTCCCTTTAAGGTCTTCAGTGTTACAATTTTACAACCAAAAATGCTACCAAACCACTGAGGGAAGAGGAGTAAGGGGCATACTTATCAATATACACTCTCGAAGTCATCCAGGTGCCAGCACGGCAAGTAGGGCAAAACAAGAAATTAATAAGATGATTTAATAACTCTTGTCAGTTGATTATAAAGATGGTTACAAGATGAATGTTCGTATTTCAACAGGCACGCACAATTTATTCTGTGATTCTTCATATTTTAGAGATTTCTATTGAATGGACAGAGATTATATACACATTATTACACATTGTATTTGACAGACAATCCAAAGATGTTCTTTACAACAATTTATTTCCTTTAGTAGAGTACTGTATCATTCTTCTTGGAGAAATCATTACTGTCACAGGAAAAGTTTCCTATTTACAGTCCTTCTATATGTGGAAGAGCTATTGCTCTAGCATGTGGAAGCAGTATACAGGACTTCAAGTCATTCATGTGCATCAGTACAAAACGGAATGAAGTAGCACTGACTGCAGGTAAAACATATTTAACTTGGAAGTTGTCCAGGTGCCAACTCTCATCTATTGACAGTAACGGTCCTATTGTTCACATTATTTCTATTTAGCACAATCCCAGTGCTATCCACTACTATTTGTATAACAAGTTCCATTCAGTTCAGTGGAGTTACATATGTACATACATACATTTTCCCATGTATAAATATATTTAAGAGTAATGATGTACAATGGAAATTTTACCCAAAATTAATAAAAGATTTCTATGCTGATCAGCATGGAAAAGCCTTAGGGAACATCACAGGGATGGAACTCAGTTTTGTAACAAAATCTGATTATCCTCACAGAACCACAGAATGAATCACAGAATGATACGGGCTGGAGGGGACCTCTGGAGATCATCTAGTCCAACTCCCCTGCCAAAGCAAGTCCACCTAGGGCAGGTTGCACAGGAAAGTGTCCAGGCAGCTCTAAATGTCTCCAGAGATGGAAAACCACCACTTCTCTGGGCAGCCTGTTCCAGGGTTCTGCCAGCCTCAAAATAAAGAAGTTCCTCCTCATGTTTCGATGGAACTTCTTATGTTCAAGTTTGTGTCTCGTCCTGTCACTGGGCACCACTGAAAAAAGACTGGCCCAAACATCTTCAGCATTTTGGAAAAAACAAATATTCTTCCTGAAGAATTTTTGAAAACATATGGCATAACGAAACAGAGAGACCTCTCTAGTAAACAACAGGAGTTGGTTTAAGACTTTCACCGGAATATAGCAATTCTCTACAAAATTCTTTCAGATTCAGGATTAGGCTCTTGTGGAAAGTAATTTTCCCCAAACAATAAAAAAGAAATAACAATAATAACAAAAAAAGCCCCAAGTCATTGCTCAAGATTCACAAATACAGGATTTAAAGTAGACCATTACAAGACCCCAGGAGACTGCAGAAAGCATCAAAGCTATTTACTTAGAAAGAAAAAGTGCCAGCATTAGCCCAGCCAAGCATTTTTCAGTATCTCAAATTACATTTTATAAAGATGTACTTTTGCACTTCAGAAACAGCACGGTTTCACCAGTTGTCACCATAAAAATCTAAATGGCAAAATCAAAATTGAACTACAGACTTTTCAGTGTGGAGAAAGGAAAACAAACATTTGTTCCGTTTTCTGCCTCACTAGTTTTGGGATTTCCATGTATTAGGCTAGACAATGTGAAAGAAACTATTTTAAAGCACCATTCCATCACTACTCATGTCTCTGAGCCATCAAAATTAAACATGTACAGGACCATGATTAAACCAAACACAACATCATTTCATAACACTGTTAAAAAGCCAGGCTGAAAGGGCTCTTTTTCTAGTTTGAAACTGAAAGCTGGCCTCAGCAACAAAACTCAAGACCATTCAAGATCTCTTCAGATCATGAATGTCTGTATGAAACTTACCCCAATAAGGCAAAGTACTTCACCACATTCCCTAGGCAAAATAATGTTATAAACAATAATTAATACTATTAAGTGGGTATAAGCTTGGAGTCTTGAAACATCCCCTACATAATTACAGAAGTCTTCCTGGGGAAAAAAAACACATAAAAATAAAGAAAAAAGAAAAATAAGCTGAACACCTATCAGGCAAATATGCCAAATTTGTCAGACATACACATGCACCTTTACATAGACTTATAACATTCTCAACAGCTGATTTTGTATGGAAGTGGGTGCCAAAACCCTAAAACAGAAGAAAAACAAACACTACAGCTGCTCAGCTTCCAGCTGGGAACAAGTCTCAGCCTGCTTCTCCAAGCCCATTCCAACCAAAACTTAGCTCTAATTTTCTCTACTGCTTCATACACGCTCAAGCCTCCAGCAAGTTCCACACAGTGTCACGATGAACTCAAACTCCAAGACAAAGATGAGATTATTCTGCCTGGTTTCTGCTTTCAGAGTTTCCATAAAATATTCTTCTTTCAAGGACTAACGCAAAATCCAGCAGAGCTAAATCAAAGATTCCATCAATGGCAAGCCACCTCACAGCCCAACTCACAGAGGTCTTCAACATTAGCAGGCTTCCCCTAAAACAAGACACTCCAGGAGCTATTCATCCCAATTCTGCAAAATCCCATACAAAATTACAAGAGGGTCTTCTGCTTGTTTAGTACCAATGTGTTACTGCAGGATTAATTCTGCACATTTAGGACAAGTCTACATAAGGTTTACACACTGCAGCAGCATGACTGGTGTGGAAAAAGAACTCGTATTCCACTTTTTGCCACAACTTTCCCAAGCTGGAGAGCACCAATACAGCATGCAATTGATAATTTTCTCTTCCCTCATTCACTGCTAAAACACCTCTTCACTGAGAAAAACCTGCACACCCTCAAAAAATGAAGCTGCCTGCACCAGACTTTGTCTAAAGAAAGTATCCTAATTATGCCTATTTAAGGATTTACATTTTAATTTCAGCTTCAAGACAGCTGGACTCCTCTCAGGGGAAAACCGACGGCAGCACAGTAAATCCTTCAGGCACGTTCCCCCTGCTTTTCTTTCCAAGTTGCTGCTGTGGGGTTTTCACTGGTTGAAGACACCATCAACGCACAACAAAAGATATTCTAGCCTCTCTAGGTAATGAACTCCTAACGTAAGGACCGCCTAACCTGGGGCAGTAGCTTTCAAGAACTAAGATGATTTATTTTTCCTCTCCCAAGGGTAAAATATGAAGTACCATATAGCCTTTCAAATTCAGAGAGATTAGAAAATGAAAAGACTTACTGAACAACTTGATCCACCCTTTAAGACAGAGTTGTTAGATGTTCATGTGGTTGCCCCATATCTTGTGGTAGGGAGTCATTGGCTTGTTGTTAATAAAATACAAACAATTCCATTGCATAACACGAGTTAGCTCATCTTGGACAAGGATCTCAGCTGCAGAACCAAACCCACAAGCAGCAGCTCTAAAGGGATATTTAAAATAAGTTTTTTGAGGTGGATTCCTCAGAACTCATTGCATGAAATTCACAATAGGCTTTGATATCAGCACTAACAAGTAATTAAATAGATATTTCAGTGATAAGTGTTTTCAAGTTGTGCTTATCAACATTTTAATACGAAAGTGACAAGAGATACACTGTCAGCAAAGAAACTGCTCAAAGAATATACAGGTGAGATCCTTTTATTATTCCATCAACATCACAAGAATGGAAGGAATAAGTAACTTATTCAATCTTACTGTGGATGCTCCAAAGCATTTTTAAGGAAGGCAATCAGAGTTCATACAGCCCCTGCACTCGCAAAGTTTCTTCTTCTTAGCTTTTCATTCCCATAACCTACCTAAAAAACTTTCAAAGCAGAGCAGTAAGCAGGTTAGCAGTGCAAGACAGTCGACCCCAGCTTCAGCAAGAGCTGAGAGACAAGAACCGCTGATTCACAGAAACAACTCCCTCAAGAAGAGGCATCTCCCATTTTCCAGTGCAGCAGTGAGACTGCCAAAACCTATTCACCCATCTCAGTACCGTCTCTTTTACTTGCCAGAGTAGGTAGATGAGTATAAGGGATGTAGGAGGCAAAGCAGTTTCCTCACACTCATTTCCGTGCACCCACACAGGGCCAGCCAGAATTCCTGTCCCACCACATGCCACCAACTGCTGCTGAACAGTCACCAACATAGAAAGAGTCTCTGTACTAGCACTATTCTTCCCAAATCTTTATTTCCCTACTCAAAGTCTCAGAATGTACTTGAAAATTTACAGACCTCAGAGTTTGCTCTTTCTGGAATGCAGGCACACTGAAGGGGGAATAAATAAACCAAAATTAAATATAGGTAAAACATTAGTGTAAGATACCAAGTCAGGCTTATATAAATCGCACTGCAAATCACACAGTCCCAGCCTACAAACAGTCTGACCAACCCTTATCCGTTGCACACATAAATATTCAGAGAAAAGTACATAATGCCAGCTGCCATCTGGAAGCAGAATAATACTGGTTCCACACTACTGCCACTGCTCACAGCTCTGCTGTACCCAGCCCACCTGCCACCACCCTGGGCTGCTTTGTGCCTCTGACTGAAGTGCATGGGCCCTTTTGTTCATCGCCTAGAAAATACCACCCATAGTATTTGAGTCCTAACATTTCAAGTAGTTCTAATTCAGCTTTCAGCTCAGCTAAGTTCTTTGTCCTCTAAAAATAACTTACATTTAATTGCAACTGGCTACAATTTTCTAATTCTTTGCGACCCCAAACCTCTAAATCTATTACCCAGAGACAGCCACAGTAATCCTTAATGAAGGTATGAGTTTGATGCAGCATGCGAGGAGCCATCTGGTTGCCAGGTGTTTCCTGGCTTAGCTTTTCCTCACAACACACATCCCTCCTCCTTCTCCTCTAATTCCAAGGAAGGCAATTTCTACCTCAGGACAGTCCTTCATTAAAGACATAGGTAAGGGGTTTATGGCAAGTCAACTGCAATACAGCAATATTCAGAGGTTGCAGCAGAAAGCCTAGAGGGCTGTTTATTACCATACATATCTTGCTCTGACTACCAGCAAAAGACTGCGCCAAGTGTACTTCTGACTGTTAACAGGAAGGGAGCCAAGTACAACATTTGCACTGCAACCCTGTCAAGTAAAAAAAAAAAAAGTTAAGAGAGCAGATTTTTAGAACAGGACCATTTATGTAAAAAGCAGGTGATTCAAAAAGTATACTAGGCAAGATTTACAGTTGGTTCTATTTGTCTTTTAGGGAGCAACACAACTCATTCACGGAGTTTAGATCCTGTGATCTTTATTTTCAAAATGGAGCATTAACTCCCTTAAAATCCATGTCTTTCAGACAGGTAAAGGCCTTCTAGCTCTGATGCACATTCCTGCCCCTCTGGACCTGGACTGGTAGAAAGTCACTTTCATACAGCAGTAGTGTTGCCCCAGCTCAGCTTCCTGAACTGGCTTCCCATGGGGTCAGGCAAGGACCAGGCACCATGGGAGCAAACAGGCACAGCACTCCCACAGCACCAGCTGAGATAAGCCTTGACTGCCGAGAGACAGCAATCCAGGTTACCAAACTGGAAGGCTTCTCCTGGTTCCCACTATCATGCTAAGATTTGGCTTGCATAAAGCATCTTACATTTCAGGCTAAATCCAGAAAACATTTACTTGGGCACTTGCAGTAGTCTGTTTTCAGGAATGATTTCAGACTGGTTATATACAAGTACCAGGGTCAGTGGACACACACAGCAAAATAGTCTCAATATTTCTCAAACAGGGTAGGGAAAACTGATTTTTGCTACTCCAAAGAGAAGAGGCCTTGTGGCTGCTTCCAGTGTATGGAAAGGGATTCTGTGCTGGGGAGCTACAGAGACTCAGGCTTGATGCTTCCTTGGGAATTAGTAGGATAAGAAACAGCAAAACGCTACTGCTCAGCAGGCACACAGAGTAGAAATGTCTACTTTGCCCTGGCAAGTCGGAATCTGCTTTTCCAGACTTGGGCATTAGCCAGATACCCAGCAGAGCTACAACCTGCAGGCCACTCTGGCAGTCCACAGCCCCTGGCACAGTCTGTAGGTGCCCTAGGGCTCACTGCCTATGGGGATGAAAGGCCCTAATCAAATTATTGGTGGGTAGAGAGAAGATGATTTTGCAGAGACAAGGCTGAAATTTGCCCATAAAATCCCCAAAGGAATAACTTCCAAGCCAAGGAGAGCTTCTCTGGTTCTACTGTGGATCAGGACCTAAGCAAACAGGACAATCTAAAACCAAAACCAACAGCGTGATGGGCGTGCCAGAGGCTCTCACCACTATCCCAGAGCCCCACCAGCTAGTACACACTGCCCACCCTATGGCTGTCTTGCCCACAATCCAAGACTCCCACAAGCCCCTCAGTAGAGGAGGAACTCCTCATTTCAAAACAAGGTCCAGCAGGAGAATATCACAGGTTCTGTTCCCATGGTTTCATCTATATAGTTGGTTTCTTATTTTTGTGGAGCTCTGCACAGAGCTATGTCTCAGTGCAAAAGGAGTGACAAAACTGAAAAGCAACATACGGAAAGAAGCACATAAATGCAGGCAGGGCAACAGTGGAGGGGGAAATTGCCCAGTGCCACTGCCAGTTGTGAAGAATTTTCAAGTTCAGCTGCGAAGTCCAGCATCATGGAAAGGGAAACATTAACAAGTCACTAGAGACACAGCACCTTTACTCTTGAGGCAGACTTGCTCATTTGACTGCATATTTTAATGTAATTTAAAAGGAAAGCTTCTGCTATAAATTATTTTCACAAGTCTCAAAACATTCTTCAAAGAGCTACTCATCTGCTTAGTGACACAGGCATGGGGCAGGGCTTGTTTACTAATCTAGGAGGATTACACATCAACCTAGATCATGCCTGCAGGTAAGGGTAGCAGAGCAAACAATACACACACCAGACTTTCCAACTGCAAAGGCATGAGGGAAACAGAATCCAAAAGAAAGTTATGTTCGTGTCATGTTTGGATAGGGAAAATAAGTGAGCATAGGGAAGCAGCTGCTTCTTTTTATCTGTTGTTCAACAGTCTCTGGAAATCCTGGACAGGCAAATTCTATTCCTACTATTGTGTCAGCTCTGAAGCCTACCAGCTACAGCTGAAACTAGCCTCCACAGCTACTTTTGCAAATAAAAGCATAACATATGCCTCTGACCTCTCTTTTTGTCTTTTTAATGCATGCAGAGGTCACCCCCTCACTGGAGGAAAACTCATTTTTCACTTACCTTCCCTCTCCCTTAGGCAAGAGAAAGCCACCAAAACATTGCCAGAGAAAACACACTACATCTAAAATACTCATTCTCTTGCACATCTTAGGACACAGACACGTTACTTAACTCCACTGCATACTGGAATAAGCAATGTTACTGGGGCTCATCTTGCAATAATTTAAAGTGCAGAAGAAATTCCACCCTCTTCAGAAAAAAATTACTACTTCTTCTTACTTTTACTACATAAAACCAACTACAAACAAAAGTAACTCAGATTTTTCAAGTGACTGAAACCTCAGAACTGAAATTCACCTGAGAATGACATGACAGTCCAGCTAAAACAAAGAGAAATGACCCATAACGCCAACTCTGCAATACTATCTTTTCAAGGAAATAGTTCTTTCTGATCCTAGTAGTAAACATAGTTTAATGTCCTGAAGTACATAAAACATTAGCTTTGCCCGATATTTTTTCCCAAGTATTTATTCCTTCTCCTCCTGTTTATGATAGTCTGTAAACAAAATTCAGTCATAAAACACTTAATTCAAAGTGTAAACAAGTTAGTTACTCGAAGTACAGTTTTTATCATCACCATGTTCTAATATCCCCATCACTGGAAGAAAACACAAAATTCTTGACACCACCCAGAAAAGGAGTATCTGCCTTAAAACAACCAGTAGCATTTTTATCTGCTGGTTCAGGACAGTACACACCTTCCACACCAATTAAACTCTGCCAATGCCAGCTTCTTTAAAAAAAAAAAATACAGTTACTATCAAGGGCTACTCTCTCCTAAATAGCAGCGTACTTGCTCAGTTGTGCTGCAAGACAGCAGGCAGAATCAAGTTCATACAGAGACTGCAAATCTCATGAAATCATGAATAAAGTATGATTTCAGTAGATACTACTTGACTTACTACCAATATCCTAGCCTGAGCTTGTGATAAGGGCTTCAAAGACAGCATAGTTCAGATGATCCAAAGAACAGAAAACCCCTGTGATTACAGATGCTTGATGCACATCAGGCAACACAGGCAGCACCTGCACAAGTCAACACTCACCCAGAAGTCAGTCTCTAAATGGACTCAAGGGCTGCGGAGACGGATGATGGGAAAGGCTGGATTGACTCTGTGCCTGCTGGTATTTACAGGTAATAACGCAGGTCAGCACTGGCATCCTGCTACCAGCTTTACCATCTGAACAAACACACAACCATTCAGTCATCTTAAGAATCAAGATCAGAAATATGGTGGAGTGAGAAAATGTGTTTCTGACTTCCAAGTGCCTGTAATTATCAGTTAAAACCTTGCAACATATTATTAATTCCACTTATTGCTAACAGTGATGCTGCAGTGTACAGTGGACCAAAACAAGTGAACGCAAAAAACCAAAAAAAGTAGCCTAACTGAATTCAGGGTTTTTTTTGCCTGTAGAAACAATTTTGTACTAGAGGTCATTCTAAGTGAATGCAATTTGACTATAAATTTTTTTTTTTTCAAATGCATTTCACAAAAAAAATTCTCAACTATTCATATTGAAAGGTATATTTAAGAGTATTTTTAATCTTGCATTCAAAATACTGACAGTGTTCTAAGCAACACTAGTAGCATGCCATTTAAAATTATTTAACCTAAAGGACTGCAAGTATTATCTATATATCACTGCTGCTAATTTTGGCAAACTATGTGGAGTATAAAATTATAGATATTAGTTTGTTATATTACAAAAGGCCTTTTATTCAAAGTCTTAGACATAAATTTTTATATGCTGTAACAGATAGCACTGGGTACTATGAAATGCTTACATTAAATACTTTGCTAAGTCTTACTCAGAAACATAACCAGCTCTCTACCCCAAAAAGCTCTTATTTACCATACACTATCCCTTGCTCTTTGGAATGAATCAAGTTATTAACCATTCCCCCCCTTCACGAGGTTTGTTTGTTTGTCTTCTTTTTTTTATGCTCTCACATATGTTTGCCAACTTTCCCTTCACTACTCCAGGAAATATACATACTTTATCTCCATAAACAAAAACAAAACAAAAAACTTATTCCTTTCTCCTAATTTATGGGTTTCATCATTTTTCTGGAGAAAATTTTCTTTACGGGACACCAATCAATCATATTAGAAAAGACAGGGATGGGGACAAAAGATTAACTTGCCACTTTTCCTGCCAGACACACTTAGCCCCAACCCTAAATGCCTCGTCTGCTCTGGTGTCTTGGCAACACAGACACTAATTCCCAGGTGTATTCCGAGCATGCTGCCAGCCTGGGAAGACTTTCCTTAGGGCCAAACTCCACCCTGACCGAATCGGTGCAAATCAACAACAACTCTGATACAAATCTGGAGGAGCTGACTCTCTTAATTCAGAAATCTCCTTCCAATTCTTGTGGCTGTCTCCCTGAACCACATATTTTCTAATACAGAGGCAGGGCAGTGCTGGAGGAGGCCAGGATAATTCTGCCAGTCAGGAAGCAGTTTATGGCCAGAACACCTCACTTCATCTCTTGATTCCCTCCCACTCCAAGCTACAGGTCAACAAGCAGGATGAGATGTGAATGACTGAACACCCATACCACCTCTTGAGGAGCAAGCTCCAATCTCATTTTGCTTTGTAAGTCATTCAACTCCACCCCTGCATCTCTCTTTCGAGCCCCTGGATTTTTTTTCCTCAGCCTTCTTGAATGTTTTCTAATTGCTGAGGGAAATAAAAGCTAGCATTGATTTCAACATGATTCAAGGGAACCAGGCAAATGCCTAAATGCATGAACAGAGTTTTGCTGCAAACAGGAGTGGCAGCCTGCCTGCCCACCACACCCTGCGACACAACCAAACAGCAGCCTGAAACACCTGAAAAGCATGTCAGGCATCAGCAGAGAGGGATTTGTCAGCAAAAGGCACCCTACTGTGACTGTTGCTTTATTAACAGCAGCTGTATTTCACGTGTATCTCAAACAAAGGTAGCAGCTCTGCTTTCTGAATGACGCCACATGGCCAAAACAAGAATGGGTGCCCAAGCATACCTTACCAGACCACATGGAAGAAGCTGCAAGAACCGGGGAGGGCCTTTGGATAGGCCAGAGCATGGTGAAATCATACCAACGTTAGCAAGCATTGGATGTCAGTGCTGGGAGTTATTAATTGCAGGGCACAGTGTCGAGTCCACAGTCCAAATTCCCCATGAGGGGATCAGATCTTTCTGCTCAGACCTGGCAATCACAGAAGGGCTGATGGAGAAAACTGAATAACTTGGCACAAAATAGCTAGAACAAGCTAGCCAGCTTTCCAGCTAACCAGAATTCAGATCCAGACCTGAACCCTCCTTAAAGGCAATGGACTTTGAACAGGCATTTTCAGCCCATTTCACAACAAAGACAGAAAGGCTTTCCTCACAGTCCCCCTCAGTCTCTGAGCTTTCCCAGAGGTTAAGGGGGATCTTAATACTTAAGGTCTGGCACCTTGCAATTGCCTGCACTGGCTTAACAATTTATACAGATACCTTCAACAGAAAATGAAAAGAACAAGAAAGAGACTTAGCTCCACATCAAACCCAGATGGGGTTCAACACCATGGTTGAGCCATGTAGGGAAGGAGGCCAACCAATGCAGATCTTCACTCCGAGCCAGCAGATCTGGGTTTCTGGCCCAGCAGTAAAGCTCCTGGGTCAATTCTGAAGGTCCACAGCATTTTCTACTGATTCTTCTCTGGATCAAATCTGGACCAAGGCTGGAGTTTTCAAAAGCATAACCCTAACTCCATTCTGAGCCTTTATAATATTCCTATCCTATGTTCTCAATTTGAGATTTTTTCTAGTTTTGCTCATCCAAGATCAGAACCTCAGGAAAAGTGGCAAGTTTCGCGTGGCAAGTTTCACATGGCAAAACAGCTCTTCTAACAAATAATGTATGTTTCTCAAAAGAGGACTGACAGCTCCTAGTTTTAAACCAGAAACCAGCCCCCATCGTTCTCTCCAGAACATAAAGTGAAAACATAGGGTTAATTGAATCAATAGGTCTTATAATTAAATGCTGCCAAGTTAGCCAGTATGATTGGACTGCTGGTTTTGTTTTGGCTTGTTTTTTTAAATGTCGTTTATCCAGAGGTTGCATACATTTCAAATGCAGCTAATTTTGTAAACGACTATTAAAATTTAGTTTAAAACTCCATCAGGGGACAAAGTCACGAGTTTCACTATCAGAAAAGTAAGTTTTCATAGACTAAACTCACTGGAAGCTACTGCAATCTAACTGCATTACAGCTAGAAGTACTAACAGAAAACTCTTCCTAGTTCTTGCCGGGGGCTTGACCAACACAGGACTATAAATATTCCTCAGATCCCTGCACTCATGAGTGCCAGCTGTAAATGAAGGAGCAGGATTTGCCAGAGGGGCTGAATTCTACCTTCAAATCCATAACTTAAGAATTCACAGGTATAAACTGATTATTTCCCTAAAGGGGAAAAGTACCCCAGATTTTCAATAATGAGAAAACAGAGCTGAAAGGGGCATTGTCTTTTTCCAGATGGAGTGAGTCAGGTGCAGATTCAATGAATTAAACACAGTTCTATTGATTTTCTCCACTTAACACTCTTGCTTGTAATAGGGCCATTGTATCCCTTGTACCATATGAACAGACAGATACAGATATATATTTTATCTGGAAGATGGACACCATGTGCTAAAATAACAAGTACTTATTACATCACAGAAAGTTAGAAAAACAACGTTTGAAAAATGCTAAAAGAGAAACAGCATATTGTAACATTGGTCAAGACTATCAACCAGCACCAAGCTGTCTTGTAGATTACAGAAAACAAAGAGATTTGATAAATCTTTATATTACTGAGGTTGCCCAAGCTTCACCTTTTCCCCAGAATTCCTTTCAAACTGACACCCTAACAAAGATGCAAGATACTGAGTACAAACACTGACACTCTGAAACTGTTGTCTTGTTATCATTTTGAATGATTTTGATGAGCTCCTCCCACCTCCAAAACAAAAGAACAAAGATTGGTTTCATCTGCAAGACTGGTGTAGCGAAAAACAGCAGTGAATGTAAAACCATAAGGAGCAATAGCATTAGCTCATCTTTTCTCCCTTAATACAGCAGCAAACAATTAGTGTTAAAGTAAAATGGGTCAATCAAGACCTCAAATCTTCTTAGCAGCTAGCATAGTCAACCCATGTGGCCACAGCAATCCAAATTAACCCTATGGATTCATCAGTCCTTTTCCTCCAATACCTAAAAAGCACTTAGAAATGTCATATTTAATCTCCTCCTCAAACACTCTCCTATAGTTTCATAGCATAACCTGTGATTAAACCTACCCATGAAATAAAAGCTTTTTCATCTACTGAGGCTTAAGAAACCACCTCTGTTTCCAGCACCAATCCTCTAAATCACCTCCAACCTACAGAAATCAGTCTCATGCTGTTTTCCCTTATTAGCTGAGATGCACTACAGAACTGCTGCTAATCAGCACACCTGTACATCAGACTAAAGACGAGAAGAAAAAGCACCAGCTCTAAACGTGCCAAGACCCACCCACACTCTTCCTTAGTGTGTGCACATGTGTTTGTGGAGGGAAAAGCAATGTAGTGATTTCACGGAACATTGTTAATTTCCATGCTTTCTCTGGAGGCACTCAGCACCACCAAACATCATCAAGGGGTTTCCACCACTGAGCCCGCATACCCTTAATATACACTCTTATCCTTTTCAGTTAAAAATGCTTAACTTTCAAGCACGCTTAAGGCTTACTTTCAAGGGCAATTAAGCATGTGTTTAAACAACTGAATAAATCCAGATGGACCAAAACAAGCATCTTCGAGTCTTAGGGAACAATTCTACATATCAGCCCATGATGGATTTTATTTCCTCATCAAGAACACCCATGGATTTTAGGGTAGCACACAAACAAAATATCCAGATCGTCAGATAATTCAATTTAAAAGGGACCTTGGGAAGTCACCTCATCCTAGAAACCCAGGGTATTAGCCCTTTCCAAATTTCTGGCATTCTAACAGTAATGCTCTCTGATCCCTTTCTAGGCAAGTCTTCAATTCAGCAACAAATGTCCTGCAGGAAGGAGTTCTGCAGGTTCTCCTTCAGGGAACCCCAGTAAAGCCAAGGGGTGTTTTTTCAATCTTCTCCTGGGAGTCAGAGGTTATACCAGATCAGTTCTCAGCACAATCTCACAACTGAGTTTGCAGAGCTTGTAGTAATAGAGAGGTAGCTTTCTGAAAGCCATCATCATAAAGTCCTCACAACAAAATTGTTTTTGACTTCTCCCTTTAAGAAAACAAACCTGTTTCCAACGCATGTGTATGACATGTCACATTTGGGGGTGACAGCTGAAATAGTCCAGCAGAGTCTGCAATGGGCCTTACCCATTCGTTTATGTGAGTAGATATTTCTAGCAATTTCCACAGCTCAGACAACTGTTTATTGAGCAAGGGACCAGAGCTAGAGGGGCCACAGCCTGCCCTACTGTTAGCACACTTGGCAAATGTTTCCCACCATGAATCAAGGTATATCGTTTGGCAAACAGTAACTCATACAGAAGGCAGCATGACACAGGCTGAAAGAAAAAAGTATGCTTCTGGAAAAACATCTAGCAACAAGGGAATTCTTAACCCAGACTGCAGCAATTCATTTAGGGACTCCTGCAATCAGATCACTCATGTCTAAGGCACAGTACCTCAGGAGTCATTAAATGATGACTTTTTCTTTATTGTCAGAATATATTTAAAGACCACAGCTAAGCGAGTACTGACATAACATACCATAACAATTACATCAGATCTCTAAATCAAGGGTGCAAATGGCGCTTTATGTAAAAAACTGCATTATAAGCACAATGAACTGCCCTCTACGCAGAACAGGATGACAGCTCTTTGGCTTCTCTCAAGCACCCACAGGTAATGTGCAATATGGGTACAACAAATTGTAAAGTTCTGTTAATCAAATCCTGTCCCTTAGGTAAAAGATGAGAAGAGCTAGAACTTATGCCATTGCACTTCACTGCTGAAAGCACCTCTCTTCCCAGAGCCCTGCTAAGGGTCACCGGTGCATTTCATTTTGACAGTCTCACTAAGCCACTGGGGTTATATTCAGTTTAGCTCACCTGTAAATGCCCAAGTTCCAGGAGAGTAGCACCACATTAAGACTGGGGTCCTGCCGACTGCATCATGAGTGTTTTGCAACTAGGTGAAGTGAAATATGCAGCAAGGAATTCAGCTGTTCGTAGACCCAGGTGCTACATGGGTGAGTTTGGGCTTCATATCACATACCACACTTCCAGAACATCATCAGCAGAAATACACACCAATCCACAAACTTAACTGGACTGTGGCTATGCTAACTGACAAAGAGTTTTTAGTACATGCAGGGAAGGTGGCCGTTCCCACACTGCTGGTGAATCACTTCTTAGCAGTCTATGAAGTAATGACAGGGGCAACTTCAGTAGGTAATGCTCTCTCAGCACATTATCTCTCTCTTCCCAGCAAAGGCTGGGATGCTGTGATCACGTCATCCAGTTGGGAGGGAAGCAATAGAAGCTATAGGAAATAAATACATCCTGCAGCTGAGCCTCTTATTGGGTGGGTGCATCGGCTATGAGATCTGTAGTCTAGACTTCCCCGCAAGTCTAAGCCAGCACAGGTTAAACAAAACAGGTTCTTTCACAGGCAGAAAACAAAGGTTTAGGGAGGAAATGGCAAGAAGCAGAACAGAAAGAATATGCGCTTCAATCTTGCAAGGAAGAACCCTTCTGAATACAAAAGGAACAGGTTTCTGAATGGTGAGCAGCACAAATGCTGGACAGCAAATTATTTTTTTGAGAAAGGACAGAGAAAAATTTATTGACACAACCACAAAGATATGACAAATTACAAAAAGGGGTGCTAGAGAGCGAGAATCAATAAGACTTGCAAAATACATAGGTATACATCCCATTCAATTGCATGATTTTATGTGAATGACCACTTGTATGTGAAAGCCAGCTATTTTATATCAGGAAGAAGCCTACCTGAAAATCCACCAACGAACCAGAGAGCATCTTTATTCAAAGGAAAACTGAAAGTTCATGCTTAGCATGGGCAAATAAATGCTGGTACCGTCTATACCAAAAGCAACTCTTCCAGCATGCGGCACACTCCCTTGTTTTTCCCAAAGGTGTTTCATAAAGCACACCTTATTCACACGGCAGGTCGCAGTTAGCAGCTCAAACATACATGCAACAAACAGAGGCAAGCAGTCTTTATTTGGTAGCTGGCATTTGGCGCAACGTTACGGCACCGCAGAGCTGCATACGCTCATGGCTTGTACCTGCAGCACTTCGAGCGAGGCACATTTTGTATAATTTTCTCTTACATAAAAAGGCTTTGTTCTCCGCCGCCTCGCTGCGGTTACCAGCCTCCCCGTCCACGCTTGCTTCCTTCCCGCGGCTGATCCACTCAACACACTGAATGATTATGTTCCTTTTTCCCCCTCCTCCCCGATGCCAATTTAAAGCGCTTACGACCATCGCACCCCCTTGTCTGACACACCATTCTTTGTTCAGCCGCACAGATCCCCTTAGAGGAGCTTAGGGGGTGGGGGCAGGAGAGGACAGAGGGTTACATCCTTTAGAGGGTTTTACGGACCGGAGATGCTCCCAACCCTT